>VYZV01005067.1:2127-28973 GCA_013401275.1 Pandion haliaetus | reverse complement strand
GACAGATGGCTTTGGTGGGCACATGGTGTCCAGCCAGGGTCAATCCACCACAAAACTGCCCTTGCTTTCAAGCTACCCTAGATTTAAAGTCACAGAAAGAAATAATTAAATTTAATAGAAACTGCAACCTCTAAACAAAGATACATGATATGTGCATGCCCATGTGCTACATTGTTAAAAGAAACACTGAAATAACACCAGGATTAGAAAAGCAGTTCTTTAATTTCAAAGGTTTGATTGCCAGCAGTGAACTAGAAAAGGAAATGTTTTAAATACAAGACTTTTTATATGCACTGGATCCCTACATCAGACACCCTAATTTACATTTTGGAATCACTTTCTGTTCTGATTACTTGCTCTTGCTGAGCAGTGAAAAAAATGTCGGATTAAAAAGTACAATAATAGAGCTATCTTGCCAAACTCATTGCATTCAGGCAACTGCAAGGCTTCCTCCCCTCACAGTAATTTGACTGAGAATATATACCCACTGTGTTGAGATTTATGCACTGGGAATGGAGCACAGAATTATTCCAACAACTCGCCAAAATTTTGAAAGCAAAAGCCTTTCAAGTCTAAAGCAGTAGTACCATTGCTTAAATGCCATTTGTAGGCAATAAGCAAACTACTGCTAATGTATTCGGGTTCAGTACTTTCACTCTACAGCAAGTGTGTTAGCATATAAAACAACAGTAAATGGTCCTCTGGGAAATTCAGTAGTCCAATACAGCAGAGCAGTTATTTCTGGAAAGCTATTTTTATATATGGAACACTACTGGGCTGTGTAGGCTGCTGTAATATTTTGCTATTAGGTGAACACATTGAAAGATTTAATTGGCATGTGATTTCAGCTGTCTTCCCAGGGGAACAGTGGTAACTTTATGTACTGATTCAGTTCATTGTACCTGTAGAACTGCTGTTAAAGGAAAACCAGCGGCTTGGATCTTTTGAAAGAGGATAATATGACTAATTTTCCAACACACAGAAAAAGAGAGAAGCCCCTGAGTACCCTTTAAACACTGTGTCATCTATTAACTTATTTATATATTTCACTTAAGGAATTTTGACAAAAATTATGTTTTCCACCATGTTGTATGCTGTCAATGGCCAGAATTGCCTTGACACAAAAACTGGCCCATTGTGAAACTAAATTGTTCTTGCAGACCACTGGATAGACCTATGTGGTAGCTGTGCCCGGTGATTCCTTTTCTTATGTTGAAATGCTTCTGCTCTTTGGACAGAAGAAGAGGATCTACTCTTTACATATTGGTGCATGGACTGAGCTAGACATGTGTGAAAGGAATGTGGTTAATTTATTACTTCTGTCCTAAAAGTGCTTGTGAACGATGTGTAGGGTTAAACCTGCAACTGATCAAAAACCTATTGAAAGCCCTTAAATAAAGTCAAGCTTGGTTTGACTTGCAAGATTGGCACTTTGCTTGTTTTTGGGCAAGACGCTTTTTCATGTTCAACACAAAGGACAGGCAAGACACTTACGATGCTTGGTTCTTCAACTCAAATGAATAGGTTCTGGGATTCAGTTGGCTGGTGATTCTGACAGTTTTTGGGATGAAAAAATATCCCACATAGATAAAACGCCCCTTTAGATCAGATAACTTTTCTCTACAGTCATTACATTAGGTGAACTGTTATGATTCAGTGAAACGCTGAAGCTATTTTTCATGTATCATGCCAGGCAGCAGTGCTATTTGTCTCTATTAGGACTCTCCACACAGCCTAAGTAGGATGGCCGTTTACTCACTGTAGTGCTTATTGTACTCAGTTGTGATAGTTAGCTCCCCCTTGCCTGCATTTTCTTTTTTTTCTTCACCCAAAATGCAAATTTATCCCACAGTGAAATGTTACTATAAATTGAGATCTGTGCACTTTTTTTTTTCAAGACCTAGGCAAATAAAAAAATGCCACTCTCAAACTCAGCCACCTCTTCTTAGGTGATTCCTGCTGCTTAGATATTTGCAGCTTGTTAAACTCCCTTTAAACTGTGGCTGCTTGTGCTGTGCCTCTTGTTACGGCACTCTCTTGCTGACCTGTATGATTTCATTGCTTCCATGTGCTTATTTTGTCTGCTTGTCACCTTTCCTTAGTCCTGTTAGATTTACCTCACAAATTTTTCAGGGCTTTCTGCAAATGTTTATGCTGTGGAAACTGGGCTATTTGCATAAACCTCCCACATACTTCCAGAATAGGTAGAATAGATACTTGCTATTCTAATGCAGGAATTTTAATCCGATGATGGAGGTTACTCTGAGCATGTTAATTCTTAAAAGACTCAGAGGAAGCCAAGCTGGACATGACTGGCAAAAGTTCTGGGCAAGAGCTCTCAGCTGGACAGAGGCAGTAGCTTCCAAAGCAGTGTTTTAATTATTGCTAATAACAGCCAGTGCTTAGTGGTGGAAAAATGGATTTCTTTCTGTAACTTGTTACCACCATCTACTCATTATCATGACAACCGATGAAGTTGGGATCTTAGAGGCAGTGGTCAAATCAAACTGTAAGCCTTTGTCCTTGGCCAGAGTGCTAGAGGTGACAGGAGAACAGAGATGGCACAGAAACAGAAGAACTGCTGGTGACAATCTGAATTCATTTCTTTCATGTGAATGCCAAGGCTGTTATGTGCTGTTGTATGGCATGGAATAGAAAAAGAAAGGAAACCCTGTCCCGCTGCCTCATAGCTGTAAAGCTTCCAGGAGACAGGTAAGCTCCCAGTAGTGCCTTCAGTTGTGATCTGATCCCTTTGGGTATTACTGGTATGTAGGGTCATCACAGTGACCTCTGTCCCTGACCCTTAGCACTGCCTCCCTGTCTTTTTGTGCATACAGGGCAGGGAATAGAGCTATAATAAGGAAACTTGGAAGTGGAATAGGACTGACTGTCCCTCCAAAAAGCCTCCTGCATTCTGGGATATTTTTTGTGTTGCTTAGGGGAATTGCTACATGAAAGATGTATCCATTGAGTATCATATAAAGACTGTGCTCCATTTCATCTATTAGCTGCCTAAAGAGTAGAGTGCCTAGTCCCTGAGGAATCTTGATGGCCCATCATGGTGGAGTCCTTTCTGGAGTTGCCCCACGTGACTCATCCTGCATGTCTTAAGCACCCGTTTGTGATGGAAACAATCATTTTGGGAAGTGCATGTGTCCTTCCAGTGACCAAAGAACAGCATAAGTGACTAGCTAAGCTAGGCAACTAATTTTAATATATGGAAAAATATCGGTTAATCCCAACATTAATATTCTGCAATAGGGGAGTTGTTAGTGTTACAGTAGCATGTACCAGGAACTGCCACTGTGAAACGCTTCTAAGTGTATCCGGTTTTGATTTTTCCTGTTCCTCTTTTTTCCAAATTGGCCTTTTCAGCAAGGAGACAGGTAAGCCCAAGAGTACCACAGTTACATCTGTTGAAACCTACCCCTTGTCTACCTTTCCTCTGTGACCACTTGAGAAAGGTCAAATCTCCCAGTTTCTGTACTAGACAGAAACTTTAGTGATGAATTAAAATTAAAGAAATGAAAATTTATCTGTCCTCATGTCTTTTTTCCTTATCACCTTTTCTTTGAAAAAAGTAGAGAGACCTTTGAGAGAAAATCCCATCTACTCAGGGATTGACTGTGTGTTTTGAGTGGGAAGGTAAAAAGCCCAAGATTGCTACTGGGAGCAGACTGGACGTTATGCTTTCTACAAATGGGAGTTTCCACAGTGTTTCTTCCACCTCATTTGTCCTAAAATTTAGTGGAAATAATAAACATTAGGCTGTGAAATTTCCCAGATGAAACTGGGATGTTCTCTGAACAAAGTGTTACTAAAAATGTCAACTAGCTTTATGGATATAGAACTCAACTTATAGTGCTCTGGGCATGTATTAATGCTATGGTAATACTGGGGCATTCACGCAACAGTCCTGTTTGGTGTCTCAGTGTTGACAAGGGTTCATATTTAAAATGGAAGTTTTTGTAGTTAGGAAAAGTCTTTTTTCCATGGCATATTAATTTTTTTCCCAGAAGTTTGTTTTTTCAATAGAAATATGGCAAACATTTTCCATTTATTGAGCTATGTTTTGTTTAACATCTTTGGTGTTTCCAGTTTGATTACTGAATTTGAAACTATAAACATGCAATTTCAAAAAAGTATAGAGATAAAACTACAGTAAAGTTTAAGTAATAAACAAGTTTAAAATAATAAAATAAATAATACTTTAAATGAGATCCTCTGTAAGGGCAAACTTTTTGCACTGATACTCCACAGAGTGCAAACTCTTCCTTTTCTGACAAGGTATTATGACTAGACTTTTTGTGAATGTCAGAAATAATTTGAATTTCAGCTCATGTTCTTTTTATTTCTGCATGTATTAATATTCCTGGATTTAGTAGCTGGTCAATAGAAATTTCAGGCTCTGTTCTGTTTTGATGAGTTAATGCCACCAATAATAAGACTGCATTCAGCTTTTGTCAATCAGAGCTAAGAGCTTTCTTCTCTGGTTGAATTGAAATCTCCTTGCTTATCTCTTATTAACTCCTATTAGTCTCATTATTAAGTCTTCAATCTAATCTAAATATTTAAAGTTATATGAAAAAAATGCCTTAAGACCTGAATAAAGTTTTGAATCTGAGATTTACAGATGAGTACTATGATGAATTCTGAGTCAGATTTACTGTCGTGGGTCTCTGTACAGGAGGAGGTAAAAAACCAGGCCATAAGCAATAGATCCAAACCAATGGGGTACTTTTCCCTCTGGTCTCTCTATTGTAGAGAGATCTTACAGCAAATTCGTCTGGCATATGGAGCTCATAAAAATTAATTCTAAGGAGGGTGTGAGTCAAAGTACTGACTAAAATTCCAGGCACCTTAGGTCGTATCTATGCACAAAGCTGTACCCTTCCATGTCTGAAACAAGTGAGTATTTTGAGTAGCTTGGTACAGTTCCTCTGTGGAGTCCAAATTAAAAGTAGGTCAGATTATGTTGGTTTGGCTGATTTTGTAAACTTACAAGTAAAAACTATAAACTGTATCTGAACCACTGCAAGAGTATCTATCAAGAAGTTTCCATCAGGTTACATAAATTAGTTTTCAAACTAGTCTTAATTAAATAGATACAACTATTGTTTATAAGAAAAAACTTAATTTTTAGCACATGCACTGGACCTCAGGAGTTGTTTTGGTTGTTTGGAAAAAAAATGACTGAACATCAGTTCCTTGATGTATTTTTTAATGTTATTTCTGGTGGTTTTTGTCTTAAGTTTTGAAGAAAAGTTCCACAGAACTAGCCTGAAAATGTTACATCTTTTCCACAGTTGCTGAGATCCACACTAAACAATTTATTAGATCATTCCCAGCACACACCAGCTTTAGGTTTACACAGTATGATATTAAGAGTACAGAAAAAACCTCAAGCTTTATTTAGTTCTATAGATCATATGATATTGGAGGAGGAGAACTAAGTAAATATGGATTGCAGTTGCAATACATTTTAAAGAACTTCCCTACAAGGGAAATGTCTGGGCCAAGATTCACTCCCATGGGCACAAGGAAATACGAACTATTGTATAATATTTGTTATGGTTGGACTTGATCCTAAAGGTCTTTTCCAACCTAAACAATTCTATGATTCTGTGATTACCATAGCACCCGGCCGGCTTGAGCCTGCTCAAGACCTGGAAAGTCCCTTATGACAAAACTTAGTCCTTGCCAGTAAGAAGGCTAGAATAAAAAGGAAACAAAAGAAAAAAGAAAAAAAAAGAAAAGAAAAAAACCCCCAGCAATGCAAAAAGAAGTAGAAAATTATGTATAAAATCTGATCTCCACTTGTCAAAATTTACTTTTAGTTTCTTTATGATAAAACCAAGTACCTGGGTTTTTTTAGCTGCCTTTATTTTTGGCTGCATATTGCTGCAGAGAGCCCTGAGACAGGATTAGGAGGAGAGAGCAGTGACCTTGTAGGACAGCTCAGGGAGGCAGCGCTGGCCATGACAGGCGCTCTGGGAGAAGGTACACTGTATTGAGCACCTGCTAAACTTACACAGGCAGATAAAACTACAGGGATGAACAGGCTGATCCCAGAGCCTTGTGTCCAGGTCAGAGGCCTGAAACCGGAAAATGTTTTAAGTGACATCTGGCATTTTGTTAACTTTTGTTTTATGAGGAGATAGGAATTTTGCCCTGAGAGAAAAAAGAATCCGATCAATGTCCCAGTGTTCTTCTATGCTTGGAAAAGACCTAGCAGTTACCATTACGTCTTGATTTATTAACCTCAACGCCCAGAATCCAGCCCACCTCTAGGAGATTAGAGATGGGATTTTCTCTTACTGAAGCTCTTTTAGTCTGATCTTGTAAGGTTGTATTTTTCAAAGAGTAACCAACTTCTTTGTTTAATGTTATTTTCTGTCAATACCTCTGAGGGCAAGAGTCTCTAAGGCATCCTTTTTTTTTTGTAACAATGAGCCGTAGGGTCTGCCTCTCAGCACTCAAGTTTCCTCTGTGGGCTTCAGCTGGATGTCTCAAAAGAGATGTGTATTTGCCTTTGTAGGGTGGAGCAAAGTCAAATTTCTGGCCTTCCAGAACTTTACAGTTATACTGCATATCCTTATCAGCACTTTTGCTATACCACACTTCACATTCTGTTAGAAATAAGTTATATGGTTGCATTCCTGGGTTTACTGCTCCTGAATGTCTATCAGTCTATGTGAAAAACATGTTCTGATTCCTTATAGAAATATATATTTGAAATAAGAACTTCCCCAGAATCTTCTAGAGCAAAGCAATAATGGTAGTAAGCAGACAAGAAGACACTTCTTCAGTGTCTTATTTCTTAGGGTTTTTTTCTGTAATAGTAGAAATTTTTTTATGTCTGTAAAAAGTTTTCTATGGTTGTAGATGCATGAAAAAAAGAGAGAATAACTAGTAAAAAAACCGGAGCAGATTATATGACAGGTGCTTTTAAAGAAGCAGAAGTTGTGAAATGAAAAGCAGATATTTGGAAGAATGGCACATGAACCTCTGATTCATGAAGGGGTAAATTTGTCATAGTCCAGACGGGGCTAAAATGCATTCAGAGGACTGCCTGAGGTATTAGCAGTTTAGAAATATTGGCAATACACCACAGGTTTCCTCATTCCCGTGTCCACAGCCTGAAGGATTTCAGATACCCCAAATACGTAGATTGCCCTTGCTGCACAATGAATAGACAAATAAATAAGACCTTTTTTAAAATCTGTAGAATTTACACCTTCCAGGGATTATTTTCACAGATGACCAATAATTTTGTCAGTATTTTTAAAACTGTTAATAAAACAGGCTTTTGATATAAGTCAATCAGATTAACCTATGAAAAATGGTTGGGAATTTGAAGACATTCTTTATTATTAATTACTACATGCAAAACAAAATTTGTTTTGAAATATACATGAAGGTTGGACTAAGAATATACTATAATATCCAGCTAACAACCAAACCCACCATTTTTTATTTGTAGAACGTTGATTTGCAGAACTCTCTCAGAAAGAGAAATATTAGAATGACTAGAAATAACTTCTAAGAAGTCTAAATATTTCCCAAGGTCTGTACCATACCTGTCCATTTAAACTTCATCTTGCTTCTCTGCATTAAGGAAAAGTGAAGTGAAAGATCAAATAATGGGGTCCTTTGGCAGTGATTTTCTTAAATATAAAATCATTTTTTTATAAATGCTTCACAGTTAATTATTTTTTCTTTACCATCTATTTTTGAAAATTTTCTGGCACAAAATTTAGTACAAGAGAGTATTACAAGCTGAGTGGGCAGTGAGTGAGTGACTAAGCATGACATGTCAATGGAAAAAGAACAGATTTGTTGATTTTCCAGAGTCTGTAAGTCTTTGGAAGACTGAATTACCTTCAAACTCTGTACAAAAGCACCTAAAAAAATGTGATCCTGTGGTCAGGAGGGTTAACTCTGTTGTACAAAGACCCACACTTCTCTCAGGCAGGCCTGGAGAAGTAAACAAAAAAGATTGAGAAGCAACCTTAGCTCTACAATGGAAACCACCCCGTGTTGCGTGGTCTGATGTTGCTTTGACCACACCCTTTTTTTTTTCTGAAAGAAATATATCAGAAACATTTGTAAAAGTAACTAATATCACAATAGAGTTTAGCTTTGAAGGAGAGTTTAGCTTAGTTTAGGAAAATAAGAGTCCACAGTGGTGGGGAAAGTAATTATTTTTGCTGTTTATTTCAGGTAGAAGAGGCCTTAAGGTACACAATCAAATAGGTAGGGTTTTGGTGTGTGCTCATTTGTCATTTCATGTGGTCTAGATTTACTCTCTTAAATATTTATTACTTAATCCAAAAAAGTAATAATAGTAATGCTGTAACGTTTGTTTGGCTGTGTTCCCTCTGCAGGCTAATTACTTGCAATGAGTGCTTGAGGGCATGCTGGTCCCAGCTTGAATCTCTTTGGCTGGAGACAAAATGATCAAGATGGTTCTTACCTGTCTGAGTTCCAGTCTCGGAGCTATTGTGGAAATATTTCATTGTCAGAAATACTGTAATAGAATTTCAAATCTCAAACGCTTTAATTACAAGATTAACAGCTTCCAAGCTAGCAAAAATAACTGAAATATCATTTCCAGTTGTTTGTACGCTCATTCATTTATTCACTTAGCTAACTAACTAGAGCCAGATACAGTACTTCCAATAAAGTTAAAAGGTGTAATTTTCTTTCTCTGTGGTTATAGTCCCTTTGAAAATGTACAGTGTAGGCTGGGAGTGATTCAGCTAGCTCAAATACTTACATACAAAATGGTCTGTGGAAATACAAAGCCCATATATCAAAAAAGAGGGCACTACTTCATATCAAGTATATTTTCCAGGAGGTCAAAGTGGAATACAGAAGAAGAAAATAAAGGAATTCTGAGCATCTCCAAAATGCAACTGGTAAGTCCCCTTTTGGTCTCTTGTCTGACAAGGTCTGCTAGAGCCCTTTCATGTTCATTGATGCTTCCTTTTGAGCCCTCAGGCATGACTACAATTAATGGGTGAAAATAAAAAATGGAAACTCTTGTATGAAGTAGTACCCTCCAGAGCTAAAAATGGGAAGTACTACCACAGAGCTAAAGATGGGAAATGCTACCAATAGTCTCTTTCATTTCTGTTCACAATGACCTGAATGATGAATATGCTGAATTGGCCATGCATTGCCTGGACAACACACTAGCTGTTTTTCACACTTTGTATTTCTAGGCTCCTCAGCTATGTGGGGATAAGTTAACATTCTGCTCCCACTGAGGGTACTAATAACATTTTCACATATTTTTGGCATCATACCTAGATGTGGTCATGTTTCAGTGACTGAGTGCTCCAATGCTGCTAATGACCTGTCTTATCCTTATTTTAGAGCAACCACGGCACCATTACTCAGGTGTAAGCCCAGAAGGACTTACACAAATGAACCTGTTAAAGACAGTTTTTGTTCTTCCCAGTTCTTCATTTGTTCCTCATGGAGGTTTGTATGTGAGATAATTGGGATCTTGCATAGAAGGGGCAAAATCCCATCTGTCTGAGCCATCTATAATTGCTTGCTGTCTGACAGTTTCAGAGAAGTAGCTCATCTGAATTAGAAGGTTTTTCGTTTTCTTCCACCACTTAAAGCAGTGGTAGGAAAATAAACAATAAATGTGCTCCGTATCGTTATCTTGAATAATAGGTTAAAAATTTCAACAGTGAACAATATCTTCAGAGATAATTTTTACACTGTTAAAATATTAACAGGGTTGCAACTATTTATTGTCGTGTGTTTTTAAAGCATGTACCTCACAAGGGCATAGGAATACCTGAATTGGTTTTCATCGGACATAGTTAATAGTACCCAAATGTGCCAAGGCAGACCTATAGTGGCACTACTCTGAAGAGCAGCAACATCTTATAGCTGTAAAAGCACAACAGGTATGATCAGGTGGATCAATACATTTTAAGCATGAACCCTGGTCACATTCAGTCCTGAATTCATATTGCATCCATGATCATATGCAGGTATAGGCATTATGAAGGTTCTTGAATGTGCTGCAGAAAATGATTGCCCTTACCAGAGGTGGTAGGGGAAAGCAAGTCTAGCACTGTCTGTTTGATTAGTCCTTAAGTCAATCATGTCATGCACTCAGTGTTGAAGAAGTTGGGCCTTCTAAGGAGGTCCCAACATTGCATGCAACAAGGGTCACTGAGGTACGTGGGATGCCCAGGTTCAGGCTCTCCTTAGGACAGTGTGAACCTGAGTTATGGGTGTTTTACATCTGATAGGGAAACTGAGGATGCAAGAAACTGAGTCAGGGAGCTTGCTACACTCAAGTTTCCTTTTGGATCTGCACTTGACAAGGTGCTAAGGCTTTATATCTTCCATGGACACTAACTACATGCAGGTCTTCTTCACACCACAATACAAAATGTCTGCTGGGGTCTTATACTGTAACAGGTGTGATACACCACACAACTGATCTTGGCAAACATCTCAGGGATGAGCACTTGTTATTTTGCTGAGGTCGTAGGTAAGGTTTTGTGCTGTTCTGTAAGGGAGATTAATGTCTTGTGTGTAGTGTGTTTCATTATCAGCTGGAGGCAGAAGAAAATTCCTTCTGGAGACTCAGAAGCTGGCGCTGTGTGGAAACATGCTGTGTGAATAACAGGCTGTGACTAATGCATTAACTTGACATTTTCCTGCTTTTTAGAGTTAGATATTTATGAGAAACTACTCATTTTTGTTAAAAGCATAGCTACTTCATTCCTAAGCAGTTTCAAAACTAATAGATGTATACTATCAGATTGGTTGAAATTTATATTTCTGGTCATAGGGACAGTTTTATTCTGCTTTGGTGATCCATTGTTACCATTTTTGTTTTACCATTATTGTTCCAAAGGCTTCTACAAACCTTATAAGCAGACAAAGTTCATATCTCAAATAACACATAACTCTTGGACACAAGCTGAAGCAAGGAAGCATAACACGCACTAGAGGGTGATGGCAGAAAGAAACTGGAGGGTAATGACAATAAAAGCAAGCAGTCGTTTAAGCTGGCTGTTTGCAGAATGTGGTGATCTTGAACCATCTGGAAGTTTGTTTTAATAACTAAATAACATCTGTTTCTTTTCACTGCTGCACAACCTAACCTTTAGTAGTTGTCTGATTTCTCCAAGGCACTCACCAGAAGTTAATTTAGAAGGAGGATGTGAAGAAGCAATAGCCATACAGACTAATTCCTGAAGAACATCCTTGACAACATTCAGATACAATGGCAAACATGCACAAGCTGAAACACTTTCTGAAGGGACAGAGCCATGTGCTGATCAACATAATTTGATAAAGTTATTTCAAATGTAGCAACCTTCCTTGCCTACTGGGCATGAATGAAGAAACATCCCATTGCTCTTAACATAAGGAGCTGGTCTGTGACAAAGAGGCATCTATTTTGTTATTAGTTCTGCTACTAAGATCTACAAACTCATAGCTTTGAAGCTTGTATTTCAGGCACTGGGTCCTTGGCAGCATGAAAAAAGATTGGCTGGAAATTTAAATGAGAATGCAAAGTTATTGCTAACTGGAGAAAAGCTGCTGCAATGACCTTCCTCTTCTTTTGCTTTGTGGAGCTGCTTTAGCTGCATTGTGGCCTTGGTCACTGTACCGCCAGATGACATAACCCAAAGGTGTCTTTCTGACAGGGCTATCACAACTGAGCCTGAAACACCAAGGCTCCCTTCTTCGTGGCTACGTGAAAATGATGCTTGCCAAAACAGTTTGACAGAAAGTTTGTTGTTGACAGGCAATATATCATCAGATCTACCACAGATTACTGCAGGATGAAATTGCATGTGTTACTTATTGTCATTTGAGAAGAGCACTTGACAGTGGAAAGCAAAATGAATTTTGAAACAGTTCATCTAACCCATCCTATAAGATTCACAAGAAAAGTTCAGATTTCTTTAAGGTGCTATTTATAATATATTTGGATATCTGATGATAGATTAATAAAGCTTTCTATTCTGAAATGGAAAGTAAATTGATCTTAATGTTTTGGGTCGAATTTTGTATGCAAAATCCTAACTGATCACTCCGGAGAATTGAATTTATATTCACCTCTGCCTTCATGTATGAATATAACAATTACATCATTCTCTTTTGTATAACTAGCATATTTAATACACCTTAAGTATGCATTCTCATGCCAACAGGTCCTTCAGCAGAGGCAGCCTGCACTTTTGAAAAATCAAAACCAATTTGGTTAAATGACCTGTAACCTAACATGGTTCATGCTGCTAGAAATCGCTAAGTCTGTTCTTCAGACAGCTCAGAGAGCCAATGTTAAAGTTCATTTTAGAAAAACATGCTCTGAGGAGAGTTCTTTAGTATGACTCATAATAGGAGAGCAATGTGAATATATTTGACACTGTGTATATATATTCATAATCTTATTGTTAAGAAATGCTTTTTCTTTTTATGTTTAACTTGTTTTCCCAAATGAAGATTCACGATAGATAGGGTAAAATGAGACAAGCATTCTAAGAAGGCTTTCCAAAAACATCCTGAACTCACAGCACCTCAGCTCAGAATGCACATACTTTTACAGATACACAGGAGTAGAGACAAACAGAGAACGAAAGAACATCCTAATATCACCTCCAAGGCCTCTTTCAAATGAAATTACCTAACTGTGTATGAAAAGCATCATGCAGAGAAGCTGTGTAGTTACAGATGTTTCTACAACATTCTGCTGTTTGGATGTCACATTTGGCATTTCTTCTTAGATAAGTACATAAGGGGAGTGATCAAATGGGCTTGTGCTGCATTGGCACTGCTGGCGTGCCCACTCGCAGCACTGGGGAGTCATTAGCTGTAACTATAGTCACAGTTTCCATACTAGAAGCTCAGCACTTCCACTTCAACCACTGGGTACAGCCATAGGGGCATCAAGTGGTCTGTGCATATGTTGTGTTGTGACAATAGAACTGTCTTTTCCCTGTGTGACAGGTGGTTCTCAGGGCTCTAGGGATGATAGTGGGTGTGCTCAGCTGCTATTTCACCTCATTTGTGTGTTTTCCATGATATGTGTTTGCATTAATAGAGACATTTTTCAAGTATTTTGTTTTTGCTTAAGTAACTGTCTATTCCTTGCACTTTGCTCAGGTACCACCATTCACCTTGTCTTTGTATCATCAGACTGAAATTTCTCTAAGTTCTGAGCCTTAAGTGCTTTTATTGTGGGAGGATCTGCCTGATTTTATTTTGCTGTCATTTGCAGTGCTGAAAATCAGGAGAAACTGTTTTACCAATGAACTGTTCTGAGCCTTCAGCTCCAGGTGAAGGAAAGTGTTCCAACTTGTGGTCATTGCCTCTCATACTATTGCTGTGCACCTCTAAGTAGAGTCTGGCTCTGTCTTCTCTGTATCCTTCAATCAGACAGTTGTGGAGAGCAGTGATCCTGAATATTTCTATGACATGTGCATTCACATATGTCTATGATGCTGTGTTTCTACTTAGCATTTCAGAGGTGTCCCTCACAGACTCAGGTGATACTGACAATTTATAATCTTCAGATGTTTTTCTTAAGAAACATAGTTTTCTTGCACTTCATTACTAGTACTAATAATAATGGCTTCAAAGTCATGGGTGAAATCTCAGTGGTGCCAAAATTACACGTTTGTCAAGGATGTTCTCACAAATTTGTTGAACTATCAGGGTTTATGTGAACTTATGCAGCCTTTGACCTTCATTGACAATAGCAGATACTTTGATTTTCTCTCGAGTACAGTTCTGCTGAATTGGTCTCAATGCTCTTGCTTTCTCAAAGGAGTTTCTTCAGAAAGGAAGGAAAGCGGCTTGTGAGGTTGCCTTTCTCTAGTCGATGTCTTTCATTGTAGTACTTCAGTTTTTACACAGGCTTGATGGGTTCATTTACGCATTGAATGGCTTTGTTGGCATTGCTATTCCTGAAATCACGGTTGCTGCACTTTCCCTCGTTTCTTAAGACAAATTCTGTTTTTATTAAATTTTGTCTAAAACTTGCAGGTGTATATCATTATTCCAGATACAGAAATGTTTAACTGCTTTATAACCATACTTGGATCATACTCCAGCAATACATCTTTTCTATTACTAACATGACTTGTGTGCTCAACAGTGTTTGTGTTTTACTGTGATTTGGCCTTTGTTTGACCAGTTTTAGGCTCTGTATTTTTGGGAAGGGAGCTATTAGATTTTTGTCACTATTCCCTTTGGTGTTACCAGGCAGGTTTGGATTTACAGAAGACATGTAGGGGATTATAGCTGCCCACCTTCTCATTAGTATGCAATAAAAAAGAGGCTGCGTTGTTGTGTTGATTGTTCTATCTCACAGGCTAATAAGAATCAACCTTGTTACCAATAGCCCTGATGATCTGCAGCTTGTCATTGGTGATGACCTTGATTCCTTTTTGTATTTTCCTTTCAGGGCTGCTAAGGACTCCACTAGCATTAGAACTGCTACCAAGTTTAAGAAATGTAAAGACTTTCTCTACCCGCATTTGTTTATCCACCTGCTTTAGAGAATAATAGTCATATGATGCTGGAAAAATAAAGGCAAGAGATTTATAGCCCATTTAATTTTGTGTTTTACAGCTGTGCAGATGGATGCCCTCCATATCCTTCCAGTTGACATCATGGTATGGGATTGACTTTTACTCTGTTTCTCTCTCTGTGATACTGTTAATTTGCACACTGGGTGCTGATATGTAAATTTGATGTGGTTTTTTTTTTTTTTTTGGACTGGGAAGAACATTATCTAAGTTTTGTCACATCCACATCCTTATTCTGTACTGCAGCCAGAAGGAAAGTGTCATTCTTTCTAACCTCCTCTCCTTGTAGGTATTTTCTAACTCTTTGCATTGCTTATTCTCAACTCTCTCAGTTTCCTATGATGTGACACATTTTGTAAAGTGTATTGTTCATTTGAAGACTCAAACAATACCCTCCTGTCCACCTGAGGTAAAGGGATAGCTTAGAGAAATATTGCAAGAAGTCCCTAAGCAAGAAGGAGATAGTCTAGCAAAATAATTGCTGTTAGATATAAGGAAAGTACTGCAAGTGTAGGAAGCCATTACACAATGACCTTGCAGGGAAATCAAGGCAAAGTGTCTATTTCTTCCAGGTGACATATGTTACTTTTCTGTGTAATAACATTTCCTTGGGAAGAGAGACTTCAGATGGCTTGCAAATGACTGAAATGGAAACTGCTGCTGACTGCTGCTGGAAACTGCTAAGCCCCAGATAATCGGCCTAGTTTTTGACTGAAAAGGCACAGAAGTCAGTTAGGATTTGCTGTAGAAATGCTGGGGAAATAATTCCTGCTTTGAGAGTCCAGAACTAGAGGGAAGAAAGCTTTGTGGACTGTTGAATCAAGGAATAATACCTCACAGCTACGGTGGTTTTTCCTCTGAAGGGAAGGCACTGGGATCCTGGTCTAAAGGGAGGAAATGTGTGAATTTGAGGGCCAGGGCAGGAGAGATCTTCACTGGCAAATGGGTGGAGATCACGGTTTTGTGATGGCTTCCTGCCTGTTTCTCCTCTTTGATGTGAAGGTGGGGAAAAGCCATGCAGATGTGTGGGCAATGCAAGAGTGCCTGTGGGCAGAGAGAGTGCAGCCACATGGTAGAAAAAAGTGACATTGAATCACAGCATTACATTCAGTTGTCTTTGTCCTTCCCCCTAATAGCTCAAGCTAAAGCTAGCCAAAATTACTGAGTTGGAAATCACTTAAAACAGCTCAAAACCTATTTAATCGCCTATGTCAATTTTTTGGGATAACCCCCTGCTTGCCTAGTATGAGTTTCAATAAAACAGAGTTAAGTGCTGTTATAAGTTATAGAATTGATGTTTTTCACACAAAATCATTCAGGTACTTCTCATTTAGCTTTAATCACTTTTAATTCATGAGACTTGTCTTCATTTTTATGCTTTTTTTTCAGAGTACAAAGAAAATCTTAACATCAGATCACATAGCTGAAGAATCCATCTAAAGTCAACTGTAGTACTAGGAATAAAGGCCTAACTTCATTCTCCCTGTACATTTTTCTGATGGGTTTTCAAATGTTTTTGTTAGCAGAATTTAATCTCAGTTCACTTCAACCTCATGGGAAATATATTAAAAATATCATAAAGTGAGTAGAGAGTAAAGAATGTTTTCCATCTGATAATTCAGTGTGATTGTCAAACAAGACATAGTGCAGAAAAAGGAGAAAATAAATAAATCTGGAATGATCATTATACTTCTTTTGGCATAAGTTTTCAGGTCAGATACAATCTGAATGAAAAACATTTCACTGTGCCTAGGACGGATTTAGGTTTAAGGTGAACTACAAAGCAGGTTGAAAGCTCAGTTCCCCCAAATCTGGAAATTACTTCAAGAGGGCCAGGCCTTCCCATATGTGTTTTAATGCTCTTTTTCCCATTGTCGTTTGTTTGTTTGGTTTTTTGTTTGTTTGTTTAAATATCGGTTTGAACAAACCACTTCTCCTAGACAGGAAAATACCTGTGAAATCTAGGTAATAATACTTACTCACTTCGCAGTATTATGGTGATGTTCAGTTAATGAATATTTGCAAATCACATCAGTATACTCATCCTCTGCATCCCTTGTTGTAGCTTGATTTCTAAGTGAATTGCAGCTGCTAAATGTCATATTTATTACCATAAATATGGTAATTTATGCCATAAAATTAGAGCCACTTTATTGATTTTAAGAACTGGTATAACAGAGTAGAAAACAGTCCCATTATTAATAAACAGTTATTGCTACAAATAACGATTTTATTCAGCTTATATTCAGCTCTTCAGTTCTCAGCAGAAGTAATGTTATGGCCAGAAATCTTTCAGTAATCAGTTTTGAAAGACACCAGAAGTTATCAATCAAAACTGTTGAGTTAAAGAATTTGGGGGTGATCTTTTTGCACAAAGCCTACATCTGAATCCCTGGAGACTGATATAGATTCATAGAGTTTAGTTTCATAGTGTTTAAGGTTAAGAAGGACCATTAGACTATCTAATCCCCTGAATTTCACAGGCCATTAAGTATCAGACTGTAATGCTGCATTGAGACCCATAGTTTCAGTAAAACTTTCCTTTCAGCCTAGCATCTAATCCTGACTTGAAAATCTGAATATGGTGAGAACCTACTATTTTCCTCTGTAGTCTGCTCCAGTAGCTATTCACTCTCACTGTTAAAAATGTGTGCTTAATTTCTAATTTGAATTGTCTGGCTTCTGCTTCCAGCCAATTGGTTTCTGTTATGCATTTCTCTGCTAGATTAGAGTCCCTTTTAGTGCCCAGTATTTTTTACTCATGAAAGCACTTATACACCTGAATCTAGTCACGTCTCAATATTCTTTTCTCATAAGGTAACCAGACCAAGCCCAAAGACAGGGATTTTCTCCAGTCCTTAAATGATTTTTGTGTTTCCCTCCAGCGCACAGTTTACTTTTAAAATATCCCTTTTTAAAATGTGGACACTGGAGCTGGGGGTGTGGGGGTCTACGATAGGGAGAGAAGTTCCCCTGGGGGTGCAGTTTCAGAGAGCCTAAAGTTAGGTTTCTGTTTTGACTTTCCTGCTACATAATTATCTGCCATTCATTATAAAGAAGCTTACAGAAGCAGGTCAGGTGTCCTGAGGACTGAAGTTAGTCTTTGTGATTACTTTAGTCCACTCCTTCACTGCTGGCCTTGCTTTACTTCTTTTTACCACAACATCTCCCTAGGCACTCAGATCCTTAGCCTCTAAAGCCCTTCATGGGCACCAAATTTAAGATACTTAAATTTAAAACTTTAGAGATACTAGATAGTCTTGCTATTTCAGAGCTGTCAGCTTGGAGATGCAGAAGGAAAGAAATGAAGGGAAGACACTTATCCTGTCTTTACAAATTAATGATTTACAGAAGCTTTTTCTTCCTTCTTTCATGGAATCCTTTCACTGATGAGGAAGAAATTTTGAAAGGACATAAATTAATTAAGTTGACATTGCTGGGTGACTGATGAGTCCTAACAAAGATAGGCGTAAGCCTGCAGTGATTACTTGAGTGAACATTCCCACTGGGCAAATGCCTTCCTCACATTAAGGCAACTCTTTGATTTAAGTGGAATTCTGGTGATATATATGAGATGTATAAGATTTGGTCCATTGATTTTTAGTGAGGGTAACAACTACCTGAACAGATTTTAAATTAAGTTTTGAAGCTACACATTTTTATTAAGCTGGTAAGTCGCTTTAATAAATCCTGCCAAAGTGTCTACTGTGTTGCAGAGAAAGGAGATTTCTAAACGCGAAGAAGTGCAAGTTATGTGATATGCCCCTAAATATGTCATTTCAAGCTTCTAACTGTTGTGTAAATTATTTTGCCCTTTATATACACCTAACATTCTTGGGATAAGGGCTAAACATACCTACGATAATAGCCAAATATAACTAACCATAGACTGTATCCTTCTGTTTTGTTTTATACATAATGAAAAGGTCAGAAAACATAAGAGTAAATTGCCTGCTAAATGCTAGATTAACCCCAGTCATGTGAACATGTATTAATTTTCCTGCACCAAAGAAACAGAAGAATAAACATTTCTTATATATTATCATGACTGATCAGTGAAAAAAAATTCTAAACCATCTGTAAAGTGTATGAACTAAATCCAAGAAAGGACTTGTTTACTCTAATAAAGACTGAACCAAAAGCACTGAACTAGGAGCATCTCAGAGTTAACTAGAAGGAAATGCTGCAGTAAGATACATATTTGTGTTGTACCCTTCTCTAAAGACAAGGTATTTACCTGCAGTGATGAGCCAGGCATCTCCCACCATGTGGGAGCTACAACCACAAAGGCAACTGATGGCTGTATGTAGCACATACATTCTTGAATGAACAGACCAGGGTTCAACTGTCCTTTAAAATACTCTTGGTGCTGGCTGCCTTGTTAAAGCACTCACTCTGGGCTTTGTTCTTGACTCCCAGAGCTGCTTAAGTACTCTGTATTAGCAAATCATTCACTAAAATGAGTTAAAAGGTCAGAGAAGCAGGAACAGAAACATACTCCCCAAACACCCAAGTACCTCTTCTCCCCGCCATGAACGAGATTACTGGTGCTATAATACTTAGCTACATTGACGTCAGTGCATTTACACCAATGCAGAAGTCCTACCTCTAGCATGATTTGTCAATGCAATTACTGAAATGTTTTGTAAAATAAAAGTGTAGGGGAGACTCATAACTTATCTACAAGGGGAAGAAACAGGATAGGGGTTGTATTGCCAGTTTGCTAGAGGTTGTATGACAGCCCCTAATTAATGGAGCAGATTTTAGTACCTCTTTGCCTTACTAAGATGTGATTTAGGAAGCAGAGCGGGCTAGCATTCAGGTCTCTGGTGTGGGAGGACAGCCTGCAGATGGCAGGTGCTGGCATGTGGCATGGTCGGTCCGTTGTGATGACCCAAAGATAAAGCTGGGCACAGGCAATTACACCCTCCACACACTGAAAATAAATGGGCATGTAATTACAGAGCTGGTGCTCCAGACAACCGAGTGGTCTTTTTTTTCTGCGTGATGAATGTAAGGTCTATATTCGTTTAGAAACTTAGCTTCTGTTTATTTTTGTAATAACTGTAATATTTTCATATGTTCTTAGCTCTGAAGTCTCTGTTTTGTCCTATGAAAGGTCTAATGGTATAAAATAACTTGCTGGAGCACAATGAGTTTGTTTTTCCTACCATGTGGGAGCTACACTCCAAGTTTTTGCTGTACATAGTTGACAATCAACAGAAGGACACTGCAATTTGCTAAAATCAATATAATTAGAGAAAAAAAATTATGTACTGAAAAGATCACAATTCAGAGAACTGCTGGGCTTGATTGAAATACTTAATTAGCTGCCAAATTGTAGTGCCCTGGGTCTGGCATACCATGGGACTGGGTGCCTCCGATGGAAACCTTGCTGCCAGCCTGGCTCCCCAAAACACTTCTAAGCACCATTTCATGTCAGCAGCTGTATTAGGATGAATCTGTATCATGCCCGCTGCTATTTCAGGGAGCTATTCATGCTGAAAAACTTGACACTGAAATGTCAGATTTGCACCTAATTTCTTCACGTTATTAACATTTAGTGCTGCTGCTAAGGTGACTGTGGAGCCCTGTAATAAACTCCTCTGTGAAAAGAGAATTTGTCCTTTTAACAGTTTAATTCTGCTGTGAGTTGTCTGTTAAAAGTGTTTTGACTTTACATTGTTACTGTTAACAGTTCTGTAAGTGGGCTTAAGGCTTTGTCCTTTCAGAACTAAACTACACTGCTGGAACAGGAGCCTCATGCATTAAGTTTATTACCTTTGCTTTTTTCATTTTCCCTCTCCCGACCCAGATCTGCCACAAAGCAGAGAATTAGGAAATGAGCCAGTCAAGGATGGCTTCGTTCAGACCTCGACTTTTCCTCTGACCTAGCCCATAAGACTCAACAGGGTGGATCCTGTCTGTGATGGATGTATCCCTGCCCCTCTGCACCAGCTCAGCTCATTTCCCTGTGCTGAGTTTGTGGCAGGACAGGAGCAATGGTGTGACACTGTGGTGCTGTAGGCATGTCTTCTGCTGCGACTTCTGCATGGGACACATCATAAAGAGGCCCAACTTTTCCTACAGCACAGGGCCTGGACTTCTCTGCCTCTCTGTATCTTCACATGTGGCGTCTCTCATTGGGGAAAAGAGACTGAGACACTGCATCGAAACTATGTGAGCTACAGGGACTCTTCAGGGGACCACAGCCTGGGGTGAACAACTGAGTATGTCTCACAGTTCTGCGTGACAGCTGACAGGTCTGTAGCTTGGGAAACGTGTTCAAGACAGGCTCAACTTGGGGAAGAAACAAAGTCAATTTAGTTTACTACCAATCAAATCAAAACAAGGATATTAGGAAGTAAAACCAAACCGCAGAATACCTCCCCCCCAACCCTCCCTCCTTCCTGGCTCAACTCTATTCCTGGTTCTCTCTCCCTCCTCCCCCCGGTGGCACAGGGGAACAGGGGATAGGAGGTCAGTTCCTCACACCTTGTCTCTGCCGTTCCTTCCTCCTCAGGGGGAGGACTCCTCACTCATCCCCTGCTCCACCATGGCGTCCCTCCCACGGGACACAGTCCTTCACGAACTTCTCCAGCGTGAGTCCTTCCCACAGGATGCAGTTCCTCACAAACTTCTCTGATGTGGGTCCTTTCCGCAGGCCGATCTTCAGTCACAGGCTCCTCCAGCTCCGTCTTTCCCATGGAGTTATGGCCATCTCGTGGAGCATCCCCCTGCTCCGGCGTGGGCTCCTCCATGGGCTGCAGGTGGGCATCTGCTTCCCCGCTCACCCCCATGGGCTGCAGGGGGACAGCCTGCTGTCTCACCATGGGCTGCAGGGGCATTCCTCCTCAGGCGCCCCTCCTCCCCCTCCTTCTTCACTGACCTTGGTATCTGCACAGAGGTTTCTCTCACATTCCAATCTCCTCCCCTGCTGCAGGTTCCCCTTCTTAAATCTGTTCTCCCGGAGGCACTACCACCATCACTGATGGGCTTGGCCTTCACAAGCAGTGGGTCCGACTTGGAGCCAGGGAAGCTTCTAGCAGCTTCTCACAGGAGCCACCCCTGCAGCCCCTACTCTGCTACCAAAACACCACTACACAAACCCAAAACACTCTCTTGTGCAGCTTTTTCTCCCAGCAGCCTGATCCCAGCTTAGCTGGCTGCACTGTACCAGATCTGGCCACCAGCACACGCAGCTAACCCCTGGGTGGGGGCAGAGGTTGAGGCACACAGAGCCCAGACTCTACTGTCCTGCAGGGCAGGAAGGCCACATCTTCTGTAGGACATTGTCAAATGGAGAAAGCATACTCTTCAGGAGGATTGCTATGTACCTGGGACCCAGTGACAATCAGGATTTCAACAATTATATACCACTACCTTGTCATGATGTGTTTTGCAGAGTAAACCTGAGATGGTAACAAGATTATCATCTGTATTTTAAAAATAAAAAACCCCTCACAACTGAAAAAGAGGTAGCCTGCATGAAAGAAACACTTTGTACAAAGACAGAACCTACTTCTATTCCAGTCTGGAGAGATTTCTGAGCATTATTATCATATTGTGATGCTATGCTACAATTAATCACCCCTTTTAGTGATGCTGTAATAAACTCAGAGGCTTTGATTTTCAGCTTGTGTAAATCAATATGGGTCCATTGATTTCAATGGAACTGTGCCAGGTGATCTGGCCCCAGACATCAAGTGGAGCTTGTACAGAGATGTTTAATAAAGCAAGAGAACTGTTTTTTTCACAGTAGATAAATGATGCTGAAGACTCTTGTGGCACCTCTCCTCCAAGAAGTTTTATTTTAATCACTCTCATGAAGTTCCCTTAACGGCAACAATAATGCTAACTGCCTGACACAAAGCAAAAGAAATCAGATTTCTGGATAACTACTGGAATGAAATGTTGCTCTTGGGTTGTGGTAGGTGATTTTTGCTAGGATTTTTATTCTATCATTTCCTTCCTTTTAGTAGCACTGAAAGTGCTAGTGCTTAAAAGCCCAGCTTCTTCAGTCCTCACACAGATAGACCTCCAGGTGCTCACTGTGAGTAAGGCCTATAATATAAAGTGTCATTTATTTAGTTTTATCTAGAACTGTGCCATAAAACAAAGATCTTAAGACCAGCCACCCAGTTTATCATATCAGTAATCCTGCTCCATGTTCACCCAGGCAGAACAAATGCAACCCTACCATAAATATGAAGGAACCAAGGAAGTATTCAAATACAAAGTTGTCCAAATGGAGTTAGTTTGGGATAGTGCAGCACACTAGTGCTTATGGGATTGTGTGTGTAGAGGAAGTCTCATTTAAACCACTTCCGATGATGCTAAAATAATAACCTTAGCAGCAAAATCTAGTATTACTCAAAGATGTAAATATTGTATAAAACTGTCTTCTCATCTCTTTGAAATATCAAATATGTTTAGCTCTCAGAGGAATCAATAGGGACTGCGCATGCTCAACAGTTCTGAAAATCAGATAAGCATCTGTTTACTTTCCCAGATATATATATCCACGCCAAATCTGAGGCATTCACTTTTGACAAATTTGATCTTTGTCTTCTGTCAAAACTGCTTCTTGCTTGCACATCTCTCTATAAGCATGTGATTAACAATCTCAGATTCCTTTTTACTTCAGTTGTTGCATTTGACATTTATACTAATTCCCTTCCATTTGTTAGTCCATGTAAATTCTACTCAGATTAATTTTAGACAAGTTGGTAAATAATGGAAGTGGAAGCAGCTTTATTGACTTCCTAAGGATTTTTGGCATGAGCTTAAATATATTCTGAGAAGACTATGGAGATAACTATTACAGGCAGCATTAACATATCTTAGAGCAGCACTATCATTTCTCTATGTAATATAATATATTTATGTAAGCAGAATTGTACAGAAAAATTCCAGGATTTTTAGGTCCCTCCAGAAATAGGAAGGTCTGACTTTTATACTTAGAGTAGGAAGCTCATTGGCAATACTGGAATTAGTAACATTTTTGCTGAACACCTTCTAATTAAATGTATGGCATTTAAAAACAAGCAAGAACTAATTGGGTTACCAGTTGTGAACAATTTGTAGCATTTGTCTTGATCCACAAAAGCAAAGACCTGTCCAGGATTCAAGGAATAATTGGGGTTTGATGCAGCATCAACCTCTCCCTCATCCTACACAGATCTGTTGTATAACCTCAAGGTCTCCATCTGGGTGGACTAGCATAAGCAGTCAGAGACTGATGAATAGGACAATCTTATTACAACCACACATGTTTTAGTAAATTGCAGAAAGAAATATGCAGGTATCAGTAAAACCAATGAAACACTGGAATAGACTGCCTACAGACACCAGTGCATTTCTTTCACTGGAAGTTTTTAGAAGGACTGGGGTAAGTATAGCTGATGCTTACATAAGAGAAGTAAATGATTAGGATAACAATTTTACATGTTTTCAAACTTTTACCTTACTCTTGTATGACCTATAATAACCAACTGTGCTACTGATCTTTGTGTCTGAGCATATTAGCTGCAGCTATTGAAAGGGAAAAGTTGCTAGCTGTGTAGAGCAGTGTACTGCTAGGGTGGCTGCAGCTCCTGCTGAACACAAATGGACAATGATAGCAATGAGCCTTCTTGTTCCTTAGCTAGACATCAGTAAAGCCTTTCCAATAGAGATAGCTGACAGCTGTCTGAAGCTTCTCTTCTTCACAGTGTCATTACTTACCCACCTGTAGGTAATAAATAGCAATTAACATTGCCAGGAATTAAGAACTGCCATGGGCTTACCTGACCCTCAAAGAATAGATAATCTTCAAATAATCACTATGGGGCCAAAAAGGTAATATGTCTTGATCTGAATTGCTGTAAGGCAGGAGTACTGTGTTGCTTATAGTTCATCACCATCTTGTGATATGCTGTTTCATTCATCTTGGAAACTGCGCTGGTGAAATGGTAATATGAACTGGCTTCTATTGATGCCTCTCGTAATTCCAGAAGTAGCATCCACATTCCCATAAACAAACTCATCAAAATCTGCTTGAGCTTGTCTTGGATGCCCTCTGATAGAGAGATTGTTACTGCCTTCTCACTTTTCTTATTTACTATCACTCATCTTCAGAACAAGGGATAATCTCCTCTAGTTTAGTAAACTGCTTGAGAATGCAGAGTCAATTCTCAGTGACTTATCTGAATGATATAGCTCTTCTGCATTCCCAGAAGAGCAGGCCACCAGCATACCTTCCTGAAAGATGCCACAAATCTTCTCAACCTGCATAAACCTATTGCAAAGCCTGAATTTTCCACTTTAATCCAATAGAAAATTACTGTGTCCCTTTACGATAAATCCAGAAATTTGCAGGAATATGCTTTCACTCTATAATTCATAGTATTGTATATTCATAATATATCCAAAAATTAAGTCCAACTAGTGCCTCTTCCAGACAATTAGGCAATGATAAATTCCCATGCTAGTATGACATAGTTTTTATAGTGGTCTGCTATTTACCATTCACCTGGCATCCAGTGTAAAGGATTATTTTTCACATGGGTAAAAGAATTTTATTTCCCTAAGTTTTCAGACACTTCAAGTACTACTACAGCTATGGTTTCACTTGCATGTCCATTTCATAGTTATATTCAGGTGTCTTATTGCCCTGTCATAGCAGTAATGTTGTCTTGCATAGCATAGTAGAGTTGTTCCTCCTACTCTAAGATAGTCCCACAAACTACTTCTATAGTAAATAAAATCACCATGCCAAGGCACAATTTGAGCACTGATACATCATTATCCATAAGCTCCCTGGCAAGATTCTGGCCTGTGCAGCTTGTTCTGTCCTACACCATGCTTGGCCATGGTTTGGGAGATTGCATGGACCATACATACACATGTTGTATTGTGCCACTTGTTTTCAGGCCCAAAGAACAGGCTATGTCCCAAAGAGTAGACATGACTGCAGTCTCCTGATCAATGTTTGAATTGCAAACTGAGTTGAGTGCCGCTTCCTTCATGCCAGGAGACCTCTCTCTGTTCTGCATCACCCTGCTTTATTACCACACTAACAAAAGTCCAGTGCCTTTCCTTTACCTCATCACTGTCAAAATTCCCTTTCTGGACTGCTGTTCTCCTCAGCTCCTGTAACTAGTAAAAGCATAATTCTCAAGGGTGTTAGTAGGCATCTTCCTTTTCCTAAGCTTGCTGCCTCAAGCCACTCACTGTGGTCCCACCATTTCCATTCCCTTCCCTCCCGGGCAATGCACTGACTCAGCTGTCGACATTAAGGTTGTAGAACTCAGTGACCATATTCTGTAATTATAACACCCTTACAGATGTTAATGCTAACCCGCAGTAACCTCCCATTTGTATGTGCTATCTAGCACAAGAATCTTCTGTGTGATCCCAAAGACAGGCTCTATGTGGGACCTTGAATCCAAGATTTCTCCACTACATCGTGACCTTGACTTGGCTCATTTGCTGCAGCTAGACTTAGATGAAAGGCTGGACTTCTGTGTAGGCTGACAGCATGCTACAGGTTTCAGGAAGTAAAAATGGTACAAAATGACTCAGATCCCTTTTTAGTTGTAGCTAAAAGAATCCAACCTGCTGTAGTCTCCAACTCTCTCTTTTGTCACACATATTGAAAATCCAGACAGCAGCTTCTGAATCTACTTCAGAACCAAAAGCAGCTTCTGGCACCATCCCTGGGCTTTCTACTCTCTATTTTGTCCAAACACTGTAATGGGTTTGTTTCGTTGTTTTTCAAGCTAAAGTAGCCATCAGAGAGTGAAAACTACAGATTATGCTTATTTAACAACTGATTCAGCTGAAAGCTCTACACATTTGACTGAATTCATCTCCCTTTTCTTAGTACCAAAATAGTTTTCTGCTGTGGAAGAAGAAGAATGCTTCATTAACTTAAAGAAAACATTCATAGTATACTGCACTAAATATCTGAATGGCGCCTGCAAGCTCTGGACAGGGGATGTGCTTTATTATCTGAAATGAGTGAACCAGATACAGTGATATGGGTAAATCTCAAATAAATTATTCAAAGCATTGAAATAACTCCCTTTCTGTTATGTATCTTCCTTACTCTTAATTTTTAAAGGAAAGTTTCTGCCCTTAGTTACATTAACACTCATTGGGGAAGCTTTGTAGTGAACCAACAGCTGCCCCTTTCAAGGGAAATACCTAATTGTGTTTCTTTCATGCAATTAGGTTACAAACTTGGCTAAAAAAGTAATAAGTGAAAACAAGCCCAAGTTA
>VYZV01005066.1:49516-71416 GCA_013401275.1 Pandion haliaetus | reverse complement strand
CCCTAGCCTGTCTAAATAGACGTGAGTTAAATAAAGCCTCCTTGGATCCCTTCTGCAATACATCTGATTGGTACAGGAAGAACAACTGTGGAAAGAATAACAATATTTTCCCCATTTTAGGCACNAAGTATCCAGCTCATTTCCCACCTCTAAAATTGCCTATCAGTAAAACACCCCACTTCATAACTTCAAATGCTTTGGGTACTACCACTCTGAAAATGGATGCTGCTTTTACTTTCATAGTGCTAAGAGGAGACTCACCTGCAAGTACAACTCCAAGCCTTGCCGTCGCTGCTCCAGGACCTTGGGGACCCAGTTTCTCACATGCTTTGAAGGGATCTCTGGAGTTCTTATGAACTTCTTGAGCTGCAAATGAAAAGAAATGCAGACAGAAACAAAGTATAATAGCATCCCTTTAAAGTAAACATTATTATGTTACAGATGAGGCAGTACAGGTAAAATAGCCACATATAAAGGACAACAACATGGCAATGAAGTTACTCACCATCAGGTCACTGAAGTAACAGCAGACTTCATACCTACAGGCTGCAGTTAAAAATCTCCACATCTAGCTGCCCTGGACAGTGAAGACCCTACTAACAATTCGTTGTGACTAACAGCCTTCAAACAAAAAGGCAACAACTACATGAGAATACTTGAAATGAGCTCCCTGTTAGTCAACCTGGGATGATACCACACAACGTCACCTCGACGTACCCAGATACTACCTTGCTAAGTGCAGTGACAAAACACTGCGACGATTTCTAACTCTAGATTTAGGCTACTATGAACAGGTGGGAGAAATACAGGGAGGAGAGCTAACCAATTCTCTGGAGAGCTAGCAATCAAGACAGCAAAATATCCATGCTCTTAAACTGCACCAAGATATTGACAGTTGTGTTTAATATCTTATACAGAGAAACAGCAAGATTGCCACTGAATGTGTTTCCAGGAGGGCTCCGTAACTATTCCTCTAAAGATTCCTGCAGGAAAGCTTTTATAAATATATATGGAAATGTGTATATGCATACACAAGTGCATATACATAGACACAAACATACATTCTGACAACACTAAGAATCCTCTTGCTGGAGCAACATTTTTTTCCAAAACCAAAAAATACTGTTTTCCTCAAAACTACAGAGCAAAAATAATAACTGGAATGGACTCCATTGCATTNAGGAATGCAAGAAAAGAAACTCAAAATTGACTTTGACATGCATACCCATGGGAGACTGAGAATTTACATTTCATCTTTGAGCTTGCTGAGATGTCACTATAGGAAAAAGCAGTGCCAACATATCAACGTCTCCACAATCACAAGTAACGAAGCTGCAGCAAGGACACCTCAATTGCTCTGGAAACATTTTGCAACTTCGTTAACAGTGCTAAATTACATTTAAACGTGAAGTGAGAAGAACAACCCACCAAAACAAAACCCCAAGCCCAGGTACTTTTACTGACTGATCTTAAAGCCAGAATATGAAACCCCATTTTTTCTCTATATTGGTCAAGAATGTTGAAGAAGCAATGGTCACAGCTGTTGCGAACTATGACAGCACCTGCAGAGAAGTAGCAAATGAGAATGCTCCAGATGAGGGGAGACAAATCTGAAACAATACAAGCATCCACCAAGGCCTAGCTGCTTACAAGATAAATACTCTGTGGCTGGTACCTCAGCTGATGATTAACAATCTTTTAGTGCTTTGTGGCCCTGTTACACAAAGCATCCAAAACCCAGTTGCTTAAATGTGCAAGCACAGGTGCTGTGTGTAGGTATAAAGCACATGCTACACAGATACACAAAGAATAAAAGATAAAACCCACTTTCTTATGCTTACAATAATCCAGTAATATACTGTAACAAATAACTATTACAATGTCAAAGAATATTAAGCAAATCTAGGTATGTGTCAGCCATATTGCTTCAGACCTGTCCCAACACAAGAAATATTTATCTGAGGACAATTATTGTCTGTAATGCCTTCCTGTCCGTAACACTGACCTAACACCTATTCGACATCCTGTAGTCTCTATTTCCCGCAAGACTAAAAGATGACTCAAATTATCAAGTACAGAATTATTTGTTCAAGTGTTGAAGTCCGTATGATTTAGAGTGTACACTAATTATTCTAAAATTATAAATAACCTGCAAAATCAGATATATAGAACTTGAGATTTTTGCAGATTTCACTGCAGCAGTTGTAATGCTGTCACCTTCTAGCATTCTGGTGCTTAAAAAGAACTACTAATATTTTAAAATGTAAAGGAAAAAAAGTATAAAAGGGAATTAGGGAACAAATATGAATAAATGGTTGTACTATGTTATACGCATCGAAATAATTTAATTCTTTCTCAAAAACTCTCCATATGAGAATAATAAAACTTTTGTTCAGATTTGAATACAATACTGTAATGTGAATGGTGCATAGCCTGAAAGGCCTGGTTTGTCGTTCATAACCAGGGCAAAGTATAATGGCCTATGCAAACTATTTCAAAAAAGCCAACAGCAGTGGATGGTCTCTCTCAAGGGAATAATTTGTACTTCTGGTGTAGCATGACAGTCTTGAAAAGATTGTAAACCTTTTCCACTGCAGCCAGATTGCACAGGAAATGGGGCTATACTTTTTTACACCACTGGAATGTAAGAAAGGTTGAAGCCAGAAAGGAGACAAATCCAGCCATATTCTTGGTAATGGCTTTATTTAAAAAAAAAAGAAAAAGAAATATCAAAATCAATCAAAACATTGATTGGCATTCTGATGACTCAATAATGTCCTATATGAGCACTGGAGTCATCCTTCCTCCATACGATGCCAGTAGAGCATGTCCTTCTCCGGTGAAAGGCACAATCTCCCCTTTCAGCCTCTATTCCCATTTTCTACCACAGATGTTCTCTACAGAAGCTTTGTTTCTCCTGCTCACTACAGACATCTCCAGCACTAAGGGCACCTTGAATACGCAGTAAGTCTAAAGATACCTTTCCAATTGCCAGGTACTCACAGCAGTTTAGAGTGAAACTTACATTTTAAATTAAAGGGGAAGAGAGGAACAAAAAATAAATATCCTATTGGCATGCTGAAAGCAAACTGGTATCTGGACCTGAGTATAAATAGTGTCATGGGATGTGAACAAATTGTTCACAAAGAACAATCCAAATACAAATTCAAAATACTCTTCTACAGTAAAAACCGTTCAAATACACATCCTACTTTTTTAAGGGCATTGAGATTTTCTGCTCTAACACAAAACAGAGAGGAGAATAAAGGGTGAAACTGCATACTGTATTACCAGAGAATGCCTTCTTCAGGATTTCTGTAACACTGAAAGCACTAAGAAAGGTTCAGAGCACGAGCCGTTCAACCATGTTTACTGGAATTTTACTACAACTTCAAAAAGTAAGACTTAAGAAAAGAGGTATACTGTTGCCAAAATATGCTGGGTGCTTTGCATCTAGATGTACAGGGAACAAAGACGAAAAAGTCACTATCAAGTTTGCAGAGTAATATAAACAGACAGCAAGGAGATGAGGGGTAAGATGAAACAAATTGAAGAGTGGTGCAAAGCTTCTGGTTAGAATACCTGTTTTTCAGGTTTGTTTATTTTGCTGCTATGTCTGGAGAGAGAGTAAGGGACCATTGTTTATGTTTTTTTCTGGTGTTCCAAGGAGAAATCCCTGCAATGGGAGTTACTGGAGAGGAAGCAGTGTACAAGAATACAAACCTGTGAGCGAGACTGTAGTCATTCATGACTTCTGTGTGTAGTTGTGCAACTCCAGAAATTACAGTGAAATTAGAAAACAACAAAGGGAAGAAGGAAAAGCAGAGGCATTCAATGCTTTTTTTTCCTCAGTCTCTAATAATACTGACAGACCTTGGGCTGCCCAGTTCCCTGAGTTGGAGGACCACGAGTGTGGGAACAGTGACTTTCCATTTGGGAACACTGAAATTTTAAGGGAGCAGCTGTATCAGCAGAATGTTCACAAGCCCGTGGGGCCTGATGGGTTTCATCCCAGGATACTGAAGGAGCTAGCTGATGTTACAGCAGGACCCCTCTTGATCATCTACCAAAGATCTTGGGAGTCGGGGGGCTCCTGCTGACTGGAAGCTAGCCAGTGTTAGTCCAGTTTATAAGAAGGGCGTGAGGGATGACACAGGAAACTGCAGACCTGGTAGTCCAACCCCGGTTCCTGGAAAAATTATGAAGATCTTACTGGATACTACTGAAAGGCATTTAAAGAACAATGCAATCATCAGGAACAGTCAACATGGGTTCACAAAGGGGATGTCCTGTATAACTAATTTGATATCCTTCTATGATAAGGTCACCAGCCCAGTGGATGAAGGGAAGGCAGTGGATGTAGTTTTTCTGGATTTCAGTATGGCTTTTGATGCTGTCCCTCACGGCACCCTTCTGGACAAATTGTTCAGCTGTGGGATGAGCGGGTTTATGCTGCACTCAGTGAGGAACAGGCTGGAGGGCAGAGCTTAAAGGGTTGTAGTGAATGAGGCTACATCTGGCTGGAGTCCCGTCATCAGCAGCGTTTCTCAGGGCTCAATTCTAGGGCCAGTCCTGTTCCATCAGCGATCTAGATGCAGGAGTTGAATGCACCATTAGCAAGGTTGCTGATGGTACCAAATTGGGAGGTGCTGTTGATTCTCTTGAGGGACAAGATGCCTTGCAGAGGGATCTAGATAGACTGCAGCACTGGGCAATGATTAATGGGATGAAATTTAACAAGTCCAAATGCCAGATTCTGCACCTGGGATGGAGTAATGCTGGGCACAAATATAAATTGGGAGAGGAGTGGCTGCGGAGCAGCCCTGCAGAAAGGGATCTGGGGTGCTGGTTGACAGCAGGTTCAACAAGAGTCAGCAGCGTTCCCTGGCAGCCAAGAGGGCAAACCGCATCCTGGGGGGCATCAAACACAGGATAACCAGCTGGGCAAAAGAGGGGATTATGCTACTGTATTTAGCATTGTTGCGGCCTCACCTTGAATACTGTATGCAGTTCTGGGAACCACAATTTAAGAAGGATGTGAAGGAATTTGAATGCCTCCAGAGGAGGGCAACAAAGCTGGTGAAAGGACTGGAAGGCATGTCCTGTGAGGAGCGGCTGAGGACTTTGGGTTTGTTGAGTTTGGAGAAAAGGAGGCTGAGGGGCAACTCCATTGCTCTCCGCAGCTTCCTGAGGAGGGGAAGTGGAGAGGGAGGTGCTGATCTCTTCTCCCTGGGATCCTGTGACAGGACACCTGGGAATGCCTCAAAGCTGTGCCAAGGGAGGTTTAGACTGGACGTTAAGAAGCATTTATTTACCGAGAGGATGCTTAAACACTGGAACAGGCTTTCTAGAGAGGTGGCCAATGCTCCAAGCCTGTCAGTGTTTAAAAGACATTTGGACAATGCCCTTGGTAATGCTTTGACTTTTGGTCAGCCCGGAAGGGGTCAGGCAGTTGGACTAGATAATTGTTGTAGGTCCCTTCCAACTGAAATATTCTATTCTAATCTATTCTAGTCTAGTCTAAACTACAGGAGATGGTCTACTTGGGTAGGATGTGTTTTAAGCACATAAATCCTGATTTTCCCCTCTTAATGTTTCCTAACTTATTTAGTTGTATAATCTCTACTCACCTGCTTTACTTTCAATTGCAGGATTATTCTCATATGTAAAATAAAGCATACATGTATTACAAGGCTTGGTGGTGGCTGAGTGAGTTGTACTACTGATTCTGACACTGTCACTCATGTGGTATCATATTCGATGTGAACACAAGGGGGGAAATATCTGAGACATATCTGAATTAACACAATAAACAAGGAAATGAGTATTAAAAAGCAGCAGCTGATACCACAACTGGGACAAGAAGCAAAAAGGCAAGAAATACTAGGACACCTTAATTATGGTGCAGTCAAGCAAAATACATACTTGTTCTTTGGATTTTGAGGGCCAACATACAGATGGGTCAATAGTTGTCTTTTGTTGACCCAGGTTTGCTTATATCCATGCACTATATAAGGCTGGCAAAATCCATCCTCTCTGCCACCAGGCTAATGCTTCTTCCCAGAATGAGCTGATTCCTGAGCTGATTTGGGGCCACCAGCAAAGATGCTAGTGTGGGTAAACTCTTCTGACACTGCAGTGGCAGGAGCTGTAAACATCCATGCTCCTCTGTGTCATTTGCAGAGGAAGCTCTTCCATACTGAAGGCAAGCAGCACCAGTCAAAGCAGATGAGTGTGCACAAGCTTCGCTGCCACTGAGAGCTACAAACCAACAAATGTTCAGTTGATCCAGGTCCTAGCAACAGACTGAAGCTCTTCATTGCAGCCCCACCACTGACAACAGGCTGCAATGCTTTACCAGAATTCTCTTTCACAATACTTGGCCTCCATAAGGCAGAAAAAATGTAAAACCTGCCTTTCAGCTGCACAACTGTATAGCAGCGTCCAGTTCAGCTTGGAGAGAAGAAATTATACTTTTCCTTTAACAGTGATCAAAACAATTTAAAGAACACTTAGTGGATAACCAATCTTGAAAGTACAGAGTTCCTGTCTATATATTAGTAAGATGATTAGTAGACAAGCTTAGCAGATACTTTAGATCACATTTGTTGTATGAAGTACAGCAGAGTGAGATGGTCTACTCAGTCTTTTTCACATCTAGTTTCCTGGTGTATACAAGTTGCTTCCTCAGCTTTACATATAGCAGGTTAGCAACACAATTTATAGAACTAACAAATTATTTGTCTAATTGGATAAAACCCAAAACCATTTATTTGCTATAGGAATGTGTCTTATTTTGTGATTTTACAAGAAGAAAACAACATACTACAGACAGCATTTTAGCAATACAGCATGTAAACAATAATCAAAAAGAAAAGGAGAGTTAGTAACAACTGAGAATTCATCATCCCATTCCATGAAATAGAGAAGAAACTGAATTAGTTGGGAACTCATTTCCAGAGACATGAATCACAAAATGTATTTAAGATAAACCATGTATAGTGAGAGAGAAAAACACCACAACTAAAGCAAAACAAAGTTACATCTTATAAAGAAAGAGATCACTACCTTTTTATGAAGTGCATGGAATTCACTATACCTCTTCTCCACAAAATGTTTCCTTCCACTCATTAGCACCTCTATCTTAAAGACCTGAAAATTATAAATAACAAAAAGGAGATTAATGCAACGCTACAGGCTTGGGGAAGAGTGGCTGGAAAGCTGCCTGGAGGAAAAGGACCTGGGGGTGCTGGTTGGCAGTCGGCTGAATATGAGCCAGCAGTGTGCCCAGGTGGCCAAGAAGGCCAACAGCATCCCAGCCTGTATCAGAAAGAGTGTGGCCAGCAGGAGCAGGGAAGTGATTGTCCCCCTGGACTCAGCACTGGTGAGGCTGCACCTTGAGTCCTGTGTTCAGTTTTGGGCCCCTCACTACAGGAAAGACATGGAGGTGCTGGAGTGTGTCCAGAGAAGGGCAACAAAGCTGGTGAGGGGCCTGGAGAACAAGTCTTGTGAGGAGCGGCTGAGGGAACTGGGATTGTTTAGTCTGGAGAAAAGGAGGCTGAGGGGAGACCTTCTCACTCTCTACCACTACCTGAAAGGAGGTTGTAGTGAGGTGGGTGCTGGTCTCTTCTGTCAGGTGGGTGGTGATAGAATGAGAGGAAATGGCCTCAAGTTGTGGCAGGGGAGGTTTAGATTGGATATTAGGAAAAATTTCTTTCCTGAAAGGCTTGTCAGGCATTGGAACAGGCTGCCCCGGGAAGTTGTGGAGTCACCATCCCTGGAGGTATTCAAAAAGCATGTAGACAAGGCACTTCAGGTCGTGGATTAGCGGGCATGGTTGATGGTTGGACTCAATGATCCTAAAGGTCTTTTCCAACCTAAATGATTCTATGATTCCATGAATGTTACTTGCACAAACAGTTCTGCAACATGGCTGTGACTGGACATTTTACCATCGTCATTCCCACAGGTGGTCCCCAAAAACCCATGGTGACTCACAAAGTGCAGAAGTACAATGATTAATGGGAAGTACAGCTGAATCTTTTCTTAACAAGTTTGCTCAACAAACATACAAAAAGACAAGTTAAGCTTGCATTGTATACTGTACATTAAAAACTAAGCATTAAAATACTCCCTTTCAGAAACATTTAATACATTTTGAAGTAGCTTAAAAAAAAATTAAAACAAAAAGGATCGTAAGAATAAAAAAAAAGAGAAAAGAAAGATTCATTCTTTTTTCCTCTTACAATACAGCATACTAACACACTCACACATGTTCAGTAAGAACTGGATAACGGATGCAGTATGTTATGCATGGAAAAGAAGAAATAAATGCAAACACTATATTGTAGGTTAATTTCCTCCTAACCTACAAATTAATCTGTAGTCTCAATTGAGCTTGTGCTACTATCTACACCCGAGGAAAAAAAAAACCCAAACATGGCAAATGCTTATTTTCTTTGTATGATACATGTGACAGCTTTTGTTGCTGCCTCTGGAAGGTTGAAAGGCCAGGAGAAGAAGCTCTCTGGATCCACTAATTAGCAGTCACTAACATGACATTTTCTTGATTCTCAGGTCACTGGGTCAGTTCTGAGGGCAAGTGATGAGAAATATTTTGAAGTACTCAAGGAAACAGTCTATTAAATGAAGACAAAATCAGCAGAAAAGAAATACAGAAAAGGTGCCTGGTCTATCTAGGAGTTCTTTGTTTTCTGTTTTGCTCAGAAAATGCTGGAAATAATTATTTCCAGGACAATGAGAGACGATGCTCAGGACAGATGATTACATCAAGACCCAAGACTCAGGCCAAATAAAAAGTTCTTTGAAATAAATTTACAAACAGTGTTTATGCCTGAATGCAGAAAAAAGGGGTTTCTGTCACAACATGCCCAGCTAGCATTGATCAGAGCAAATGTACAGAAACCATGCTGGATAAACACCTTCTATTGTCCACTAGAATCTGCCTTCCAAACAGATCAAAACACTATGGTTTTCACCGGCTAGCCAAACCACATTAGAAACAGATAGCATTTTATTTAATCCAGACTGAAACGCATCTACCTTTGTTTGAATGCAGTATGGATGGGACCGCAGTCATTTCACACCAATGTTTACATTACCAAAATCAGTTCAGATCATTGTAGTAACTTACGCTACATTCTACCTCTTTGAAAAGGACCATTTCTGTGTCCCACTCGCTGCAAGCAGATGACCTTATTTGGGTGCATTGATTTTTTTTCCCCATCCTATCTATTTAGACTATTTTGGGAGAACAGCTATTGGCTGTTAAACAATTTTCCTCTACACATGAAAAAACTCCAAGGCACCCATAGGAATATGTTGCAAGTTCAGAGCTGTAAAGAGAATCACATGCAAAGAAAAATCAATGTAGGCTTTTTTCTTCAGTTGAGACTTAACATCCTAATTATATCAGAGGAAAACATTATTTACATATTATATTCTACACACTGTATGAAAGAAATAGTTCTCTAAGGGACAAAATGCTTTGGATTGCACAGGAAAGCCACTAGGAGTTTCAAGGATAACTTGGTGGGAAGAATAGGTAACAGAATATGAAACTAGTTAAGTTAGAAGTGACCATAAGTCACTAGTTAAGGTGTTGCAACAGTTTTGAATTAACTCACAATACCCTCTTACACCTTAGTCAGCTAAGAGCCACTGCACCACTGTTAGTTCAGCACTTCTGTTGGCTAAAGGGTTTGCCAAGCAATTTGGAGAAGTCTATGGGGCTCCTGCCTCAGCTATAAGCACTCCCTTGACAGGTAACTTTCTTGTGAATCATGGCTTGGCTTGTGCAGTCCCATTTTGGTTTTAGTCATATATGTGCCACTTCAGAGAAACCTTTTTCCCTCTGAAGTCTATAAACCTGTCATTTCACAAAGGAAAATAGTTGGAATATGGGGAAGAAAAGAAATATAAATCCCTCTGTGGACCTTCTTTTCAAAGCAGCTATCTATTTTGTTCTGTGTTTCATCACTGGTTAAGGAATTACAGAAATGGCTTTAGAACATTAAAAAGTATGCAGCATTTATTCATCCTCCTTTTTAATCTTAGCAAAGTTTTAATTACTGTTTCATAATTTTTGCTAACAACATGAGACTACGGAATACATTTGCTAGTCCCTTTCGCAGAAGATGTGAGGAGAGCCACAGTTTCCCACGCACAGTGATGTCATTTGCAAAACCACAAATCTGCTAGCTTTACACTGTCAGCTGGTTGTACTAGTATAGAGGCTTCAACTTTGCCTCCTACTGTCCACAGACCTTGGATCCAGCTTTAGCAGCCATCTAAAATTTAAAAAGCTGGGCAACAGATCTGCTATGCTTAAAGTGAAAATTACTGTTTGGAAACAAAACCCTGCAAATGGCATTTCTAATCTACTCCCTGTGGCACCTATATTCCAGAAATATAAAGCAACTTGTGATAAATAAATGGACAATCTGTAAATACTTTAGTTTAATAAAAATCTAAATATTAATTCGATTTGCAAAATGACTTATAAAGCAGAAATGCAAGTAAGTGAAATAACACATATTGTGCTTAATGTGAACTTCATATTAGTAAATGATTTTATTTAGACAGAATAAATTCCAGGTTTGCCTCATGACTGTTTACCAGATCACAATTCACAGGAGCAAACTAAAAGCACAGAAGTGAGTTTCTGTGCCACGATTTCATATAACGACATGGCTTTGTGTGAAAGACAGAAAGATATATTAGCTTACGAGAGAGATAGGATCTCTTCATGGATTCAAAATAGCTACAGACAAATCTCACACAAATTTAACTGAGCAACTGCAGGCCCTGACAGAAAAACAATGTAAGGAAACTGGTGAACATAGATGAAAGTGCCAAAATAAAGACGGAAGAACTATGGGGGAAAAAATGCAACAGTGCAAGGAAATTACTTTTCTTGTAAAAATGTTCATGTTCAATGAACAGATAACTCTGGAAAGACATATGACTTTGTATAAGTGACAGTTAGTTAAATGAAAAATGCAACAATTAATCACTGAATAAGACAAGTAAAATGCTTTTCCCATAGTCATTGAAATACCAGAAATTACACTGCACTGAAAGATTTGCAGTTCATCCTGACTAGGACACAAGAGACCATAGATATGAAGACACCAACTAGAAAATTCTTTACAAGTACTCTGAAACTAAAAATGTCTCACCTTTCTTTGTTACTACCACAATAGTTATCAACAATGTTTGCACAAACCCAGAAGATCATTATTCATTAAAAGCATTCTTCCAACAGAATTTAATCCACATGTGACGTACGGGACAAACACCTTTGGATTGGGTATCAGTATGAATAATGTTGATCTGCCTAGCAGAACTGCAGATCTGCCACTGCAATTCATAACCATCAAACCTGTGAAGGAAAGTCTTCAAGAAGAATTCCTAATTTTTTTTTTAATAAGACAGTAAAAACTTTCAGGTCCTACTACAAAACAGATTTACATATGACTTTAAAAAAAAAAAAACCACCAACCCAAAACTTTGTTGTTTCTCTCCTTTGCCTCCACTTTGTTCCAATGATATGGATTATATTCAGATCTTGGAAACCATTTTCTTAATTTCTTATTGTGAGCAAGCCTAATTTTGCCACTTTCCTGAATTTATCCATTTCTGATTGTTAGCAAACCTCTAACTGAATGATCCTTTTTCACTGTTTTCAAGAAGAATACTTAACATTTCTTTTCTTGCTGCAGAAACTGGACAGTACTACGTAGTAACTAAATTGGATTATATACGCGCAAACAATTGATACTGTATCACTGTCAATTTCCAAGACAGAAAGCACAAATGGAAGAAAACAGGAACCAGTAAGACACACAAGAACCACCCATACCTTCCTGTAAGCCCACCAGTGTTATAAGCGCACATCAAGAACTGTGTGGTAAATAATATTGATACTGCCCCCCTTCAGTTCTTACCTATGTCAAATGCTTACACCAGATACAAAAAGGCATATTTTATGTGATAATTTGATGCAAAAATATACAGCTCCAGTACCTTTGTCTCAAAAAAACCCGAATGATCAGTGTAACAAAAAAACACAGACAAGAATGACAAACATGACAGGAATAGGGAGAAAAAGTACGGAGAATAGTAACTTCTCAGCTTGGTTTTCTATTACGTAAGAAATACACAGATGGCACTTTTATATTAACTCATGGAAATTACATTAACCACAGAGTTTATAATTATGGTAAATTAATACTAACATGTTGTGTATATTTATACAGGGAAAAATGAATTGCAAAGTATATAAACTTCTGAAAAATTACAGTTGAGAAAGACATTTGGGGCAGCCTTGTTTAGAATGAGGAGATACGAAAACCAGAAGCGGAAAAAGAGAAGTTTACAAAAAACAGATACATTTGTCTAACATTCACCAGGAAAGAAAACCCCACAAAATTCTAGTACTGTGCTTCTCTCTCTCAAGATCAAGTTTACCAACACTAATTCTATTTAATGTATTACTTACAGAAATAAATACATCCCTTCAGATGATTCAGTATGCTTGACAGACTTTTGTCTGAGGAACAGCTAATGCATTCAAAGTGTCAAGAAACTCAACCTTAAACCTTTGTCATGGCCATATGGAAGGAATTCCAGAGCAAATGAAATGACAGCTATGGTCCATGAAACACTAATAGGATTTCCACGTGTTTAGTGTTTCATTATTGTTCAGACAATAGCACATTTTCTGTTTCAATTGTGCTATGACTAGAACAAGACCATGGCATATAGTAGAGATCAAAAGATGACTTTAAACCTATTCCCATCCAGCTGATCCACAGAATTGGTAACAGCACCTGGGTGGTGGCAGTAACCAGAGCTGCATGTAGCTGCAGCAGCAATTCGGTATCTCAGGGGTGTAAGCACCTCATGGCAATGCTCCATGCTTCTGAATGCCCTCCACAGCAGAGGCGGAGACGAGGACAGTATTCAGAGCCAACTCAAACTTCAGAGCAGCCTCGATAAAACTGAATCTCGCTATTCCCCAAATGAAAACAAATTAACTTATTCTGACTTCATCCTTTGGAAGCGGGGGCAGCAGAAGTCCGTTCTGCAGTGGGCACAGGGCAGCTCAAGAGGCTCACATGGGTCACAGAGGCATGAGGCAAGGGAAATCTCCCTTTTTCTCTCCTCTGCAACACATTCCCCCCCCATTTCAGTTCCCCCCTGTCTTGCACCCATGATTTACTTTGGGTTATCCCCACGATGTCCACTTGCCGAGACTTAAGACCTTCTGTGCCTCAGGTAGGTTGCTTATAGTCACATCTTTGCCTCTTCTCTGTAGCAATTGCTCTCCCCGCTCTCCCCAGGCAGCTGCTACACAAGCTCCTGAACTATCTTCCCATATGGAAAGGGCCCCCTTCCTGCTGCAAAACGGGGAAACAAGTTGGACCACAGTAAAGAAAGAAACAGGACAGCCTTGAAGAGCTCAGTTTGCTCCGTTTGGTTTTGCTGGGGCCCTAAAAAGGGATGAAAGTGGCTGCAAGAGGCAGTAAAGGAAAAGAAGCGAAAGATTAGGTATTAGAAATGGAGAGCAATCAGAGTGTTGAGGGGGAGGATGCACAGGGACAGAGCTGAGAGTTATCCATCCTTCCTAGCAGCAGTCCTCACACATGCTGAACCCTTTTTCCTGATGGCCACTCGAGGAGGCAGAAAGCAGGAGCTCCAGACGGGCAGCTCAGCTAGTGCAGGCATTTGAAGCACCAGTCCTCACAGGCAATGGGCCCACAGCTTCCGCCGCCTCCTTGCTGACCCGGGCCACCGCTCCTCCCGCCTGTGTTTTGACCTCCAGCGGTACAGCTCTGCTCAACGCAAGTGTTTTGCTTGCACGGAAGGGCCCCAAAGACATTCAGACCCATTACATTATCCATTACAAGATGGGCTTATCTTGCCTAAGTCAGCTCAAAAGTTGGGTTGGACACAGAAACAGCCCCTTTTCCCCACCCCAAGCACTGTCATGTTTGTTTTATGAAATCAGACTGTTCCACTTAGTCCCATTTACAATGTACAATATTAAGTTACAGCACAAGGGAAAAAGTACATAGTTGTATTAACTATGGTTATCAAGGCTTGACCTATGCAATTATGACATTGCTTTGTCCAGACTCTGTGAAGGAGAAAGTGCATGTCAGAGAAGTGAAACATTCACTGCAGGATTTCCAGAAAGTATTCCCAACAGCTCCAGCCTGTGTGAAGCAGTTACCTGATGCCTCCTGGCCGGGAGAAGCAGCCTTACTGTTTTTATAATACAATCAGTAGAGTTTCTGCTGTGATATAAGCCCATTGAGAGGACAAGTATGTTGTTTCACTGACTCCTTCTGTTAAATCTCATGTTACTGCAATCTAACTTGGACCTTCATTACTAAAAAGATGAGTACCTAAGAACAATCACAAGCACATGTTCTTATAAACGTGGCTCCTACTTCAAATGTCTCCTTATGGTTTTATGTAACCTTCAGTGATTTATTTACTGAAAAAGCTGTCTCTTCACTAACACTTACCAGTGCTACTAGTATCAGTACCTACCTAAACCAGACTACAGTCTCTTCAAGAACCTTTCAGCATGCAGTTCTTCTTTCCCACCAGTACTACAAAATAATTAAGTATATTCCCCCTCCCATGCTCTTTTGCAGTATGGGCCTCTTCCACTGATAAAATGGCACAGTGTTGGCAGGAATTAGGCACAAAAGGCATGCATATGAATCAGTGGTATTCCTTCTGAAGATGGCCTTTGAGAAGTGTATATTGTATTTCTTAGGGTTTAGATTAAGAGTTAGTAGAACAATTTAGGCTGCAACCCAGTCAGACAGTTTTGTAATTCCTACAACATGGGAAGCTCGAGGGAGGCTTCTACGGAGCTGTCACTGTTGAATGAAAGAGTAGCTGACATATAAGAGTAAGTAGTTTTCTGATTTTTTCAAGCTCTCTTTAAACCAATCTTTTCCAAACACATGGTTCATAAAATCCCATAGGAACTTCTCTGTCATTTCCTGAAAAATAACTTACTTGGCTTTCCAAGCTAAAAAGCCTCTCCCTTGCCAGCGAAACACTGACTATGGAAATCTAATTTGTAACCAAACCAAGAAGCTACGAGGTCTGACTTGCTTTTGATATTTTTATTAGCCCTGCAGAGCACAAGTGTTACACAGATGACACCCTTTTAAAATCTCATTGTCGCTATGGTCAACTATTTGGCTAAATTCCTTAGAATCAAACTTAAGGAAAAACGTGTTGATCTTTTACTGAAAAAGGAAAAAGTTCCTAACACATGCTAATGCCTCCAGTTACAAAGACACAAAAAAATTAGCCTGCTCTGCTCTATTTGTCCATCTGGATCATCTCAATGTCTCTTATCGGCAGTGTTCTACTAACAGAACAATGATGGGCCTTTTTATGGAAAAGATGAACCTTCCAATAGAAATAGTACATTGGGATAAAATACATGAATATTACAAAAAATAACTGATGGCAGAAATATATTTACATGAAACAGATGAATTCTAAGTTTGATAAAATGTAAGGACTCTTCTATTGTCACAAAATCCTTTGGAGAGTCTATAAAGAGTCTTCTCACTTCCCAAGGCAGGACACAACTCCTAACCACAACGAAAATGCCCCCATATTGCAGCCAACTAGCTTCAATAAACTCCTTTTTGTGAGAAGCTAGACACAAGACTAAGTTTTTTCCAGAAACTTTAAGTCTATGTTACTTTGTTTGCACTTCTATTTGCTGTCTGGAGAACACCTGGGCCACCTAAGACCTCCAAAGCACAGATGTTTTGTTTACAAACAAAAATGTCAAATGGTGTCAAAGAACACTTTAAAAAAGTATACATGCAGCAGGGTGATGAGCATTACACTTCAAAGGAGCTGGCTTTGTACTGTTTCATATTCCATCATATGTCTACCATGGTATGTAAATTTAGCCTTTTCCTCTGCTAGTGACTAACTAAACACACATGAACATGAAACACAACAGTATTCAGCTCCACATTCCTCATGGTTAGTAAATACCAGAGGGAAGAAATACTGTATATGCACCTTGCATCTTTTCTTATTAGGGTCTCTGCAGTAATCCATCTGAGAAGTCTGCTCCTCTTTACCTGTCAACATAAGTCGTTAATCCGAATAATTTTTTAAGAGCAGTAGTCAAAGTAGTCAAAGGAGGTTGCTCTTCTAAATGTCTGTGCAGCTTAGCAAAGACCCTTCATATATTACATTTAAATATTGGGATTAGCCTCTCTTCAGCCCCAAAATGGAGAATTCAAATGCTATTCTGTTAATAATGAAGATAAGCAGTCAGGATACATGAAACATTTTCAGGTACTTCCTTTCAAGGAGTTAACTCATCCAAACTTTCACTAAATTAGCATTGGTCTGCCTTCCAAAATGGAAACCTAATTACCTCTGCTATTGCCTGCCATCTGCGTTATTCTTACATGGAACTGACAGCACTATTCAAACATCAGCACTCATTTCTGAAAATAAGTCACCGTATCAATTTATCAGAGAATACCATCCTGCTCACCAAAGGCTTCCCTTGCCAGGTTAATCTCTTCTGAATGGTAATTCAAAGTGGGATGAAAAAGTAAGCTCAAATAGCTGTAAAGCAGTTTCATTTCTTATTGGACTAAGCCTGCTGTGACTGAGACAAGACCTGGAACAGGTTACCACGATGTGGTTATTGATACATCCAACTACAGAAAACCAGGTGGTTCTTCACATGCAAGAAAGGTGGAGAGAATGGCAGCAACAAACTCGGCACAGCTGCTGAAGAAAACACATGAGCAGCTATCACAAAGAGTGCCCCAAAATAATAAAATATTGTGCCCAAATTAAGATTTAAGTTTTTAACCTTCTGAATTTAAATGCTCTGTTAGCCACAGCATGTATGTTGTAGTTGGCTTGGTGGCCACAGTGAATGCAGATATGCCCCAGCCAGATTTAAGCTAGTTCAGGTACTGCTGGCAGCATAATAGTAGCACCAGCATGGGCAGCACAAGCTGCAAAACTCATGGCAAAGGCTGAACAAACCCAAGTGCCAAGGGGGCCATCCTGGCTCTATGCCGGGTACGTCTGCAGGAGTTGCAGTCAGCAAGGTGCACGTGTCCCACAAAAGGGAGCAGAATGAACGTGAAGTTTAGGGGGATGCAGGGTTCGGATTTGACTGAACACAAGGGAAGAACACAGGGAAGAGAGAAGTATTTCCTAATTTGTTTTCCTCAGAGTTACAGTATAAAACACAGCAAGTAGCTGAATCACAGATGCTTCAGGCAGAACTGTATTGGCATTAGTGGAAGAGCTAAGGCAGCACAGAATTTGACTCAAATACCTAGGTCTGAGAAAAGGCAACATCTAAACTGCTTATGGATACTACATCCAGTGCAATTATGTCAAAATATTGTATAGGTTCAAAGGCAGTAGAAATACTAATACAAACCAATAGCCACAATAATATATATAATTAAAGTATCCTATTAGCAATTTGCAATACAAGATTGAATAACCTATCAGAGAACACTGGTTGTCCAATTAAATATTTATCATTTCAAAGACAATGAAAATTGATTCAGTGAGAACTATGTTAATTTGCAACTTGCCTCTCCATCACTTGGACGATAGTGAAGCAAACATCAAGTAATTACATGCCTGCACATGTATTCAGCCAGATAAAGTATTATGTATCCAACACATTTCAGAAAGATTTTAAGTAAGCTATAAATTGAGTCTGATGCTGGAAATGTGGAAATAAAAGTGTGCATACTGCAAAGAAAGCGACAGGCAACGGATGATTGAAAATTGTGCTAAACGTTTAATTGGTGACTGTTGCTTGAACTGAAGATGACACAGCATCCCAATCTCTTCAAATGTTAACTAGAAGCATCAGAGTCAAAAAGTATCATTCACAGGTCTAAAAATCTGTCTTTTCCTCAAAGAAGAAAAAAAATTAAAAACACAGTCAAGCACAGACTGCCAAAGAACTAACTTGCCTTGAACACTTCAGTAATAAAAGCTAGTAGATTCCTGAACACAGCACTGTGAGGAAACATTATCCATATAGTCATGTTTAGCTGAAATTTGAAAGTCACATTTCAAGCCTTGGTTCTTGGGTGTAAAAGAAATCATTTACTGTACTAGAAAATTCTGGATGTTCATCACCTGCACATACCAACCAAGTCCCCTATTTAAATACATACAGACTTAACCCCTAAATTAATTGGATAAATTCAAAAGTACTATCAAGAAAAAACTGAAAGATAACAATAAGATGTCATTACAGATACAATGTGACACTGCCATAGATATCACTTCTTCCCTCATTCTGAGGCTTCAAATTTTCATTTTGCCTTATTATGAACGCAGTGAAAGCTTCGCTCCCCTACGCAAACCTCATTGAATCTTGGCATTTTCCTGGTTCTCACCTTTTGTACTGAATAGAAAAACTTTTGCCATTTCTATTCACACAAAACACTGCCATATATAACTTCAAATATTTTTTTTGTTACGAAGGCTCTATTATTGGAGTCTCCAGTGCCTCCCTGCACAGAAGGAATGTAAACTTTGCTTAGTTTACTTTAAGTCCTTAGTTGCAGCGAAAGTTGATTCTTCTGCGTATTTACAGAAAGTGCCACTTCTCTATTTACAGGGCAGAGAAAATGCATCTTACCTCATCCTGTATGTGTATGAGGTGCCATCTTATCTCCAAGTGCCTCAACAAGCAACTGCTCATCTTTCTGTACAGCCTCTGTCCCTTCTTACCTTTTCTTCCACCCATATATGTTTTTCACAGGTAAGAAATCTGAAGGGGTAACGAAGGGGGACATTCACTTTGCATCAGCTGATTCCACACCTTCCTGCTTCATGCTGCAGCTCACACACACTACTGTGATTTTTAATTAACTTCTCAATAACATTTGAAGAGAACCTGAGATGGAGTTAATTTAATAAAATTTATCATAGGAGTTAATGGCAGTGCTAGGAGTAATTAGAATAATCTAATATTTTCCATTACAGGACTGTTCTCAGTTACTTACAGTTTTGCCAACCTTTAATTTTTGGGCTTAGATTTTCCATACCAGGTATGTGATTCAGACATAAAATATTTTTAGAAACTTACAGCTGAGACAAGCCAAACACATGCTTAAAGAAAAATATATTTTACTTTACCCATGCCAAAAAACCCAATCAAAAACCCGAAACCCAACCCAAAACAAAACCCAAACCATTTCACACAAATTCCCCCAAGATGTGGACAAGATGACCAGGAAGACAGCTGGAAGGCAAATCTGGCCAACCCATAAACTTCTGGAAAAAAGCCTAACTCCTAACAAAACTTTGCACAGACTATGTGCATAATGCAGGTTTTCCAATGGCCTCAGCACTGCTGGTGCTCTGTTATTTGTACAGCACATCCATACTGACTGAAAGTTTATGGCATCTCTACAAAGTTAGGGAAAATTTCAGGCCTACAGAATACTTTTCTATGGTTCAGGAGCCAGTATGATGTTAGGGAGCAGAAAAAAGATTGGAGGATGGTTTTAAGTTTTTTTAAGAAAGAGATGCTGGACAGGAATCTATACAGCACAGGGGAACACCACCTGAAAAGACCATGCTGCGTTACCATTAAAATAAGCAGGCCAAGGAAGAGCAGGAGAATGGGCTTTTAGTCTGAAGTACTTGGGCTCCCATAACCTTGAAGGGAACCCACGATTTCATCACATATGAATCCAAAACATATGTCACCGCATCTGCTTGCTGTGAAAACCCATTGGTAACGCATAGTATCCCTCTCCCTCCCTCCACTGCTGGTGGGGCAGGTGGATGATAAAAATGCAAGTGTGTCTTCACCTAGAGGTCTACACTAGGGACCTAAAAGCTCCACGTCCACCAGTCATATGTCTGGGGCAGTACCTATCCAAATGGTATATCCCCTTCCCTTTATTCCCATTTGCCTTCTTAGGGGTAAAAAGTAGAAAAAGGGGAAACCATTAAGAAACAATGGTTATGAATTTAAGTACTTGTAGTGCCATTTAAGCTTCTCATACAATGCAATCCAGAGTCCCTGCACTTACTTACTTGCTGCAGTCAGTCCATGCTACTTTTCCCCTGAGTGTCCACTTAGCTCAGCAGCGGGACTGACAGTGTCGTGGAAACAAATGAGCAAAGGATGATGTCCTTAGGGGCTCTTTCCATGTAAGAACTAAAAACCATTTAAAAAGGGAGGAAAACCGTATGTACAGAAGGTATGGCCTTGAAATTAAGGCAAATGGCAGTAACATTATGGTCACTGTGGAAAATTTAGATCTAAAATCCAAGTACTTCTGCAATGATGAACAAGTTATTTCATGTGATCTCCTATGAAAACCTACTTACAGAACCCACTCGGGAACGATTCAGGGGCCCAAGGTTAAAAGCCCAAGCCCTCAGAGAGATCCAGCAGATGCAGAGCAGAGATGTACAATGTGTTTACACCCACAGACAGAAAACTCATCCTACCTTGCATACTGTTGTATAGGTCCCTATTAAGGACATGAGAAACTAACCCTGGCACTTATTCGCTTCTTTCTCATTTTGTCAGGAAGGCTTTTCAGTAAGGATTGGATGTAAAATGTGGGGGGAAAATAACAAGAAAAACACAAAAAACCCCACCACCAAACCTGGCAAGTGCACACACAAGCCCAAATATCTAATAAAGTCAGCTCCTCCATCCACTGCCAGTGCTGGCAGCTAGCTGATTTAACATGAGAAGTTGTATTGCTGCAGGGACTACTGTTGTTCTACACGTATATCCAACATTTCTCAACTCCTCCTTCCAGGGTATATTAAAGAGGTGGAGGAGGAAATAGAAGAGCTATTCCACAAAATGCAGTATTGATTTTTCTACCTGAGGAAAGAGACTCAGTGAAAAATACGTCTTTGCTCTTCTACCTCATGAAAGAAGAAAAGTCTCAAAAAAGACATTAACCTGCAAAACCATGAACCACTGCAGAATTTTGCTCTAGCCAGTGTTTTTGGCATACATTGACACTACGTAACTGAAAAATCATCAAATAGTATTCATACTTCAGGTATTCTTGAAATACATAAAAGGAAAAAGTTGTTGTTCTTCAAAACTTCTCAATCACTACAATTACTAACAAATACTGAATGAAACCAGTGGAGGATTTTTAAGTAGAACAAACTCCTCTAATTATTCTTTAAGACCACAGAAAATAGAGCAAACCAATTCATTAAAATGTGTAGGTAAAAAACTGCTAGTGTTAAAAGGGTGACATTTTCTTATTCCTGTATTACATGTTAGCTCTGTAAGATCTTGACCATTAATTCTACATGAAATTGTAATGCCCTACTAAAACTGAACATAACATTTCTGACAATAACAACTGATAGGATTTGTAATTGTCTTAAAAGAAGATAAGAACTATTACTGTAATTTACAGTGATAACACTTATAAAATAATTTCAGTATAAAACCTAGGACTTGAATGTTTTTGGACAGTTGTTGCTTTAGATACAAGTTACCCAATATATTGGGTTTCAAAAAAAGTCTTCCCTCAAGATGTGTCACCACATCAATCTGCAACATAAAGAGTGTGTAAAATTCTACCCATCAGAAATAGAAATAAATATTGTAAAATGTATAAACCTATTCCCAGATCTTTCTCTGCACTGAAGACAACATTTTATATCAAATCTCCTTCTATCAATTTTTTTAGAAGAACCAATGGAAAATTACTGCATGCAAAGTTCACTCAGTTTTTCTAGAAAAGACTATCACCAGATCTAGTGCCAAATCTGGCCTACTTAATAGTTTCATCAGAGAGTCTACATTAGATAAACACT
>VYZV01005066.1:9788-22179 GCA_013401275.1 Pandion haliaetus | reverse complement strand
AGTCTGTGAAGGACTGCAGCCCGTGAGAAGGACCCACGTAGGAGAAGTTCATGGAGAACTGTCTCCTGTGGGAGGGACCCCTTGCTGGAGCAGGGGAAGAGTGAGGAGCCCTCCCCCTGAGGAGGAAGGAGCGGCAGAGGCAATGTGTGATGAACTGACCCCAATGCCCATTCCCTGTCCCCCTGTGCTGCTGCGGGGGAGGAGGTAGAGAAAATCAGGAGTGGAGTTGAGCCAGGATGGAGGGAGGGGTGGGGGGAAGGTGTTTCAAGATTTGGGTTTTGCTTCTCATCATCCTTGTTTTGATTTGACTGGTAGTAAATTAAATTGATTTTGTTTCTTCCCCAAGTTGAGCCTGTCTTTTGCCCATGACCATAAGCGATGAGTGATCCCTCCCTGTCCTTGTATTGACCCATGAACATTTCTTTATATTTTCTCCTCCTCACCCCACCGGTGCCGAGGTGGGGAAGAGTGAGCGAGCGGCTTCATGGTGCTTTGTTGCCAAACCAACATGGTGCTTTGTTGCTTAAACCATGACACACTACTACCTCTCAAAGATTCAATGGAATTAAAATATATCTTTATTGTGATGTATGTTTGAATGCTCTGCTACCCCCTATCTTTCTGAAAATGTACCTTCCTCACCAAAACCACACATAAGTAGATCTTGGGAGAGAACTGGGTAACAGATGTTTTGCAGTTATGGTTTACTGACAGAATGTGTCAACTTTTGGTCTTTCAGATGGTAAACTGATATAGGCAATCATGCTGCTGCTTCTTTATCCTACTGCTGACCCACCCTCAGGAATAGAGCATAAGTGATTCCTTGCTCAGAGAAATCTTATGTGGCCCTTCCTACTAGGATTTCATGACTGAATCAGGGGGGCTTTTAGCAATCGCACAACAATTAGAGATCACTGGAGCTATACGACTCTGTCTAATCTGTCTACACCCCCAAGCAGATTAAACACACAAAAAAGGAAACAGCTTTAACTGATTGTTATGTATACATTTAGTTGGTTTTTCACTTTGGTTTTACCTTTTTCCAGTTTCTGCCTTGGCTGCCTTCATGTGCACTGCAAAATTCTCTCTGTCTTACTTTATACTCTTCAATTTCCTGTTGCATACCAAGTGGTACCTTTGGCCTAAATTATCAGGTCTATTTCTTCACTAATACATGCTCCTTCATTGGAAATGAAAAACACAATGGTAAAAATAGTATTTTTCTGACATTACAGAATCACTGACATCTGTCAAATTATCTTTATCCTCTTCGTCTTCCCATGTAGGCAAGCAAAGTAGCTGCACAGACCTACTCTGACTCCCTTGTAGAATAACCAGGACATTTAAAAATTCTCTATGAAGACAGTAAGACAATAAAAAAAAGTCTAATTTATCTAATAGATCTAGTATTTGTTTAATTTCCTTGAACTTGGGAGTAACTGGTCTGTCACTGATTTCAATAGGACTTGTGATACAAGGTAACACATAGTGGACTTGTACAAGCCAGATGGGTAAGCAAGAAGTTTTCATACTGGCAGACTTCATAACCAAGGCACACAGAGCCTGTTCAGATTTTTTAAAACTACCAAGTTCACACAGTCCAGAGACTCAGTAAAAGGGTTAGAATAGTAATTCAAAGTGTTTTTACATAAACTCATTCACATAATTACTCCCTTGGTGCTTTATAACTACAATACTCTATAAATATTCCCCCTTTATCTTTCACATTTATCACTTCCTATTGTGGCTTACTCTCAGGCTTCATATGGAAGAACATCTAACCTTTTTCACTCTATGCACATTTACTTTAACAGCAAAAAATGCTGAAATAAATAAGCTATACCAGATTTTAAGTCCGTGTAGTTTTGTACTTCCACAAACAAGAGTAAAACCTATTAAACTGCTTCTTCTACAGAGGTAAAGTCTATGGACTTTCAAAAAATCTTTAGGATCTTACATGTCATATCTTACTTGCACAACATTTGCAACTCCAGGAGCAATTTGAGGAGTAGTATTGGAAGTGTTAATTAAAAACGTAGTAAGCACATGTGTCAGTCAAGTGTGCCCTCTGCTCTACAACACATTTAAATGTATGTCACCTTGACCTGCAATATACCACTGTAAAATTTTTTTGGTCAATATAAATCAAATGTACACTAATTTATTCAGTAAGTTTCCTAGCATCTGAATCAACATTAGAAATCTAACTAGTATTTATTATTCTGTTATTGACAAAGGGAGCGTATTTAAATGATAACAAGAACACATGGGTGTCATTTCGAAGTTGAATTGTTCCCTAGGGACATCCTTAGTAAGCGTCTACATTTAAAGGTCATTCACTGCCAAATTATGAACAACTGTTGCATTTATTAGCACAGGCTCAATAGTTTGGAAGCTCATGTCATCAATTTAAACTGACAATGAAATCTAATTGTCCACAAGGAAAACTGACATTTTCCTTATTCTGTGTTTCATCATTTTATGCATACCTCAAACTGGAACCTGAAGTGCAAGTTTACTCTGTATTTTTTTGCAGGGGTGGTGGTGGCGGAAAAAAGACTTTCAAGGTTTTATATCAGAGGAAGAGTGCTTTAGTAAAGCTGAGCTCCAGAAACAAAGACTGAGAGTGTTTCCCATTTACGTTGTTGACAGAGCCTGATCTCAAGTGTTGCATTATAGACCTTCCCCTCATTTTCCTTTCTAATCTTTTATTTCCCTAAACTGATCTTTCACTGGTCTAGACCTCACCCTTTCTATTTCTTAATTCTCTGTAGTTTTCCCTTTGAAGCTAGGGAGAAGCTTCCAGTTTCTGTGGCAAGTCATTTCCGCCCTCTCCCCAGAACTGCATAGGGCTTCTATAGCTAGCTGGTGGCTGATGGGTCTCTGCGCATTCCGCTTCCCAATGCTGCCTAGACATACTAAGGAGAAAATCATCTGAAACAACAGGTTTGAGGGAAGGCAAACAAAATCAACCAGTAAGTTGGTAATGAGCTTCCTTAAAGAAAAAGACAAACACTCTTTTTGTGACTTTCCTTTCCAGGCAGTGAGAATACACAGTGGCAGGCTGAATCCAAGAGGAACTGGATTCTGTTCTGCTGAAGAAAAGGAACCAGAAACCTGGAGATAACAGGAAAGAGTGTTTTGGTAGCCATGCAGACCACCATAGAGAGGAAGCAGTCCCCTTCCAGTCTCTCATTTCATGCAGGAGGTCACCACCACCACTGTTTCTAGCAAAGAAACTAGGACGATCATCACCACACTTCTCAAAAACCCCTGTTTCTCTGCAATGCCACTGACAGTCACAGTGCAGAAGATACCCTCTGTACCCCTTTAGCAGGCTACTGGGCTGGTGTGGAGCCAGCATGTGAGCAATCTTCTACCTGCCCCAAGATCCATCATCTTCTTCTGCTACTAATAACATAATCTCTGATAGTTCCTTGTTTCAACTACTCCAAGAAATCATTTTAATTCTAAGCAAGTTAGCACTTGTGGGAAAGAGAATAGTAAAAGATCAACTGTATAAAGGAGTACTCCTGTGTCGTGGTTTAACCCCATCCAACAACTAAGCACCACACAGCCGCTCACTCACTTCCCCCACGACCCAGTGGGATGGGGGAGAGAATCGGGGAAGAAAAAAAAAAAAGCTAGAACTCGTGGGTTGAAGTAAGAACAGTTTAATAGAACAGAAAGGAAGAAAATAATAATGATAATAATAACAATAATAAAATTACAATAGTAATAACAAAGAATTGGAATATACAAAACAAGTGATGCACAATGCAATTGCTCACCACTTGCTGACTAATGCCCATTTAGTTCCCGAGTAGCGATACCCCCAGGCCAACTCCCCCCAGTTTATATACTGGGCATGACTTCACATGGTATGGAAAACTGCATTGGCCAGTTTGGGTCAGCTGCCCTGGCTGTGCCCCCCTCCCAACTTCTTGTGCCCCTCCAGCCTTCTTGCTGGCTGGGCACGAGAAGCTGAAAAATCCTTGACTTAGTCTAAACACTACTTAGCAACAACTAGAAACATCAGTGTGTTACCAACATTATTCTCATACTAAATCCAAAACATAACACTGTACCAGCTACTAGAAAGAAAATTAACTCTATACCAGCTGAAACCAGGACACTGTGATCATACAGTTACAGAATGGTTTGGGTTGGAAGGGACCTTTAAACATGCTCTAGTCCAACTGCCCCTGCAATGAGCCGGGACACCTTCAACTACATCAGTTTGCTTAGAGCCCTGTCCAACCTGACCTTGAATGTTTGCAGGGATGGGATATCCACAGCTTCTCTGGGCAACCTGTTCCAGTGATTCACCACCCTCATCATAAAAAAATTCTTCCTTATATCCAATCTAAATCTACCCTCTTTTAGTTTCAAACCATTGCTGCTTCTCCTGTCACTACAGGCCTTGGCAAAGTCTCTCTCCATCTTTCTTATAGGCCCCCTTCATATATTGAAAGGCCGCAACAATGTCTCCCTGGAGCCTTCTCTTCTCCAGGCTGAATAACCCCAACTCTCTCAGCCTATCTTCATAGGAGAGGTGTTCCATCCCTCTCATCATTTTTGTGGCCCTCCTCTGGACCTGCTCCAGCAAGTCCACGTCTGTCTTGTACTGTGGCCCCCAGAGCTGGATTCAGTACTCCCAAGTGGTATCTCACAAGAACAGAATAGAGGGCAGAATCCATTGACCGGCTGGCCACCCTTTTTTTGATGTAGCCCAGGATACAGTTGGCTTTCTGGGCTGCGAGCACACATTGCCGGCTCATGTCCAGCTTTTGATCCACCGGTATCCCCAAGTCCTTCTCTGCAAGGCTGCTCTCAATCCCTTCATCCTCCAGCCTGTATTGATATAGGGGGTTGCCCTGACTGAGATGCAGGACCTTGTGCTTGGCCTTGTTGAACTTCATGAAATCCAGATGGGCCCACTTCTCAAGCCTGTCAAGGTTGCTCTGGAAGCCATCCCTTCCCTCAAGCAAATCAAGTGCACCACTCAGCTTGGTGTCATCTGCAAACTTGCTGAGGGTGCACTCGATCCCACTGTCTGTGTCCCTGACAAAGACATTAAATGGTACTGGTCCCAATATGGACCTCTGAGGGACACCACCCATCACTGACCTCCATGTAGACGTGGAGCTGTTGATCAGTACCCTCTGGATGTGACCATCCAGCCAATTCCTCATCCACTGAACAGTCCATCCATCAAATCGATATCTCTCCAATTTAGAGAGAAGGATGTTGTGGGAGACCAAGTCAAAGGCCTTACAGAAGTCCAGACAGATTACATCCATAGCTCTCCCCTTGTCCGCTGATGTAGTAACTCCATCATGGAAGGCCACTAGGTTGGTCAGGCAAGACTTGCCTTTGGTGAAGGCATGCTGGCTGTCTTGAATCACCTCCCTGTCCACTGTGTGCCTTAGCACAGCTTCCAGGAGTATCTGTTCCATGATCTTCCCAGGCACAGAGGTGAGTCTCACAGGTCAGTAGTTCCCAGGGTCCTCCTTTTTACCCTTTTTAAAAATGGGTGCAATGTTTCCCTTTTTCCAGTCTCCGGGGTCTTCACCTGACTGCCATGACTTTTCAAATACCATGGAGAGAGGCTTGGCAACGACATCAGCCAATTCCCTCAAGACTCTGGGATGCATCTCGTTGGGTCCCAAAGAGTTATGTACGTTCAGGTTCCTCAGGTGGTCTTGAGTCTGATCTTCTCTTACAGTGGGAGGGACTTTGCCCTGCCAGTCCCTGTCTTGAAGTCCATCCACTCAAGAGGTGTGGGAAGAGAGGTTGCCAGTGAAGACTGAGGCAAAAAAATTGTTAAAATACCTCAGCCTTCTTCTCATCTGTTGTTACCAGTTTGCCAGTCATGTTCATCAGGGAGGTACACTTTCTGTGACCTTTATCACCGTACTGTTTTAAATGTTAATACTATATATAAGCCTCATGATGCAAAATACCTGAAATTGAATTATCTATATAATTTCATATAAAAAACCACACTTCACTCAGACACACTGCACTATTCCAGGATTTTACTCATCCCCTTTAGTTTGAAGGTTACATTTCAAAGAGATTCAATACTTCACAGTGTCACTTCCTCCGCTTATCTCAACTTTTCTAATTTATCAGATTCAGGTAGCACTGATGAAACATCTACTTAATCACAAAGTCTTCAACACCCTGCAACCCCCATATTTTATAGTGGTATCTACCAAACCCACAGCTTCTGACTGTTAACCCTCACATAATGAGGTCTGAAAGAATGACAGCTGATGTGGTCTGGACACAGAAATATTCACAAGCTCCAACTGTCCATGTAAAATCACCTTTTTGTTCAATGCAAAATAATTCCTGTGTTACTGTTTCTTCTTAGGTAAGCATCTGCCTACACAGTATCTTCCTAGCTAGTACAGAGCAATGGTAAGCTCTCATTAACCTCAGTTTTGCTGGAGGGCTTACAGTGTACTCATTTGCACTGACCATGAATTTTTATGCTCGGAACAATACTTATACAAATTATTTGGCAATGTACCCAATTGACAATTACATTAGAATAGGCCTTGCTTATGCATAGTCCATAAGCTCTTTAAAAAATAAAAGGAAATACACCATGTTATTATAAGAACAGACTTCCATATCCTCTCCCACAAGCATGCCTGACCCAGAGGAACTTTAGCTATGGCTTCTAGCAGCTTCACGCTCAGGGAATTCCCTGAACTGATGCATCTGACAGTGTAGAGCGTGATAATTTTTGTATGGGATGTGGTATAGAATCCCCCTTCATCTGATTGAAGAGGCAAAGTAATCACACAGGAACAACGACCAAACTTACTGAGCTACAGCAGGTTTCAGATACATGAGTTTGACTCATCACCAGTGACCTGAGAGGAACAGGGTTGTAATAACCAACAGGGCTGTAATAATCAAACATTTTCACTTTCAAGATCATTTTCTTGAAAGACTTCTAGAAAGGGGCAGTTTCATTTCTGGTTTCTTTGAAGCTTATATAGCTTAACATTTATAAAATTTAAAAAACTAAATCATCTAGACAGCAGGATTCATGACAGAATTACTATTAAAGAAATAAAAAACACACTAAAAACAAATACTAAAAATACATATTGCTAAGAAAAATCCTATTTGTGTGATATGCACACCTTAGAAATCACTTTGTCACTTAACTAGACTGCTCAGCTGGGACATGTTAGGATCAGTATGTGCTATTGTAACCACACTCAATTGCAATGTTTTAAAGCCAATTTCATTCCCCAAAATCGTGAAGACATGTTGTAGGGGGCCACTTCTATTTAACTTCAACTGAGGGGCAGAAATGTTAATGCAGCTACACTCCCCACATTAACGCATCTAAAGTGGTTTACAAGGCTTGTAAATACTTGTCAGTACTGAGGACCAAAGAATATACAGCATTAGCATCAGATAGATGCATTGCTTCATGCAGCTATGCCTACATGTATCAATCTTCTAGCAATTCTACAGGTTGAGATTTTTTTCCTGGTATTTCTTAACAACCCAGAACTACCAAATGATGAGATTTAATAAAAGAAGCTAGCTTTGAACATCCACCTTCAGTCAAACACCTTGGGCTTTGGCCCAGAGCATTCCCTATCTCCAACCACCAACATGTGGAAAAGTGTTACAGCCCAACAGCTCCACTGGATGAGAAAACCACTGAGGTCGAAAAAGACCTCTGAAAATTGTGCAGACTAACTCGCCTGCTCAAGCAGGGTCAGCTAGGGCAGGCTGCCCAGGACCATGTCCAGTCAGGTTTTGAGAACCTTTAAAGATGGAGGCTTCACTGTCCTCTGGGCAACCTGTGCCACTGCTTGACTACCCTCATGCTAACAAAAGAGTTTTGTCTTACATTTAAATGGTATTCCCTGTATTTTGATGCGTGCCCATTGCTGCTTGTCCTATCACTGGGCACCAACGAAAAGTCTGGCTCCCTCTTTCTCATTCCCTCCATTTGGATGACTTGTACATAGTGATGAGGATCCCCCTGACCCTTCTCTTCTCCAGGCTCAGCAGCCTCAGCTCGCTCAGCCTTTCCTCACGGAAGAGACACTCGAGTCCTTTCACCATGTTTGGCCCTGCACTGGCCTCGCTCCAACCTCTGTGCTGGGGAGCCCAGACCTAAACCCAGCACCCAGATGTGCCTCTCTCGGCAGGGCCGAGCGGCAAAGAAGCACTGCCTCTCCCCACCCGCCGGCCACGCTGCATTAGCCGCTGTCGCAACCGCCAACGCTCCACGACACGAAGCTCGCGTGGGGCAGAAGACGCCCGGCGGGCCGAGGCAGACCACCCCTCCTGCGCCGAAGCGGGCAGGGCAAGGCAGGGCAGGGCAGGGCTCAGTACGGCAGGACAGAGCGGCCCCGCCCCGCGGGCCCCTCAGGCCAGCACCTGCATGGCGGCCTGACCCCCGCCGCGGACCCGCTCGCCGCCGCCGCCGCCACATCGCCCCCCCGAGTCGCGGGGGTCCCCNCCAGCCAGCCGCGCCGCCGCCGCGGCCATCGGCACGCAGCACGTAACGCCGCGCACGTGACGGCGGTGGGGGCGGGGCGCGGCGCGGCCGTTGGGCTTCGGTCGCTGCTGTCCCGCCCCGGCTGAGGGCGAGGAGTCGGCAGGTCCCGCCGCGAAGGGGGTCAGGAAGAGGCGAGCGGGGCGTAGTGGGGCTGGGAAATCTGCCGTGAAGGTGTGCGAGGAAATGGGGCCGGCCGGGCGAAGGGCCGAGGCGGCCGCCGACCCTCCCGGCCCCGCCGCCTTTCCCCGGAGTGGGTGGGGGGCTGCCCGCCGGCCAGAGAGCGCCTGTGCCCCCCCCCGCCGTCACGGAAGGCCGGGGGTGCGGCAGGAAGGGCGCGGGTACTTTTTAAAACAAGTTTGAGAGCACCTGCTTTAATGTGCCTGTGCAGCAGCGTTGCGTTGGAGCACAGAAGAACGTGGAGGGAAAAAATAAACTTCCAAAGGGATGGATTTACCCCGTCCTAAGTTCGCGCCACGGCTCAAACCACCTCCAGTGCTTGCTTGGCCAACAAACTCCTGTTCAAATACAGCGCCTTTCACAGTGCCTGTTGTGAACCGATACGTGAAATCACCGGGGGGGGTGGTGGGGGGGAAAGTTCAGCGCTGAGGAAAGTTGCCCGTATTGTGACTACTCCTGAGAAGCTGTATCTTGGTTCGTTACTTAGAGCAAACCAAACCATTTTAGCGAAGTGCAGATGATTTCTAGTCATTGGGAAAATGAAATTAAACTTCTTACTCTCCAAAATAAGCAGCTGCGTTTTAAAAAGTAATGGAGGCAGCAACAGAAGGTGGAGTACTATATACATTTTAAGGCAATGCTCCTGCATAGGGTAATACTCCTACCGCCACGAATTTGCTAACCCCAAGCTTCAAACCCTTTGGAAGCCCTGCAAAATGACAACAAACCACAGCTGTATTAATTAGACGGCAGTAACTTAAAACTCACCTTGTAAGGTTTTCTGAATGCTGGAGTCTCAGAGGCTAAATGGTTAAGATGTGCAACTAAACCATCTCTCACGGAGCTTTTCAAGAGTAGCTACCATTATAAAGTCATGTGCATGCAGGGTTTGATTTTGCATAGGCACGGTCAAGTATAAAAACATACCTCAAAAATGGACAAAACAAATGATTACTTTGATCTGATCTCTGTGGTTATGTTATCTCAGTGCCTCTAAGATCAGCTTTTTGAAATGTCTTCTGAAAACTAACTGGCTTCCTTCTAGACTAGTAGCATCAGGGGAAAAACATTACAACCTCTTTTCCCCTCCATTTCTCTTTTGTTTTACTGCCAGCTAAATTTCATTATATTTTGCTCTAAGCAAAGACCTGTGACGTGAAAATTCAATACAAAATAGAATGCTTTTGACTAAAACCAAGACTAAAGCAAACCAACACTAGTTCACTTTGTTAAACAAAAAGCAAAGTAACAACTGTGCATAATAAAAAATGACCTGAAATCAAAGCACGATGGTCCTTTGACATTTGTTTCTGCACAATGCTGTTCCTGTGCCAGTGTCCTCAACTGCTGATGACCAGCAGGATAGTCCCAGCCGTGCTCTGTGGTAGTGGTGACAACAGCAAACGCATTTCCAGTCCCCATGTGCTCTTGTTGTAGGGACTATGTCCTTGGAACACAGTGATGACTGAAGGGAGTGAATAAGGAGTCCCATTTTCCCCCAAAGCATACTCTTGATAAATACATTATAAACATCCCAAGGAAAGCCAGGCCATATAATAATCATTTAATCAGTCTGGTAAATGTGGGCATGTTACAGAATAATTATTGTGCCATCATTATTGTTAGTTTCTGGTTAAGATCCCAGTCTTTGGATGGACAATTCTAATGACTCCATTTATGCCATAATGCATTTATGCTGATGAGAAGCCAGTAGAAGAATTTCATAGGGGCACTATTTGTGGTTGCTCGCAATCTCATAACCAATTATTACAAGAAGCTACTTTTCTCCCTAATATCATACAACTTGCTAACAAAGAAAAGTTTGAGACATTAATCTGGTTTCAAATTCAATAGTACATAATGGAACTTTTGACTGTGCATCAGCCAAGAGGAACCAGGAAGATTACATGGTGAGCTGAATTCAAATACGTCAATATGTTTTGGAATGTTAAATACTTAATTTGCACAATGTATCATGATTAGTTGGCTAATCTTTAAAGTTACATCTAAAGAAAAAATAGGATTTCTCCACATGGCTGACTGGCCAAGGATTGTCTTTCTGTCTCATACTCTGAGGAGCAAAAATTTAAGAAACATTAATTCATAAAATGCTATCAACGTGTGTTGAAAACCATCCAGGATTCTTGTTTTTGAAAGCTACTGTCACAAATGATACAACGATTCTCACAAACAACAAAGCAAGGAGAATATATTTTAAATGTTGCTTGATTTGAACTGGTGATACATGTATTAAAATCATGTTAGCAATCTTAAAAGCAAAACTGTAAAGGGGTTGAGCTCTACTGGTAACAATTACATAGGCTGCCTTCAAATTCGCCTGTTGAGCAGGCCCCAGAAGATCCTCTAGGAACTGTAGGTATTTGTCTTCAATGCCGTTTTTTTGTTACAGCTATCAGTATCTTGGGTTATATTCTTAAGCTAACTTGATCCAGAATGTAAAATTAATTAATAAATATACTCCAGTTTTAACTGTTATCTGTCATTAGACTCTAGCTTAACCTCCCGTTAGAGAAGCTATGAATCATCACTGTTTAGAATCAGGTTCAATCAGTGAAGTATGCTACACAAATAATTGAGTAAGAATGTGGCATTTTCGCAACCAAACTTTCAGACTACCTAAAAATGAAACATATTTTTGAAGACAAAAAACCCCAGAACTCTCCCCCTTTGTTGGCTACTTCTGTTTTTCCTTTTTTCCAAAGTTGTCACTGTGCAATTCCTCCTATAGGGTGGGATTCAGCATTCATCATGCTGGGATGATTCATGAGAGAGAAAAAGGAATGAATACAGGCAACTCGGAAAGATCAGTTTCCACTAATTGTCATGATTCAAGGACTTTCTGAACGGCTAGTTTCCAGAATAGAAGTAGGCAAAGAAATGCATATAAAAAATTTTAATCAAAGTGGTAAGTAAAGTACACATCAAAACAAAAGGTCAGATTAAAAAAAGATAGTCCTTATATGATCAGAGCCTCAGTTTGTGGATTTTTCAGTTCCTGCCAGAAAGACTGGTTTTAAGTAAACTCGCACCTCACTGCACTCCTGCAGATAGTGGTCTCCTAAGTAAATAGTAGCAAAATTCAATGTACTTGATAAAAATTTTGAGTAAAACAGAATTTGCTTTTTAAGGGGTTCATGTCTTCCTCACTTCTCCAAAAATTTAGTTGCATTTTTTTTTAAAGTGGTGTAGTTGTTTCTAAAACATCACAAAGCACTTTCATCAGCCAGTGAGTACAAACAAGACCACCTGGAAAAAAGACAGGCAGACTCCAGAAAGGTCAGTCAATTTTCTACATGAGTTCACAGAATCAAATAAAAACCTCAGTACTTTTAACAGCCACAATATTTGGAGCTGGTAAGTAGGTAGTTTTGTGAACAGCTCGAGTGTGTGTGCACATGGGTGGGTGAGGCAAAGGGGGAAAACTAATGTATTAGGTACGNCTTATCTTGATCTCTCTAAGCCACAGATACATGGTTTACCTCAAGTCTTTTCTGGCCCTTCCATTTTCATTGCATATTTCTTTTACTTTAGTTTTCACACAAATTCCCTCCTAGAAGGATTCTGCCTAAGCTGCCTTTCATACTCTGCCAAGACCCTCTTTCTTAATGACAGAAAACAGATTTGGGTTATTTTATATCCCCTCCC
>VYZV01005065.1:0-28640 GCA_013401275.1 Pandion haliaetus | reverse complement strand
GGGTCTGCTCTGAACCTCGTGACTCAACGGCCTCCTTCTGACACAGTTTTGTGTTCCTTTTTCTGCTTCTTTTTCTACACCTCCCTTCTCTTTTCATTCGTGTTCCTTTTCCTGCTTCTTTTTCTACACCTCCCTTCTCTTTTCGAACAGTGGCTTAATGACATGATGCAAGGTTCACATTAATAAGTTCACTTGTATTTGGGCAAGGTTAGCTAGGTTGAATAAATGTTGATTGTTATTTGAACTCCCCTGGCGTCATTTCACCTTAATTCTGACAAAGGAAATCCACGAACCCAAGTTGCTCCAGCCTTGGGATGCGACAGCCCCACTCAGAAACCAACCAGGAGGTGCAGTTTTTTCACTCCCTGAGCACTGACCACAGAAGAATCTTCCAGTGGTCTCCCAGATCAAGCCTCAGCCGGGGGGGGGTCCAATTACTCATGCATGCCCCCCCATGCCCTTACACAAGAGCAACCCCTGCAGCTGCTGTCCTGAACCCAAGCTGGTGTGGGAGAGTAGAGCTGCTGAGATGCAAGCTGGGGAGAGGCCCATTGATACGTCGACAAGGTGGCTGGAAATGGAGACTCCCACCAGATCAGTACTTATCAATTAAGCATTAATACTCAGAGGATAACATGGATTACTGAAGATTTCTGACTAAGTTAGCCCACCGTCAAAGAAGCCATGCAGATAGTCAGTAAAATAATTTGATTCAATTCTCAGGCTCTTAAGAATATATCTGCCTGTGTTCTTACATCTGAGAAATCACATTTTCCAACCCTATGTTCTAGCTTTGTTTTTTTTTTTGTGTGTTTTTATGCTTTCAACCTCATGATTTGACTCTACACTGAGCCCTTTGCAAGCCATTTCTAGTTATGTTCTTTCATAATTATATTGTTTGAAAATGCCACCTCTAATTAAAATGTACTAATACTTAAAATGGCTTAATTTTCTGACTCACCCTACTCTATTTATGTTAATAAAAATAAAACAGAATCTCTCTTTCTCTGTATTCTTCAATTCATTCATTTGACTGGAAGTTAATACTGGAAAATATTCTCTCAGCTGGCTATATTATGTAAGAAAATCCCTGAAATAGTTATGCTAACATGCTGATAAGCATATTGATAAGCATACAATAAACACCTGCTGAAATACCTTTGAATTAACTAAATTTATTAATATCTTAATACATAATTAATTTCTTTTTGCATTCATCTTCCTTGGGGTTTACTGATGATGTTGAGTTAGCTAGTGTTTCTGTCAATAACCTGTAACTGGGAATCAGACTATAAAATGAGCTATTTCATCTACATTGTTTTAGTAATCTGCCTATCTCTTCCATTTTATTACTGCAATAGTCATAACATCATATTTGTTTAAGTGCTGTGATCTTCTTCACCTGAGATGATGATCTTGCACTGGAAGACTGTGTTTTGTAGTATGACACCACTTAATCCCCAGCTGCAGAATGCAAGTTAGAGAGGTGCTAAGCAAGCCTGAAAAATACTGTGTCTGGCTGCTGCAGCTGTATAGCTGGAATAAAGGGAAGCTGGAGAGCTTGGAGAATAAGTGGTTAAACAGAAGAATATTGAGCAAGGTGTTTGCAGTCCATCAAAGAAAAAAATCATCTACACAAGTCACCTGTGGCATTGTATGAAGAAACATCTGCAAATAATGAGATGTCCAGATACAGCCTTTATAAAAATAAATATAAACAAATGTAAATGTAAGTATGTATATACTTATGTATACATGTATATCTATAAAATATATGCATATAAATATACATGTATGTATATAAAATACACACACAGATGTGCACACATATATACACATACAGAGGGAAAGGATATGCATGCTGAACAGAGTATTGCTTATAAGTAGAAGTTAAATGTGTGTTTATCCTGCAAATAAGGCAATTACCCAGTTAAAACAGTGCAGAACTGATAGACTCCCCTCTGAAATATTGAGCTTTAGGATAATGCAGGCTATAGTATGTGGGGAATCAATCGCATAAATGAAGTGTCCCTGGTTTGGGCGCCAGGTGGATGGACCCCTCTGTGATGCCTGGTCTCAGGCAGGGCATTATGCTTGTGACCTCTGCTGCCATCCCAGTGCTCAGTTCGGCTGGCTCAAAGAGCCAGGATCCTGGTAGGAGCTTAGAAACGGACTCCAGAGCAGCCACGTGCAGATGTACCCTGCCATGCCAACAGTGGGCTGGGACGGCCTAGGGCCCAGACACCCATCAATCCCCAGGGAGCTGACAGTGACCAAGGGACCAAATAGGCCATGGGCAGTGTGAGGTAGATCCTGCAAAAGATATCCAACTGATTTTAATTGCTATGATAATGACTTTAAATAATAATTTATGAATTTATGAAACCTGTAGATATTCCTTCCTAATTATCTTTTTTCTTCTACTATGTTCCTTAAACGCATATGTGAATCATGATTTACTTGGAGTGTACACTCCTTCCAGAGCAGGGCTCTAGCAGATATGAAACTCTTCCGTTTTCCAGTCCTCTCATTACACACATCAGGTTCAAATAAGTTTGCTTCTTTCATTTTCTTGGATTCTAAAGTACAATTTTCTGAAAGGCTGAAATCATGAAAGACAAAATTGCAAGTCAAAAAAAGTCTACGTATCTAGCATAGCAAGCAATAATTTTTTTTTCTTCAAGAAAGTCAGTTAGCAGCTCTGGCTACTTAGTCTGCGTGCATTGAGTTACAGACAACTGTTAATTGCCAGCTACACCACCAAACAGCAATTAAAATGGGCAACATGCTCTTCGTAGCCTGAGAAAACATAAGATTTGGCTTGCAGGAGGCCAGTGTACTCAGAGCTCACAATGAAATATATGGCAAAACCTCCATTCAGTTTCCTTCAACACTATTCTGTGAAGGGGTGTAAACTGCTATATGCTTTTGAAGAGAAGTTTATAATTGCATTTCCTTTTTTAATGCTATTTGGACACATACATATTAATGTCAGCCAGCACCATGCTTTGTTGGGTCGATTACAAATTAAATGAAATGAGAATCAATACACGTGAAACTGAATGGACCCATGACAGGTGGCTCTGGCTTAAAATGAGAAATCTATTGAAAACATTGAAATTTAAAACACCAGAAAAAAATTCGCAGTCTTGAACGAAGAAGGATTTTGTTGTTGTTTTTTTTTTTTTCTAAATGGAAGGGATGAGCAAGAATACAATGCTTGAGTGTTGAGGCAAATTATTTTTTTTTTTTTCTTTTTTATTTTTTAGGTATAAAGCTATAGTAAGGCCAATGGAGATCCAAGCATCCCATGCACTGATGAAGATTTGTGTGAGAGCTGCTATAATCTGGATTGTATCCATGTTGCTTGCCATCCCTGAAGCAGTGTTTTCAGATCTGCACCCTTTCCTTGATAAAGGGACTAATAAAACCTTCGTCAGCTGTGCTCCTTACCCGCATTCTGATGGGCTGCATCCCAAAATTCACTCGATGGCATCATTTCTCATCTTTTACGTCATTCCCCTATCTGTCATTTCAGTATATTATTATTTCATTGCTAAGAATTTGATCCGGAGCGCTTACAACATCCCTGTGGAAGGAAACGTTCATGTGAGGAAACAGGTAGAGACTTGACTTTCTACAAAAATCCACATTCCCTGTGAAACTGGGAATAAGTAATATGCATACAGGGAAATTTACACTGGGACAGACTGCACCTGTTGTGCTAATTTTAATAGATTAGGTGGGCTAAAAGAATTAAAATGGTTGACACAAGCCACGGCACACCGCTAAAAAGTTAAAGCATCTTCTCCTGTTTCTAAGTTCAGAGACTTTGGCAGGGTGGTTGCCATGGCAAACACAGCAAGATACCCATGCCAAAGCCTGGGGAGGTATTGACTAGGATGCAGGGAAAGAGGCAGAGCTGGGGACAGTGTTTGGAGATTGAAGCTGAGGTGTGACACAGCAGAAAAACAAAACTTCTCAAAGTTGCTTTGTCAGAGAGAGGAGCTTGGGTAAAGCCTTGCTCTACGAAGCAGTCTCTCTTCACAGAGAGGGAAATGCTGGATCTGTAATTCAGTCCTCCAGACTGAAAAGCAAATGGAATGCAGCAATGGGGGGGTGGAGGTGGGGGAAGCCCCTTCTGCAAGGCCCACCCTGGCCCAGTCAGGAGGGGAGGCACACAGCTGCTCCATGAGGGTGGTAATGCTTCCTGCACTCACCATGGCTCCAGCTGTCATCTGCTGGTGCTGTGCCATGTTAAGAAATCACTATAGGCTAGAAAGGAACTGGCGGAGTGGAGACCAGAGGAGGGCAGTGGTGGGCGCAGAGTCCTCAAAAGGAGGACGGAGCAGGACCGTGTGGGGTCCTCACAGATGCACTGAAGTTATATGACTTGTGAATGGTGTGATCTTTGCAGTGTGAAATCTCAAGAGAAAAGGAGAGTCCTGGCTTCTTTCCTTAAACCCTTTGGTCATTATAATTCTTCTTCTACAAAAGCCTCTTTTTCTGTTGTCTCCAGAGGGGAGTGGTGTTGGACAGAATAACCTGTCCACCTGTAATTTTCCCTCTAGTAAGTCAGACTGGTCAGTCTGAATCTGGTCCAATAGATGGTTTCACCTTAAGACAGTCCATTTGCTCCAGAATAATAGTGTCTTTTACTTTTGTACCCTTGAAAGCAAAGGTATTTCTTTTACTGTCACTCTTGAGTGGTTTTTTTAATAAAACTCCCCAAAACCATCCCACCAGAGAGCTCACAGTTGGGTTGGTTCAACTAGGACCTATGTATTTCAAGTGAGTTTCATGCACTAGTTGAAAATGTGTGGCTGAAAATCTGTACTGAACCAAGTGAGGGGATTTAGCCAGGATTTGGCCAGCCTAACTCCAGCCTTTCAACTGGAGACTGTTTCCTCTTGACTGCTCCTTTTGTAAGCAATTGGCAAGAAAAAGAGTGATCCCCAGGGGGGAATCTAAATCCTGCATGAGCAACTGGGTGTTTCAGGTCAGTGCTTAAATTTGAATGCATCTGAGCCTTAGGTTGTCCAAGTAAACAACAGCAGGGTAACTTGTTTCTAAACAACTTGTTTACCTTGACATATTTGCCTTGTTTACCATACCTCTTCCTTTCACCTGAGGTGTGCTTCAACCTAAGCTAAACTGACACAAGCCATTCTTCAGCTGAACATATGTCCATATAATTGTACCCAGCTGACATCTCCTCCTTAGGTTGACCTAACACAATCATCTCATGCAGCCATCAGGTGCTAAGGTGAAAGAATGGGACTGGAAAGTTGTGTTTTCTGCCTGTTAAATGATGTGCAATCCCTGAAATCCTTCTCCTTTTCCCCTTCTGAATGTGCATAAATCTGTTTCCCCTGCAAGCCATTTTTCTGCTGGTTCGATGACTGGTTTGATTAGTGACGATAAAGTGAGTAGTAAAAGCAGCCCTTTCCTCCTTTGGTTTTGGGGAGAGAGCTCTAAAGAAAGCAAAAGGCCAGGCTGCAGTCTAGCATTGTCAGTCCATCATTCCTGTCCTGCAGTGCATTCAGGAGCTATAGGTCTCCATCTGAGATAACTGGTATTGATTTCTTTATAGAATTGCTTCCTTTCTTTATAGTGCAGATGTGGCCTCAATAGCCCTATATCAAATTAAGGATACATTTCAAAAGAATATATGGTTTAGCCAAGGAGGGCCCTTTCTCAAAGGATTTAATTTTCAGCCCACTCTCTGGAGACATTATCATCTCATACATGTCAATCCTTCCTAAACTCAATGGCTGATTTTCAGTCAGTGCCGTTAAAGGGGCACAAAATAAAGTAAAAATGGGCTTGTCAGGTCTCTTCTGCCTACTCCCTGCTTGCAGCTGTCCTGAGCAAAGATCAGCCAGTGTAAGCTGCTCAGTTTCTGATGTACCTGTGCAGCTCGGAAGGGGAGTGAGGATGGGCAAGTGTCCCTAGAGCCTGGCCAGGCACCACAGCCGTACCATGGCAGGAAAAAGGGCAGCAGGGCTGGGGCTAGGGGCAGTTTCAGGCCATTCAGGTCGGACTGAAATACAGGGAACGGGCTGCAACAAACTCCCAAGGATTGCCTCTGAAGACGTGCAGGGATTACCAGAGAATAGAACATTATGAAGCCCTGAAAAGTCAGAGGTGTTACACTTTCTGTGCCTGCAAACTTCTGGCTGCGCAACCTCTCTCAGGGAGCAGGGTATCTCAGCAGCTCTTTCTGGGTACTCTGTCCTGTCCTTTTGGGTGACCTCCATCACGGCTCTTGTCTTCGTTAGGAGGAAAGATGTGTTTTTCAGTAGCGTTGTTATCTTAGTGTGGAGCACTGGTGGACAAAAGACAAGGTACAGTTTACCTCAGCTCCCCTTGGTTGAGCAATACCTTTGGGTTGACTCCAAGCCTGTACATGTAAGTAAAACAAAAGTGCTGCTTGTCTGCATGAAGGTTATACTGCATGCTAGCTGCCATTGTAAAAGCACCGTTCCCTGACAAAGCTCAAATTATGCTAAGAGGTGGTCATCTGTCTACTCACCACTTACATCTGCCTTCTCCTCATGGCCTGAGTTCTTTTAGCTGAAGGGACCACCTCACCAATGCCTCAGTGTTTCTCCAAGTACAGAATTTCTTCTCTAGGTTTCTCTGGCTCCTGCAGCCTCTGAGTGCTGCACTTGGTCTCTAAGGGCCGTGAGCTGTTGGCAGCACTTCTGTGTACATATACCACACAGCCTCAAGGCAGAAAGTCCTGCCTCTGGGCTCTGTGAAATATCCCAGACCCCCACCCCATAATTAATAATAATAATAGTAATAATAAGTTAATATCTATAAATTACATATGTTTGTATATATTACAGAAGGATAACTAATGCAGGTGTCCACACTTTTGTTGCCTGAGCTGGGATTTTACAAAGTGACAAGCCATTGGAATTTTATCTTTAAACAGGAAAGGAAAGACTACTTCCTTATGAATTAAATTTTCAGAATTTTTTTTTTTTAGGGGAAGGGGATTGAGGAGAGACAAGGAGGGCTCTTGATTCACTGTTCACCTGTGGTCCAGGCTGCCCTGCTATCACAATGCCACCTGCCATGCACTAGCCCCAAAATTGCAGCACTGGGGAAAACAGTTAGCTACTGGTCTGAGTTAGGAATAGCTACTAATCTACATTTCTCTTCCTTCTTCCAGATTGAATCCCGTAAGCGCCTAGCCAGGACAGTACTGGTCTTTGTGTGCCTCTTTGCCTTCTGCTGGCTTCCCACTCATGTAATTTATTTATACCGGTCCTACCACTACTCAGAGGTGGACACCTCAGTGCTGCATTTCATTTCCAGCATTTGTGCTCGGATCCTGGCATTCACTAACTCTTGTGTCAACCCGTTTGCTCTCTACTTGCTCAGCAAGAGCTTTCGGAAACAGTTCAACAACCAGCTGTTCTGCTGCAGAGCTCGTCTCCTCATCCGGTCCCAGAGCATGGCCAGGAGCACCACACGAATGACTTCCCTCAAGAGCACCAACCATTCCCTGGCCACCTTCAGCCTTATTAATGGCAACCATGTCTGCCACGAAGGCTATGTCTAAAGGGCACAGTCAGGGACTGCTGCATCACGTACCTAGCATGGCTGCTTGGTTTTGCACTGTGGGGATGGTGAGTAGCACATGCACACACACGTGTGTGCGAGGAAGTCTGATGTGCTCAGAGAACTCAGAGGAGCTTGAAGCATCCAACATCTCATCCTGGGCTGAGGCATCACCGGAGCAGCAGATCATTGAGCACCAGCCCACAGGATCTCCCTGGGAAGTGCTGTGTTGCCTCAAGACGCGCTGCTTTTAATGACAGCAAAGTGAGCATCTTAAGATCAAATCTAATTTGGCTCTGCAGATTCTTCATTGCTTTCTGCTCAATCCCAAACTCGGGCAGACTTACAGCAGTGACAAAGACCATGTCAGGTGCACAAAATTTGTCAGAACAGTTGTATCAAGCAGTTCATGGTATTGTATATTTTGACACCAAAATAAATCCATTTAAATAAGGTAAATACTTTTACAAAGGAGTTCAGTGTAGGTCATTTACAGACTTTTCAAGTATTTATTAATGTTCTGAGTACAGTATTAATTCATGGTATAAAAGTTATCAAGACTTTACTGGGGCATGTTGGTGGCCCTATCTGAAATGAGCAGTATCTTGCACCACATCAATGTGAAAGCAGTAACATGAATAAATGTGAGTTGGAATATGTTTACAGTTTCCAAATGTGTGAGCTTTTGCAATGTTGTGGAGGAGACAGCAGGGCATTTTCCAAGCATTATTGTTTTGCTCTTCCTGTCTTCAATGTGTGAGGCAGCGAATGTTTTATCACCTAAGGGGTACCAGAAAATTTTAGTTTGGTTTGGCTACGGGCAGGCAATTAATAGAAAATGAAGCACAGCTATTTTTCATGCAGTGGTGCTTTGTAAAACACTCTAGTTTTCAGGTAAAAGCTATCAGCAATGCAAGGTCCGATCTCCAACCCACAGGTTTTTTTCCTTCTATCTTCACAGAAATCCATGGAAACAGAGGTCCAAAACTGGCTAACAGCTTGTAGAATCAGGTCTTCTGTAATGTTCACTCCAGAGCACTTCCTGTGCCAGGTACCAGCTATGCTGGAAACAGCAGCACAGTGTCCTGCAGATAACAAACTCGTGAAGTGCATGGGCTATAGGACAGGCAATGAAGCTGCACACCTGATAAAGAAAGCTGCTGCAAAATGAGGCCATAAACCAATCACTGTAATGGAATATTGAGGTTTTAATGGCCCTCATCCTCTTTGATGATGATCCTTTTCCTTATCATGGCAAAAGAAAAATGAAAGCTAGTAAAACTTTGTGTTGGTCTTGCTCTCTGAATGTAGAAAAAGTCATGTGTGCAGTGTAAAAACACTCAGCCCTGCATCTGCGGGTGCCCAGGGATGCTGGTGGGAGCTGATGTCTTCAGGGACTGCAAAAGTGCTGTGATGCCAAAGGCAGAGCTCTGAAAACTTTAGCTGATTTTTGCCTTTGGGAGCACTGCCCTGGGTGAGGTTCAACATGCACGTATGTGAGCTCAGGATGTGGCCACACCACCGTGCTGATATGCTTCTAAGGGCAGTCCTGTCCTGTCCCCCCATCATCCCTGGGCACCACTGCCTGTGTCACCCTCTCCTGCCAACCCACCTCAATCAGCCTGAAAACTAATGTGGTGGGGTTATTTTACAGCTGAGTCAATTCCCTTGCTTAGCTGACTGTGTAGCTATGGCATTATTTTCAACTTCAATCTGAGGTCCTCATTTACTAAAATTTTCAGCAGGATCGCACTTCCCCTGAGCTTTAACATGAAGCCATGCACAGTACCAGAAGCCCAGTCTGTGATCATTTCAGAGAGTTTCATTGAGTTTTGAGCTGTTTATGACATTTCAAAATAAGAAAAATTATCTGGTCTGAGGTATTTTACTAAATATTTTCTTCAGCCTTGTAAGAATTTGACTGAAGGCAAGCAGGAATTACATATTTCAACAGCAGCCACACCAACAGAGTTGCATGATGTGTCCTCCTGGTTGGTAACGAACAACAGACTACTGTTGCTCTACAAGAGGCTCCAATAGTTTCTGAATTCTTGTTTCTGGGAGAAAGGGCAAAACACAGCTATGATGTGAGCAAATCATAAATATGGGGAAAAGAGCATTGCTATAGCTCCCTCAGGGCTAAGCTGAATACAGACTCTGCCTCCCTGGGAAAGATGCTGTTTTGAACACAGCAGAGTTACGAAGATACAGCACTGTGGAATTAAACAAATGCTATTGATTTTACCTTTTTCTTCCTAACAGAGCTAGCAACCCCTTCGAGGACAGGAAAGATGCATTTGGCTTTGATCTGGAAAGTGCTTTCCAAAAATACAGCTGCAGGTATCCACATATGTCATAGTCTCATTGTTGCTTAATTTTTCTGGGTATTTCTTTTCATTTTGTTTTCAGAGCTGATAGGCAAAACTTTAGGGGGAGTTCCATGCAAAATGTAATCTTTTCATCAGAAGCTAAAATGCCTACAACTTCTTATAGTTTTTAGCAACTTAGATCAGGCCTTTTCAGATGAAAACTAGAATGTAAATTTGCATTAATATTCTTCTTTTTATTCACATCCCTGCCCCCCATTCAATATCTTTAAAACAATTACGTGGTTCTGTGAAAAAAAAAAAAAATCAATTAAAAAAAGGTTCCTGGCAGAAAGTATTTTGGAATGTATTTCACAAACTTACACTCATGTTTTAATACTGTAGAAAGAGCAAATCTGAGGTTGGAATTGTTTCTATTTCATCTCTGTGTTAAAATAATGAAAATACCCAATGCAGCAGTTGAGATCAAGGAAGGGAGAGTTCAAAAAAGTTTTCTTCTATATCCTAGCATGTAATTGTAATATTTGTAGCTGTAACTGGTTTTTTGTTTTTCGCTCCTTGTCTCATTACCTTGGTTACAAAAACACGATGTACTTTATACTGCTGCAGCAGTCTAATCCCTTATCTAACGCTATCTCGGTGTTTGCTGGCACACCCACAGTGCTGTTTCTTTCAACCTGGAGCATTTTCTGCAGTGTTTCATGTGTTGTTCAATAAATTTTCAAAATGCCCAGTGCCCAAGTCACCTGGCAGGTGACTCCAGAGATGCACGCTCAGATACTGCTGAGTTCTGGGAAGCTTTTTGGTCCTCAGTGGGGACAGCCCCTGGCTATGACCCTAGGGTGGCTCTGCAGCTCAGTTCTCGGCTCAGCTCTTTCCACCAGCACCAAGACCATTGCAGTGCCATCTCAGACCAAGTTGTTTGGGAAATGTTGTGTTTCAGGACTCTGAAAGACAGTGTCCCTGAAATGCCTGGCTTGTGGGAGGCTGAGGAATTATCCAGTTGTGTTCCACACAGACCCCCCCCAAAACTGGAAACAAGTGAAATTTCCCTTGAACCAGATGGGTTCGGTCTGCTCTGTCCCATCCGACCTGTGGCAATTGTGTCATGTTCAATCAGCTGCAGGGTGGGGGTGTGGGAAAAATGGTCTCTGGGTCAGGATGCTGTATGTTACACACTGGGGGAATATTGCTATTTATTACAGTGCGGCTATGCTTTCATCCCAGGCCAGATGTACTACAGGTCAGAGGGTTATTAAAAATATGTAGGTGCTGTTTGATGAATCAGTGTGAAATATAAGACTAATATTTAACAGGGACACACTGAGCTATGTTCATGCTTTCTCAGGAGAAATTAAATAGGACAAAACATTGTTCATCAGGAATTTGAATTTTCTGAGATTCCTGAATTCCCTTTGTTCCCATTGAAAGTGGAAGGAAATGAAAATGCTGAGTGAATCATAGAATCATAGAGTCAATCATAGACTTATAGAATGGTTTGGATTGGAAGGGACCTTAAAGATCATCTAATTCCAGTCCCCCCTGCCATGGGCCAGGACACCTTCCACTAGGTCAGGTTTCTCAAAGCCCCATCCAACCTGGCCTTGAACACTTCCAGCGATGAGGCATCCACAACTTCTCTGGGCAACCTGTTCCAGTGCCTCACTACCCCCACAGTAAAGAATTTCTTCCTAATATCTAATCTAAATCAACCCTCTTTTAGTTTTGAACTGTTACCCCTCATCCTTTCACTACACTCCATGACAGAGTCCCTCCCCATCTTTCCTGTAGGCCCCCTTGAAGTACTGGAAGTCTGCTATAAGGTCTCCCCAGAGCCTCCTCTTCTCTACGCTAAACAACCTCAACTGTCTCAGCCTGTCCTTATACAGGTGTGCTCCAGCACCCCGATCATCTTTGTGGTCCTCTTCTGGACTTGCTCCAACAGGTCCACACCATTCTTACGTTGGGGCCCCCAGAGCTGAATGCAGTACTCCAGGTGGGGTCTCATGAGAGCAGAGCAGAAGGGGAGAATCACCTCCCTTGACCTGCTGGTCACACTTCTTTTGGTGCAGCCCAGGATAAGATTGGCTTTCTAAGCTGCAAATGCACATTGCTGGGTCATATAGTTTTTCATCCACTAATACCCCCAAGTCCTTCTCCATAGGGCTGCTCTCAATCCACTCATCACCCAGACTGTATTTGTGCTTGGCATTGCCCTGACCCATATGCAGGACCTTGCACTTGGCCTTGTTGAACTTCATGAGACTTGCACAGGCCCACCTCTCAAGCCCGTCAAGGTCCCTCTGGATGGCATTTTTTTTTCTTTTTTTTTAATTCATGATGGAAGGAATGGTTGCCATCCAGAACAGCTTTCAGGTGTTCTTGCTTTAGTTTTGTATTATTTGTTGCAGTTTGGCTCTAAAACGATTTCTTGTAAGTTTGGAAAATCACTACAAAGAATCAAAAACTATAGAAACTTTCTAATATTGACACCATGTAAGGGATTTGGAGTCCTTCAGCTCTGCCTACAAGGGGCATTTGAATTGCAGTGTTTCCAAATATTGCCTTTTAGGAAATAATTAAATATGAATAATCAAAGGTGTGTGATTCTGCACCATGGCAACAGTAGTCGTAATCAAGAAAATATGTCACATGGTGGAAAGGAAGGGTTGTATTTTTGAACACAAATATTTATTTATGGAAATATTTGTTGAACACAAATATTTATTTTATTGGAAAAAAAACCCACCAAATAATATATAAGGTAATGATTTTTTGTTTGTTTTAAACAAATTAAAATCACATCCAAAACTCATTTTAAAAATGCCTAATTGCTTGTTTATAGAAATAGCTACTTCAAATTATTTCTGTGATTTGCTTGACTATTTTACCATAAGTGGATATGAATTAAAGAGAATTGATCATGCAATTCTTTTGGAATAAAGGATTTAATCTATCTTAATGTAAATTAATTACAGTTAATAGTAAAATGCCTGCCTTATGCTGAACATCTCTTTGTAAGTGCTGCTCTGTGTTTTCAAGGCAAGTCAGTCCCTTAGGTCCATCCAGTATGTTGCTTTGAAGTGGATGGACCTTGGCTTTCTGTCAGCACTTCCAGCTCCCGAGTCAGATGGCATATTATTGCTGTTCACGCCACCATCTCCCTGCAGCTGCTTTTTAGCAGGAGGTGGGTTTGACACCAGTCTCTGCACTGTGGGGCAGAGAACGATGATTATAACACCTGTCCATTGAACAAGTCTTCTTGTCCAAAGGGTTTAAGGAATTTTGCCCCCCAAAAAAGTGATGTTTCTATCTGTGTTTTATGATTGGCCGAAAACCAAGCCAAAGCAGGTAGCAATGGATGGCCTACTGGCCCTGGAAGTCAGCAACAAAGTTGAGCATAGTGCCCAGGGGTGGGGTGCTTCTATCCTATCTGTTGCCCTGAAAAATCAGGCACCTAGCTCCAGCGAGCTGCCCTCTTCTCTTCATCATCCATGGAGATGGACAAGCACATCCAGTGCACATTATACCTCCTGTTTTGGACACCTCCCTTTACATGAGATGCAGCGCCCCATCCCTCACCACCCAGATCAACTCTAGATTACCACCATAGGCTAGATGCCTAACTTTTAAATGTCTGATGTCTGTCCAGGCAAGTCCCACCACAATTCTCCTGAGTCTCAGCTCAGGGGCCCTCACTGGCCTGGCGTGCCTCCATGCTGGCCAGGAGAAGGGCACATGTGATGCCCCATTCTTCTGTTCTTACTAAATGCTACCTGCAGCCTTGTCACCACTGTCTGATGCCATGTTATGCAGGCTGTTAAGATGATTTAACAAGGAGAAAGGGGCTTTTACTCCTAAGTCACCTTAAAGAGGCACATAGGAGACCTCTTCAGATGGTAGTTCAGGCATTTGCTCATTTGACCTACCTTCTGGGGTTGTCTAGCTCCCCGCTGGCATGATAGAGGGAACCTGCTGTGAATACACTCCCAATGGCCACAGTCATCCTTTGGGATGACTCTAGACATCTCACTCAGGCTTTGTTACACTCTAAGTCTAACAGAGAAGTGGCCTGTCTCCCCTGTGCCATGCGGTTACTCATGTAGCAGACTGAATAGGAGGAAAACTCAGAAGAAAAATGTCTTATCACCACAGAGTCATTCAGGAGAAGTAAATAGCAAATACAGAAAATTCTCAGGCCAATCTCATGCCCACAGCGCTTACACTTTTGCTATCTGTGCCAGAGGTTGAAGGTGAAGAGAAAGAGCAATGGCTAGTCATGGCCCTTGGTCTGATACACACTAATATCTGCCATGAAAAGGGCAATCTGTAGGAACAACATAATTTATTGATGTCCAGAAAGAAATATGGTGCTTTTTGGGAGAGTTGGGTGTGTTTCTCCCTGTAACTGTTGTGTTGCATTTCAGGGAAGAGGTAAGCTGTGCTGTACAATCTAAGGGATTGAGTCTAGGTTCAAAAACTCTAATTTTACAACTGTAAAACACATCCCTCACTCAGCGGTTAGAAGTCTCCAAGGGGAACCCACCTCATTTCCAAGAAGCAGAGCCCTATGAATGCTAGGTGAGCACTGAACTCCAGAAGAGCATTTCCAGTTCAGTTGGTTGTTCCTGGAGGAGAAATCATTGTGTGCTTCTAATTGTTCTGAATGTGCATTTACGACCAGTTGCTGGCAGTCTAGAACAAGCCAGGAATCAGTTCAGGAAGCATGGCAATCCATTACCATGACATGCACCTAAAATATATCTTAAGGAGACCACACAGTATTTGTTTTTTATAAAAACTATTAACAGAGAGAAGCAGTTACATATCATAGACTGGCTTTACTGGCAGTGCACTCTGAAGACAGCTGAAGACACAACCCACTTCATATCAGTTTCCAAGTGCATGTGTGCAAAAGCTGAGTTACGAACTACAAGACTGTACATATTTCATAAAGTGTGTGTAAATTTAATACCTCCTATAAATATTACTTATTGCTTTGTAAAGTAATGTATGTATGCATTCAGCCATCTTTATAGAATGCAAATGTCTTGAACTGCTGTGTACAGAGGCAATGCAGTTTATTTCACTTGAAACATGCTTTGCTTTGTCTTTTCCAGAGATGGTGTAATCTGGTATGAAAACCACTGAAAAATAATTTCCTTATCAAATGAAAATTTGCATAAATGTTAATGTTTCAGCTCCCTTGAAATAACATTTAGAAGGAAATTTAGAAGAAAAAAGTCAAAAAGTGAAAGCATGTCTTCTCACTTGGGTTTTTTTTTTTTGCCTTTGGATTTATTTTCTCTTTTTATACACCATGCATTTAAAAATGCTCATGAATGGCCTCTGTAGAAATATGGACTCAAACTGAACACTATCAAAAGGTGAATTAAACAAAGTTTACAGTTAATAAAGCTTGATAGACAAAATAAGAAAGCTTTTACTGCTTTTTAGTTAGAAAAAAAATCTTATTTCATTAACATTGTTATTCACTTGCTTTTTTGTCAGTTTTCAAGCATTAGAAAGGGTTACCTTCCAGTGACCAAATAGACAATGGCAGAGGCAAAGTCACCAAAAAAACTCAGGAATTCTCTTTTCCAGCTGAGAATCCTTATCCCAGATCCAGTTTGCTCCTGTGGACAACACTGGACTGACAACAGATGTGCAGACCCTAAGGACTTGGCAAAGGTTTTTAAAATTTTTAGTACTCCTGTTTCTACTGCCGCTGACGTGCAGCAGCAATGGAGATGCAGATGCAGTGTGAGGGGGCTGTGGATGGAGCAGGGGACAGAGGATGCCACAGCCAGAGAGGGCAATGAAAAGCTGCAGTCAGTGTTGTCTGTAAAAACAAAAGGCTCAGAACAATTGCGTTAGAATAATTGAATGTGCCTAACAATTATCGGCTGTGAAACTCAGCTGCATTAGGTTGATTAATTAAAGGAAAAATACAGAGGCCTTTTATGGAAGCTCTCCTGTGCTATGTTGGCATCAGTGGGCTTTCTGTCTGGCTCACTGGAAAGAAGCTGTGAGTGGCCTTTGCTTTAACATCCATACCACTTTGAACAGCTGTTACAGAACAGTTTTGGCCCTCCAAGATCAATTGCAGCTTGCAGTTTGAAGGAGGCAGTGCTCTTGTTGAGTATTATTGCACTTGAGGTCATGAATCAATTCCACCAAGCCTTTAACATCCTTTGTATCCTCATTATACACAACATTGTGAGCTGGATGCAGACATTAGGTGTGTAAGAGTGCTGCAGGAGGCAGAATATCATACTAACAGATGTCAGTTTTTTGAGTCCTTCATACTTGTCATGGTTCCGGGTTCAGCCCAGCCGGTAACAAAGCACCACGAAGCTGCTCACTCAGCCCCCCACCACCGCGCCTGGCCACGGTGGAATGAGGAGAAAATACAAAGGCAGGCTCGTGGGTCAAGACAAGGACTGGGAGGGATCACTCCCCACTTATGGTCACGGGCAAAAGACAGGCTCAACTTGGGGAAGAAACAATACCAATTTAATTTACTACAAATCAAATTTAAAAAAACCCACAAGGGTATTGGGAAGGGAAACCAAACATCAGAACAACCTCCCCCCACCCCTCCCGCCTTCCCAGCTCAGCTCCATTCCTGGTGCTTTCTACCTCCCACCNTTCTCCAACGTGGGTCCTTTCCACGGGCTGCAGTTCCTCACAAACTTCCCTGGCGTGGGTCCTTTCTGCGGGCTTCAGTTCTTCCCAAACTTCCCTGGCGCGGGTCCTTTCCGCGGGCTGCTCTCCAGTCTCACACTGCTTCAATGCGGTTTTTACCATGGAGGCACGGCCATCTTCGGGAGCCTCCGCTCCACCATGGACCTCCCTGGGCTGCAGGGGGACAGCCTGCCTTCTCACCACGGGCTGCAGGGCCATCAGCCTCCTCAGGCGCCCCTCCTCCCCCTCCTTCTTCACTGACCTTGGTATTGGCAGAGGTGTTCCTCTCACGTTTCCCAACCCCCACACTGCCGGTTGCCCTTCTTAAATCCATTCTCCCAGAGGCGCTGCCACGGTCACTCCCTGTCTGGGCTGCAGAGGCGGGTCCTACTCTTTGGTGCCAGGGGAGCTTCTAGCAGCTTCTTACAGGAGCCACCTCTGCAGCCCCCTCCCCCACTACCAAAGAAAACCGCCCAGCACAAACCCATAACAATACTTCAGTTTCTTCTGCTGGTATTGTTTGATTCAGATTTATATGGCTGCTCACGCTTTGTTCCATGTTTGACTTACAAATTATAATATTATTTAAAGCTTAAACAATATAGGTAACTGACAAAGGACTGTTTATTGGAGGAGTTCTCTTTACACATTTGCGCTATCTTCCATTTAAAGCTTGAATTCTTTTTTCCATCCTCTTGGTTACAATTCTGTTATATATTATTACATGAAATGGCTTCTTATATTGCATTTTCATGCAAATGATCAGTGTATTTTAATAATAAACACCATGAAATAAGCAGAATACTGCATTTGAGTAGGTATTTTCAGACAGTATGGGTATCAAAGCTCAGACCTTTCACTGTTTTTAAGGTAGCACTTTGCACAAATTGGAAAGTCCCTGGTACTCCTTGGAAAACTTGTAGTGTGGAGAAAAGTATTGCAAGATCTCTCATAGCACTGCACGTGATGAAGTGCCTGGAGATTGCAAATTCTACATGTCTGCAGTCTAATTTCTCTCTGCTTGGGCAGACAAGGCTAGTTCGAATTGTGCTGGCACATTAGTGATCTCATGTACTGTGCATATGAAAGAATAAAAAAATAAAGTATCTTTTTACAGCTTTTAAGACTGGGATTTTTAAAGAAATCTAGATGCCTACTGATACTTCCAAAAATCCTGGAGTATGAGAAATTATCTAAATAGCTTTAAAATGTAAATGGGGCATTTGATATTAATGCCAGATCATATCTTCTAAAATGATACTAAATTGTTTATTGATTAGCCTTAGGAAAGTTTTGTACCTTTGTATGTAGCATTCATTAGCAATTCTTGAACAGCTTTGTCATACAATATGTAGAAAGAATCACCTTATGCTGCCTTACATTACTTTCAGATAGTAGAAATGTTCCAGAGCAGAACTTCTGTCTTTGCCTACTTTTCTGTGCTTTTCTTTGTTTCTGCTGCATGGTGTCCGATGTTAACATTAATTACCAGTTCACATGTATTTCTGTTTGCATGGGAGATCTTGCAGACTCTCTGGGAAAATGTATTTCTGGGATGTTTCCTACCACAGACTTAGGGGTTTATTAAGATAATCATTAAGAAAATACATCAAATCTCTACCTAGTAGCTCCTCAAATTATTGGGCTTTATTAAGTTTTCTGCCACAGGAGATGCTTAGCTGGCAATGAAGCTGGTAAAGCTTGTTTTCCCATATTATATTTATATTAGGAGGATTAGCTGCGCTCTCATTCAGAGCTGGTCAAATGTGGCTAAGGATATTTTTACTGGGAGTTACTCTAGGGTCCTTCAGGCCACTTAATCAATTCAGTTTAATTATTATGATTTAGAATTGATCCTTATGCTTTCCTCACCCTGCAAAGTATTTTGTAACCTCAACTGCCTGTTAGTCCCGCTGGAGCAGAGAATATTGGCCTTTGATATAGGTGGATTATTATTTTCTTTATTATCCATTTGAATTTATTAGTAGTAACTGTTCCTGAATTTGTTAAAACTCCAGGAGAGACTCCAGTAAGAAGGGAACAAATCTGATAAGAAGTCACTATACAGTCAGACAAACACAAACAGATCTTAGAAAGCACTCTCAAATTCAAATTAAGGCAGAGGATCTAACAAATACATTCTCTTGCACTGAAAAAGGAAATATAGCATATGGTGTTGGCAGAAACAAACAAATGTTTGCTGGCAGAAAAATGTGCTCTCCCTGCTGTCTCCCCAACCCAGGATAAATTTCTGCAATGACATTCTCCAAAGTCTGCCCAATACATACAGATTTTCCAGGAACAAGAGCAAGCTTATACAGGAAGTATCAAGTGAAACATTGCTACAACTGAGTTGTGCTGTGTCAGCAGTTGAGAAATTTGAGCTGAAACATTTCCGATGTTGGAGATAAAGTGTTCCCTATGGAAAGGAATGGCCTCCTATTTGTTCAGTCTAATCTCATTTAATGTAGCCCATTAACAAGCTTCTCTGAGTCCAAGGCTGTAGCGGCAGCTCAATCTTAAAAACTCTCCTGAACCCTACCAATGCACCTAAGCCTTTTTTTCAGCTCTACATAAGAGAGCATAAAGACAACTATGTAAAAACATATGTCCAGCTGCACAAACCTGTGCCACTCTGCTGCTCACAGAACAAGCCTTCTTTTACTGCAAATGGTGGGAACTGAACCAACACTCACTGTTGTAAGACCTTTTAATGTACCCTTATTAATTAAATGTGTTATCTTCTCTTTGCTTTCTGTAGCGGGGCTTGCCACTTTATGTATAGTGTATGCATACAAGCAGGTATGGATTGCGAGCATCAAAATTGGTCAGCCATTGATTGGTGATTGGGAGGGGAGATCAGAGGACCAGCTGTGAGCACACTGGGTGTACAACCACAGAGGTGACGGAAAGTCCCTGTAAAACAGTTCCCGTCAGCTCTTTCCAGCAACACTGACTTCTTAGCGGATTTCTTCTAGATGCCATGTGAAAATAAGGCTTCAAAGAAAACTGTGGAGAAGGATGAGTGGAGTCTTCTCAAGCAACGCAAGATGTTTTTTGAGAAAATCAGGCCAAGTTGATGTGCCTGGGGAAATGGGCAGGGAGACAACTAAGAAAAAGTGATGGAGAAATCCAAGAGGATGGCTGGAGTTTGCAAAAGTGACTGGCCACACAGGCCAGAATTACTTTCAGTGAAAAAAACAGGGTTACCCTACCCTCTTTTTCAGAGTCAAAACATCAAGACACTTCTCAAAGCTTCACAGCCCCTGCCATTACTTCCAGCATAGGCACTGCTGTGAGCCAGAGCTGTGCCTTACCTAGCCTTGGCTGAACGCTGTTCATTGAAAAGAGGGAGTCACACTGATTTCACTCCTTCTAAGCATTTAAATCCTTTTCATTACATTATTGAATGGGCATAACTGTTATGGTGACTTCTATGAGCACAGGATCAGCTCCTCATCAGAACATAGCTGTTGGCAGCATATGGAGGACATTAAGGTGGGTCTCAACATAATTTCAAACAAAAGCAAAGGCACATGACTAAAGACAAAAATATGATTCCTTGGTTTTAGTTTTTGCTTCTCACTGCAGTGAATTTTATGATTAAAATCTGTGCAGTATGGACAAAATGCAAATACCAGAAAAATACTTGTTCTGTGCTTTCATAGGCACCATTACCTTAAGAGCTACATCTCCACAGATATCAGAGGAGGGTTTGGCTTCATACCAACATGAAAGAAAAAGCTAATGTTAATTTTCATGCTTCTAAATTATGATTTGTAGGAAACCTTGACAGCCCCTTTATAAAATAATCTTTTTGATTAAGTACTTAGCAGTCGTGTCAGTCAGTTTAAACTATAGTTCCAACTATAGTTAAACAAAGTTCATCTCCCTGTGTGCTACAATGATATGAGCTGGAGGCACAGCAGAGCACAGCAACACCTCTAACTTCCTTTGGGGATGAATGGTCCATCAGCTTCAAGCATACTGTGAGAACCCATTAGACTCTTCTTAAAGAAAGATACAGGGAGTTAGGCATTGTTTTGGATTTAATACAGCCTTCAGCACCTTCAAAGTGGAGAAATATGGGTCTGTCTTGAATTCTGAAAGATGCTTGTAAGCGTGGGCCTTCCCCTGGATGTACCTGAATGGTCCTTGTCTACTGATGGTTGCTCTCATGTTTCTCTGGTAGTGTTTGAAGGGCAGAGAAGCAGTGCTTAACATCAGCAGATCTGTTTGTGTTTGGCACCCTCAGATCCTTTTACTTTCCAAGTTGGCTCTGCAGGGTCTTTTCAGGGCACTTTTCCACAAAAGGTGAAAGTCTAAAGGGAAAGTTAGTCAGGGTGGCGTGGATTTAGAAATGAAAAAAAAAGTTCTCAAACTGCAATTTTTAATGGTCATTTGAGCCATGTACATGATGGGTCATTCCTGTGATAAGTGTTTGTTAATGGTAAATTCTCACCTTAAAGGGAGTATTCTTAGTAACAGATATTGGTAATGGACCACCTTGAGGCATCCTGAGGCAGCTCCCATTTGTACCACTGAACTCCATTCTAATCCTTCGTCTTGATGCCACCAGGGCTGAAGACTTGGATCACAGCTTCAAACTTCTTTTCAACAGTGCTTTGGCAAATACATGTCTCTGACTGATAGTGGTTAAAGGGCAGGGGAACAGCATTCATGCTTGACAGGGTACAAGTCCAGCAGCTGTAACAAGCTTGTTACAACTCTGTATCCCTAGCCTTTTCCGGTGTCTCGTTCCAATATTGTATTTTGCACAAAGTTGGGATTTTTAGAACACTTCCATGTAACTGTGGTAACTGTTTTTTCTCATAATGCCTCTAGTCTGCCTACAGCTGATGGTGGCATACGTACCTCCTGGCAACCTGAGGCAGGTGGAGATCCTAGCTGGTACTAGCACATTCCAGCATTTTCCAAAGGAAGCTCCAAGACCTGATTCTGCCAGTGCCTACAGATATGCCTAGAAGCCTTTCCACTGGGAGCTGCAAATTCAGCAGCAGTCAGGTATGGACATCATGACACCAGCCCTTGTGGAAGCTCTTTGCCCAAGGGCTATAAACATGAGCTACCCTGCTTTTCTTGCCCTGGGGTCAGCAACCTCACACTTAACCGTACATTCTGTTGTTATCAGAGCACTGCAAAACCACAGTCCAGGTTACCTTCCAGTAACTTGCTTGCAGGGCATTTTTTGTAAGGAAAACACTAAACACCAGTCACGCTGAGAGATTCAAGGGCACTTTTCAGTGGGGACATACTTGTATTTAAGATTTATGGCACCCTGCATAAAATCATGACTTACTGCTTATACCATGGAAATTTCAATTCCCATGATAATCCAATCTTCTTCAAACCTTGTTAAGAAATACCTTATTATACCTCTTGAACTAGATTGCAAAACCTGAAATTCCCATTACATTAATGAAGTAACACTTTGAAGGCACGTGCCTAAGACACTTTGTGAGAGCCCAAGATGAGAAGTAACTTTCATCGTGACACCTGCTCTGGTACTGCTTTCCAAAATGCCCAAGCCTTTCAGGGTATCTCATCACTCATGTACCATGAGTGAAACGTTTGTTAGATATTCTGCATCTGTCCCTCCTATCTTTGCAAAATCTTTTTTTGAATCTCTCTAGGCACAAATTCTATTACTATTTCTAAATTGTCTTTCAGAACTTGTTAATCTTTTGGATTTTTCAACAGTTATGCAAATCTCTCTGCATACCTAAAGGATTATTTTAGTGTCATAGATATCATAAATTTTATTTAAATATCATTTTTAATCTGCACTTTAATAGCAAATTATTATTATTATTATTAGCAGGAAATTAGTATATCATCCAGAACAATATGCAAGAAACTAGGACATGAGAAACAGCAGTGAGCAAGAATCCCTTGTATAACTGCAAGATAAATATGTGGGGTATTTATTGCTTGTTATCTTGATTATTTGCCATATTGATATCTCTGGTGGTGCTGGAAAGAAGTGAGAGAAAATTCTGTTGTGCTATGGTTTTTCTGCCAGATCTTGCTGTCATTCAAAGTGGCCTGCAAGAGATGGAAGGGTATACCCAACTTCCCACTCTTGTGACATGCTGCCAAGCCACAAATATATATTCCTTTTGTCCTGTTTTTGTGGGAGTAGAGGAGAGCTTAATAAATCATTTCTTTGACCTGTGCCACCTGAACTAGAACAGACAACGTAAAAGGGTCTCTAATGCTCTCTNCCCCCCCCCCCCCCCCCCCAGAAGCTAGAAGAAGGAATAAAAAATGTTCTTTTGTTTACTTTGCTTTCTGTATTTTGGACTGCATCCCTTTGGACAGCCTGTTGAACATCCAGCATTACCTCTCTCACTCTTGGAAAAGTTTCCCAGAATAAAAACCATCCAGTTTGCAAGGTGTGACACCAGCTTCTGTAGCTGTGCACACCCCATTCATGCTCCACCCCAGCTACCCCTCAGGTCAGCTGGCCTCGTGGCCCCCTTCGAGGGGAATTGCTTCTGACAGTTGGATCCGAAGGCTTCTGCAGCTAATGAAAAAATACCCCTTCGTCTTGGTGATCTGTAGTTCATGGCCTGATTCCTTGAAAGGTCTAGTAATAAGTTTTGCTACCTCACACAGTGATGTGCAGTGAGTGGTGTTCTCAGAGCTAAGTTAGTCTTTCGCAAAAATTTCATTACTCTGGTTCACCAGGTCAAAGGATTTAGGAAACAAGAAGCTTAGAAAGCTGTGACAGAAGGAGGTGTGAATGGGCAGGAAATGAAAAGGGTTTCTTCCCTGCAGCAGTTCTCCCTGCACTGACTCAGGAGAAGCCAGCCAAGAAGGGACTGAATTTGTTCTGACGTCTCCATTACCAGGGAGAGGCATGAATTCTCCACTGCAGCTCCTCATGCAGGAAACACAGCCAGAGCCCACAGGGCTGGGTGCTCAAAGGGAGCAGAGTATCTCAGACTGCCATGAGCTTTTCTGTCAGTACGGTCAGCATGTACCTGCTGCTTCTCCTTGCTGCCCTGGGAATTTGTTCCTTCTTTCTTCTTCTGCAGTTGTGGTTACACGGGAATACTACGGTCTGCATGTATTAAGTATTTGGTGATCTGTATGCAAGTTGTATCACAGTTGTATATATTTTAGTGTAAATATAAGTGATAGTTGGTTTTCTTGTGTACATTTAAAAGATATATAAAGCGACTATGTAACATTTTGGTTGCATGATTATTCCAGCTGTTTATAGATGATCTCTGAATCAATTAAATTATGACAGATATAAAGTTAATGTATTCTAGAGACTGGAGACAGGGCTTTGCATGCTGTTGACTGCAGGTAAGAGAAGGGAAGAGAGCAAACCTGACTACACTGAGAGCAGGACCACATAGTCTTATGTAATGAGCTGTAAATTGTGGCGAGCTAAAGGTGAACAGTGCTGAGTACTCAGGAGACTGGGCATGGGAAAGTGTCAAGGGGTAGAGTCCTACTAAAGCAGTTTGCTGACTGCAAATAATGGGTTGGCTCAGTGACAGAGTTTAAGAGTGGTAAATGAAGCTTCCTCACTTCCATTTTGCCTATGTAGCATTTAGTCCATTCTCTCTAACTAGGCAAAACCACCAAATAAACTATTTTAGCTGCTTTTATATTTCCCTACTACCAGATAGCACCCACAGGTTTCAATTAGCATAGTATTGCTGGGGAAGTCCCACACATCTGGGGCAAACATTTGCAGTAGACTTTGTTTGTTCATGCAATAATGATGTTACAAGTCACATTAACTACCATGATTAAAGATTTTCAACTGCTGTTCTCTGTGGCATTCACATACTGACTACTAAGAAGTCTAGAAATAAGGATAAACTTCACGGGGCTGCATTAAGGGGTCTGAGTAAGTTATCCTCTGCCATGGGCACAAGTCAGTGCTGCCTCAGGTGGCTGAATGCAGAGATTTTGCCAGACCCCTTTCTGAACTGTTCTTTTCTGTATCCAGCAGAAAATTCCCCCTTGTGATTTACTCCTTGGATAGCTTCACTCGGTGAAGGGTTGCTGTTTGATCCACACTTCATCCTGCTCCACTTTGCAATGCCATCTCAATGGAAAAGAGGGAGATGGCTGTGTGCTGAAGAACAGGGCTTACCTCACCGCACCAAACATGAAGAACACCAGTCCCCTCCCTGAATCCCTTTGGGACCCTCACGCTGGCTCTGATTTGTCAGGGAAGACAGATATACACACTATGAGAGCGTTCAGCAGATTTCTTATCTCAAGGAAACACTGCACATTAACTTAGCTGCCTTCCTCCTTCTTTTCCATCCAAGCCACCACTCAGTTTAATAGCTTCCTTCTTGACATGAGCCCAAGTATATCGGCTCTGTGGAAAGGCATGTGTACTCGATCTTCCCTGAGCGATGCAAGTGCTGAATATGAAGATTTTGGTGGGTAGTTAATGATGATAGATGAACTGATTTCCCAAAGTTTCACAGAGGCAGTTAGATGAAGCACAGGCTCGACACAGTGCAGTGTCCATGGCAGAGCTCCGTCAGTAGTGAGCAGAACTTGGAGACCATGCAGTGATCCTCATTGTCCCCAGTGCCCTCCATTCCCTTTGTACTCTGGGAGGGGGCAGCCCATTCTTGCATCCTGGTTGCCCCCCTGTGAGCCCAGGCACCAGTACTAGCTGGGAGAGCAGTGATGGGGACAGGGTGCAGAACTGAGCCACTTCTTGTTCCTCGATTCCTGGCTCTAATGTGACCTTTTTTTCCTGCACCATCTACTGGGGTGTGGGAAATCCTGCAGGCAAGCATCTTAATAAATGTGCAGTCATTCTTGCTCTGTAAATACCACAGACCAAGAAGAAGAGAGCAGAGGAACGAAACCATGAATATCATCCTTCTCTAGGTGCCCCATGGAGAGTAAGAAATGAATGCCCTTGTGGCTAGGTACTCCCACTGAAAGCATCCTCTTCCCTGTGACTGGAGGGTCTCAGAGGCCTAATGAAGCATGTCACTTCTTGATGCTGCAACTGGGACTGTATACTGCCATGGCATTGTGCCTGGGAAAAAATGTAATTGCTGAAGCCTGGCCTCAAGTGTTGATGAAAAGAAAGAACTGCATATGTGTATGTCTCAAAGCAGACATAAAAGCTGTGATATGGTTGACAGTATACCAGGCCCCCTGATTAAATACTGTATACAGTGCAAGAGGCTTGGGAAAGGGGAAAAGCTGCTGACTACAAGTTAGGCGTTTAAGAGACCATCAGTAGGTGTTTTCTGAAAAGTTCTGTATTATGCAGCCCTTTACTGTATTTGGGAGAAAGGACAGTGATGGAGATGAGAAATTCTCATCTGTGCTATGGAGGTAGTGGAGCAAACAAAAGATATGATGTGAAAGCACAACTGATTTTGCAACACTTGTTTGAAAATACTATGGGAAGGCATGACTTAAGAGTCTTCTTATTCTGTGACATTACAGGTGGAGAGTATAGGATGAAAATGAAAAATATGCCTCTGGATCAGATGATGAGAAGCCCAGAGGGTTGTGGTGAATGGAGTTAAGTCCAGCTGGCGGTGGATAACAAGTGGTGTTCCCCAGGGCTCAGTACTGGGGCCGGTTCTCTTTAATATCTTTATCAGTGATCTGGACAAAGGGATTGAGTGCACGCTCAGCAAGTTTGCGGATGACACCAAGCTGGGAGGGAGGGTTGATCTGCTCAAGGGTAGGAAGGCTCTACAGAGGGATCTGGACAGGCTGGATCCACAGCCTGAGGCCAATTGTGTGAGGTTCAACAAGGCCAAGTGCCGGGTCCTGCACTTTGGTCACAACAACCCCATGCAACGCTACAGGCTTGGGAAAGAGTGGCTGGAAAGCAGCCCGGCGGAAAAGGACCTGGGGGTGCTGGTTGACAGCTGGCTGAATATGAACCAGTGGTGTGCCCAGGTGGCCACTGCAGCCAACAACATCCTGGCCTGTATCAGAAACAGTGTGGCCAGCAGGAGCAGGGAAGTGATCGTCCCCCTGTACTCGGCACTGGTGAGGCTGCACCTTGAGTACTGTGTTCAAGTTTGGGCCCCTCACTACAGGAAAGACATTGAAGTGCTGGAGCATGTCCAAAGAAGGGCAACAAAGCTGATGAGGGGCCTGGAGCACAAGTCCGATGAGGAGCCGCTGAGGGAACTGGGGTTATTTCACCTGGAGAAGAGGCTGAGGGGAGACCTTATCGCTCTCTACACTACCTTGAAAGGAGGTTGTAGTGAGGTGGGTGCTGGTCTCTTCTGTCAGGCGGCTGGTGATAGAACAAGAGGAGATGGCCTCAAGTTGTGCCAGGGGAGGTTTAGATTGGATATTAGGAAAAATTTCTTCACTGAAAGGGTTGTCAGGCATTGGAACAGGCTGCCCAGGGAAGTAGTTGAGTCATCATCCCTGGAGGTATTCAAAAAGCATGTAGACAGGGCACTTCATGACATGGTTTAGTGGGCACGGTTGATGGTTGGACTCGATGATCTTAAAGGTCTTTTCCGACCTAAGTGATTCTATGATTCTATGATATGTACAATATGGTATGAAGGACCAGTAGCACCCATTGAGTGATAAACGAGGTCTTTCCCTGATAAAGAGCAGAGCAGATTATTATGCAAAAGTAGTACCAATGCAATAGTCAAAGAAGTAAAAGGCAGAATCTTTAGAAACATTTAGTGATCTCCTCTGTAGACATTCTTCTGAATCCCTAGGGAATCACTAAAAGCCAAAAAAAATCACAGGGAAAGGCAGAGAGACCATCTACTGCTCACCTACTAAGAAATTTCCTTTTCCTCATTGCATGTCCTTAACTCATTAAGTTAACAGACAGCCTTTGTGCTTTGTAGGTCTTTGAAAGGATCCAAGCTGGAACTCATGTTATCCCACATGTTCATAAGTCATCTGGAAAAATAAGGTAATGAAATTTGCTCATGATACTCTACTATTTAAGGCAATAAAATGGAATTGAACTGTAAAGAGTTGCAGATGGCTCACAATACTGAGTGACTAGGCAAAAAAATGGCAGATGAGGTGCTGATAAATAAAAAGTATTGCACATGGGTAAAACCATTCTTAACCATGCATAACAGTGATGGGCTCTAAATTAGTTATCAGCACGCAGGAAAAAAACATCTTTGGGTTACTGTTGACAATTCTATTAAAATTTCAATGCCATGTTCAGGATCCATCAAAAAAGTAAATAAAACATCAGGCATTCTTGAGAAAGGAACAGTGAACAAACAGAATAATGATTCTCTGCCACTGTATGCATGTAAAGCATGCTCGTATTGTGAATGTTATGTGCTGTTCTGATTCTTTCTTCCTCCAAGAGGACAGAATTAGAAAACAAGGAGAGAAGGCAAGAGCAGTGAAAGGTTAACTTTTGTAGGAGGAAAGGTTAAAGAGCTCAAAATGTTCTCATCTTTGAAAGAAAAAGCTGAGAGAAGCCTGTGTACATCCATGTGTATACAGTCATGAAAGGCATGTAGAAGTGAATAGGAGCACACATTCACTATTTCTCACAACAAAATATTTAAAGGTCAACTAATTAAATTCTCAGGTAGCATGTTTAAAACTTTAAAGGAGATGGTGGGCAGGGGGTGTAAAGTGAATAATTAAACCATGGATTAATCATCACATGATCTTGTGGCTGCCTGAAGTTTAGATTGATTCAGAAATGGATTAGATGAGTTGGTGGGGAGAAAGCCTGTAGGGATGTGGCAAGCGGAAGATCTCGGGATGTGACGGAAAGGTAGGTGGAATTATGGATGGGACGCTGCTGTTGCTGCTTATCGTGAGAGCTAGCACGAGACAAGACGACTATATAATGCTGTTGCGCAGTTGAATAAACGCCATTTGCTGCATCCTCATATTGGTGTCTGTGCTCAATGGCCCTGAGGTGCAGATAACCTCAGGCCAGTCCAGCAACCAAGCAGAGCTTGCCGAAAGCGGTCAGCAACAAGTGGCGACCCCGACGTGATTGCTGGCTGGCGGACCACAGGCGGTCAGTGTGGGTTCGCGAACCATGGAAGC
>VYZV01005064.1:1537-13960 GCA_013401275.1 Pandion haliaetus | reverse complement strand
TTTGGGGGACATAGGGGGGAATTAGTAGTAGGTTTCCATTATTTGTCTGCTATTTTGAAGTGCTTTCATGGTCCCAAAATAGAAGTTTGCCTGCCCTAAAATTGTAAAAATGTAGCTGGTACCTTTTTATGGCTGTGCTGTTGATTCCTGTAATACACCAATGATATTTTACTTTTCAGCAGTCTTTGCAGTTCTTGCTGGATAACTGTAACTATATTCCCATTTTAATATTCAGATATAAACAAAAAATTATCTTTACTGTGCAAATGAGAAATGCCTTTGGGGATATGTAAAAGCCTCCAGGCATTTTCAAACAAGCCATTGTAAAAGTACTACTCATGTTAGTATACTTTCCAGCTACTTTAAATACTATTGATCTCAGTATTATGTAAAGAGCATGCTATTTCTAGTTCACTGCCTTTTGAAACATTCTTTTTTTTTTATGATGATGAGTTGAAAAAAGAAGGGGCTAGAAAGTACCTTTTACAGGTAAATGCATCTGTAATCTCAAATAGAGTTGGGGTTCAGATGAGAGTATCAAAGGTTTTGAAATATTTTTATAAACTTTGAGAGCTCTCCTTTAAGACTCTTCTTTTACAGTATGTGAAATCTTGACACGGGTCAACTGACTCTGTTTCCTCTAGGGCTTCTAGCTGACTTCTGTCCTTTCTTCTGGAAGGGAGATATAGCTGGATCCATTAATGATCAAACTGTGGCAGTGATACAAAATTTGGCAGATGTAAACGGGGATTGTATTATGCTAGATGATATAAATTGCAGGTAGTTACATTTGTCAAGCTTGCCTTACATAAATGTTTTTCCACACCTAAATTCCAAGTGTGCTGTGTCTTGCAAGTCTTAACAAAGAGTAAGAATGGATTTATCATTTCAGGCCACTCTAAGAAACAGTGGCAACCTGGATGTTAGTGCCAGTGATTCAGAGAGTTTTGTTGTTGTTTTTCCCGGGGAGTTATATCTGTCTAAAGGTGTACAAATGGACGAAAACATGGTTGAAGAGCAAGCAGTCAGAAGTAACCAAAGAATTTTTGGAAAGGTAATCACAGGAACTTAATGTTGTGGTTTGCTGCATCCTGGTAATAGCAAATTGTGGAAGAAACATTAAACAGGTTCACACAGATTTCTCACTGACTGATGATATGCAGGTGTACTAAAAAGGACAAGTACTTTTTATGTAAAAGGATAAGTGAATGTGCTGTATGAATGAACAGTATAGATTGCTGCTATTAGTTGGAAAATAATTAAAAACTGTATCTTGCATCATTTGAAGGGATGATAAATGCCTTGTAGAAGCTTTCTTAAACCACTTAACATTTTAGTCTTGTGCAAATTAACAGGAAACGGAATGGCAGAAGAACGAGGAAGTAAACAAGATCTAACACATTTTTAAAGGCCATTACCGTTTTGTCATTCTGAGTTTAAAATAAAGTGGACTCCCTAGTTATTATCAACACTTAATAAAGTGGACAGAATAATAGAGCATAAGAGTACAACCTTTCTGTCTAAGGTCAAATAATTGTGATTTTCTACAGTTGATGAAAGTTTAATATCCTGTTTCATTAAAAATTCTCAGAACATTGAACATAAGTCAACATTCCATGGAGAAGAAGGTATTATGCAGCTTGCATGTGTGCATATCTGCATATCAGAGCACAAAATATTGACATGATAATTGCAGTCAAGCCTGATTGAACAGTGGCCTCTGGGAATTCAGCTGGTGTTGTACCAACTGGATGGCTGCTCAGGACACAGTTTGAAATGCAAGGTGCAAGTTAGCACTTTATTCAGCACAGGCAGGCATCATTTAAAAATCCTGGGGGGAAACCCTGGTGATGTGCAGATGTTAAAGCAGTCTGTTCTGAAGTGCTGATATTTTGAACACTGTGAGAGACTTGTGTATTTTAGAGGAAAAATGTTTGCAAAATTATTAGGGAAAAAGTCACTAATTTGTTTACTACTCTAGTGTAAAAATATGTTTAGTATTTTATGTACATTGCTTAAAATAAGAGACCTTAATAAATCATCTAATGAATTAAACAAGTTAGAGATGCAAGAAAAATTAACTTTTCTGTAATGGTGCTTTTCCATTTTGATACATATCATGGAACATAGAACTGGCTCTATAAATAATTTATTAAGGAAATAATTTAATTTTACAGTTTTTCTTTAATTAGATCTTAAAATAATTTTGTAAAGAGACAAAAATAAGCGTATGCAATTTTGATATAGAAAATAACTGCTGTCTTAGAAAAGTGCAAAATGTATGGTATCAATTCTTTTTTGCTTCATGCTGTCTAAATCTTTTAAAAGTACTATTTGTAAGTATTAAAAGAAAAAAAAATACCATAATGTGCATCAATTTTAATTCATCTTGGAGTATAAGTATCTTCTAGAATCTGAGGTGTAAATAAACTATTAAATGAAAACTATTTCGCTTTTTTTTTTTTTTTTATCTCTTTTTAATAGGTACATGGAAACAGTAAGGTTTCTAGTTGAAAGATTAAGGGCATAGGCTCTGTTTCTGCTAACCACTGACAGTGCAACTGCAGGGATGTGGCTGTACATAGTAAATTACAATATTGGTGCTATACTTAAAATAACATTGACAGTGTCCTCTACAGCTTCGCTTTGCACATGAGCAATTAATTATCTATTTAATACCAACAATGAATGTATGCACTTGTGTAAGTCTTGTCTGTAAAAACAAAGTTAGAAGACCAGGAGAGATGATAATCAAATTAAATGCTGCATTACATAAGCTGGTATTTTGTAGCCTTTCTAGTTCTGCAGCCCTTTAGATTCAAAGAGATGTCCTTCAAAAGCAACAGTATTTCTAGAAGCAGTTTATTTTTAGTTATATAGCTATACTGTTAAAATATAGCCTTTTTGCTTTTACCAGACAGCCCAAAGTTTGCAGTGTAACCTTAACTTTCGTAGCTATTTAAGGCCAAATTTATAGATGCATTTGTTCTCAGTTTTCTTTTTTTTTTTTTTTTAAATCCTGCTGTTTGTAAAACTGTGTTGTGGTTTAACCCCAGACAGCAACTAAGCACCCCGCAACTGTTTACTCACTTCTGCCCCACCCAGTGGGATGGGGGAGAAAACTGGGAAAAGAGGTAAAACTCGTGGGTTGAGGTAAGAATGGTTTAATAAAACAGAAAGGGAGAAACTAATAATGATAATGACAACACTACTAAAATGACAACAGTAATAATAAGAGGTTTGGAATATACAAGTGATGCACAGTGCAGTTGCTCACCACCTGCTGACCAATGCCCAGTTAGTCCCTGACTGGTGATCCCCGCACCCCTATTCCCCCCCAGTTTATATACTAGATGTGACGTCACATGGTATGGAATACCCCCTTGGCCAGTTTGGGTCAGCTGCCCTGACTGTGTACCCTCCCTACTTCTTGTGCCCCTCCAGCCTTCTTGCTGGCTGGCCATCAGACACTGAGAAATCCTTGACTTGTTGCTAAGTAATGTTTAGTCCAAACTGAAAACGTCAGTGTGTTAGCAACATTCTTCTCACACCTAGCTCAAAAGCATAGCACTATACCAGCTACTAGCAAGACAATTAACTCTATCCCAGCTGAAACCAGGGCAAACTGAAAGGACATGAAACATGTAAACAGCAAATTCAATTTATTAGTTAAAATTATTTTCATTTAGTTGATGTAAAAATAACATATACAGCTCTGAATCACTTTTTCTTGACAAATGGTTAATTGCTTGACTGATTAAGACCTGTGTTAGGATACAAGATGGTTCTTTTCCCACATTGCTTTTGCTGAAGATTTTAGGAAGTATGGTGTTTTATAAACTTCAACAAACTTCTGTTTTTTGAAATATTAAGGTTTTGTAGTGCATATTCTGTTTTTGTATGTAATTCATAGTTAAATGTTTCCTTATAGTCTAACGTTTCATTTCTGACAAGCCATTAAAAATGTGCCAATCTTCAAAAATACTATCCTGTCCTGTTGTGTAGAGTATAGCATAACAGAGGAAAAAGAATTGTAACACAGGAAAAGGGTTAAGCTTAAGACTATTTTTTCAGTTTCTTCATTTTTGTGGGAAGCTGAATCTAGATAATCTTTGTAGCTAAATACATCTGTGTTAAACATTTTAAATAGGTAGTACTCATGGGAAAACTGATTGGAGCTTAAAACTTGTACAAATTGACAGCCTCTCTTCACTCCATTTTTCATCCTAAAGAAGTCTGCAAATATTCTTAGCTCACATCATTATTGCTCATCAGTGGTTCTAATTAGCTAAGCAGGAGTTTGTCTCAGTCATTGATCATCATCAGCTTCTTGACAGTGCCTGAATTTTTCCCCCCCATATTCCAGTGGACTTTTAAAATGTATTGTAAATACATAATGGCTCAATATTTTTCCTTAATATTTTTCTTAATGTGTTACCCTTCTAAAAAAGAGGTGGTGACTGCTGCAATTCTTAGCAACTCTCATTTCAAGGTGCACCAGCAGATGTAAATATGATATGTAAGTTCCGGTCATATTACCTTGGAAGTGATTGGAGGGAACTGTCCTGCAATGAGCATTGGAAGCTGTCCTATGCCACCAGGAGAAGCTGGTAAAGTTCCATATGGGGTGTCAGTTTATGCTTTAGGCTTCTGACGACATCCATTGTGTGCTTAAATTCTGACAATTAGGATTTTTTCTTTAGCTATGAGTGGTAACTGGTGAAACTATTTTTTGGGGGCATCACTATAGCCTGTGCTATCTAGAGAGTCTGAAAGAAAACCTCAGAAAGCCAAAATAAATTGAATTTACTTTAAACTTTTCCCACTCATTATGAAGGGGATAGATCTATATATATAAACTTTGTTCCTTGACAGCTTTGTTAGATGGACTGTTTGAGCATTGGATAAACAGGGAAAATCCTGCATTTAACTAGAAACGCACTTTGAATCATTGGCTGGTGTGTGCCTGTGTTACAGGCACATTTTTTGCTTTAACAAAGGTATGTTTTTTCTTTCTAATCCCAGACTTTATTCTTCAAACTTCTTTCATGCAGCCTTGTCCTAAAGTCACAGGGCTCTATGAATTCTTGACTACCAACAATACACCAGAATTAGCTGTGCATACTACTATACTACTTTTCAGTTCTCCAGAGCAGTTTTTTCTTTTGCTTGGTTCTTGGCTGTTTTATTCACTTTCTTCCTCATTCTCTTTTTAAAATAAACAAACAAACCAAAAAATAACGAAAAACCCAAAATTGCTTTGGGAAATCTGTCTGACCCATCAGGTTTTCAGATCAATTAATCCATTAGAAAACAAGATTAATAAATTTTCAAGTGATGACTGTGCATAGCTGAATTAATAGGCTGGTTAATTATCCAGTATTTGTGCTCAATCGGGCCTCTTTTTTAAAAAGGCTGACTTTGTGAGAGGAGGTAGTGGTTAGTGGAGTTGGAAGACAATGGCATGTTGTAAATGGTGGATATAGGATGAGTGGTTAGAGCAATGGTTTAATTTAAGTAGAAATATAAAATAAAAACACTTGAATTAAAATGGGGAGGGAAATCCATCACTGTGGGAACAAAGAATGGATAAGATATGTCAGCCAGTGGTTAAGGTCAGGATACTTTTGAGGCCCGGAGACAATGCTATTCAGTGGTTCATGGGGCTTATGTGGATGAATTTTATTGTATGATTCTTTTTGTGTCTGCACATTATTATTCTAAGTCCTTTGTAGTAAAGACTTGCTTTGCCTTTTGTCTTCTGAAGCTCTTAAAATTTTGGATCAAGCAGTTATGCATGTGTCTAATCTTAAATTCATAGGTTGTCTAGCTGTAATTAAGACCTGAGGAAACTTGGACTGCTATAATACTTACAGTTGAGACATAGATTAATATATATCCATCAGATAGATACTTCCTCAGATAGATTATGGTGTAATGTGCTTATGGGAGAGAGATACCTTCTCCCCAAAATATTTGGGGTTTATGTACTCCAGCTGTTATCTTGGAAAAAGGGTAATTGTTGATAGCCATTAAGGACCCTTCAGCAAAGTAATTAAGTATGTAGAAACAGTGGTATTTCTATACTGGAGCAGTTTTGGGTTCATTTAAGTTGTGCAATAATGTACAGTACCTATCATGAACAGTATGCCCGTTTCAGGAATATGCACAAACTTCTGTGATAAGTATTATACAAATAATCTATTCACAAACATTTTTCCTTACTAATTCCTAATTGTTAAAGTTGTCTAATGTCTTTTAGTACAATGTTTTATAAGCTTATCAGGAAGTCTTTTAACACTTTTTAAAATGTGACTGTGAATGCGGTTTCTGTAAGCTAGTTGCACATTATAAGCAGGGTGGGTCAGTTTCATTAACTGTCATGTGTTTGTTGTTTTCTCTCTTGTGCCTCCTGTTTTGCCCTTAGGTTTTTTTCAAAGGACATCACAGTGTAACCTTTGGAATACATCGGATAATTTCATATTTGTATGGATCTCTGTAATTGCAGTCTGCTTAGTTCAGTTTTAGTAGATCTTCAAAGAGAAACTACGAAAAACTGTCTGTACTATGTATTTTGCTGTTCATATCTTCCTAGCAACATGACAATTTCTTGATGCTTCTGATTGCAGGTTATCAGATGCTTTGAGTTCAGGATCTGATGTGCATTTTTCTGTTAAGTTTCTGTCTCAGTTAAAATGTTAAATACCTTTCAGACATGAAATGTCTTTTGGAATACTTGTTGAATATTCATGGTTTCACTTTGCTCATTACAGCTCCTGAATTATTTTCTTTATGGAAGTGGATTTTTTTTTTTAATGCCATACAACTGCTTAAGGTCCCATATATTTTTGTTTCTCCTAGCTAAATGTAATTTAAATGCATATCTTTTCAGCTAGGTTTTTCTTAGTTTTCTTCCAGTGCTGCTGTATCTGTAGTAAGAGAGCGCTACTTAGAGTTACGATGCCTTGAGATCTCGGTTTCCAAAAGGCTTGCTTTAAATTCCCTACCACTTTTATTTAATTCTTTCTTTATTCAAGATCAGACTAGATATTTTAACACTCATAGAACTTGATTTAAAAAAACATGTTATTGGATGGCCTGTGGGCATGGTGTAGTTTAGCCTTTAAAATCACCAGTAACAGTAGAAGATGCAGTAATACATAATAGTGGAGAAAATTATTGTCTATATATCTACTTACTGGTCTGTTTTACAAAATGCTTCAGCAGATGAAGCCTTTTGTGCATAGCTGGATATTCTCATCCACTTTTGATCAGATTTACAGACTCATAGGTACCACTCTTCCATTCCCTTCCACCTCTGAAACATTCCCATTTTGGTAGAGCAAAAGTTGCGCAAGTAGGATTGGTTAGCTTCTAGGGGTGGCTTATATCCAGCCATGGTGGAAGTTTAAATGTATTGTGAGAGCAGACATAACCTGAATGAGTTTCTGCTTCTCTGTCTCCTGTGGTGCTGGGGATGCCTGAAGTATTTGGCCATTTTTAGGGAATAAATGTTTCTGAGACCTGTTGTTGCAGATCTATGATAGGAACTCTGCCTTGTGCTAAGGAATCTCTGTGTATCCTTAGTGTTGCAAGTACTATTGTTTTCTTTCTGCCTAAACCAGAAGCCAGTAAGGGCATAAACATTTAAAACTCAGTCAAGAAATAGGATAGCAATGAGATAAGGTGATTTGTTAAACAAAGTGTTAATGACTCATCAGCTGTTTTTCTACAAAGTATTGTAGAGCTGATTATAGCCCTGCACTTATTAACCACATGGTGAAGTTCTGCTTGTCTCCCTTACCCAAGCTTCTGAGCTGTCTTTTTTTTTCCCCTGGTAGAAGTTACAGGTTCTATCCATGTGAAAGATAGTAAAGTAGTTACCCATGATGTTCAAAAGCGTTTTAAGGCATAGAAATGCAGTGTAGCTGAGAGAAGGACTTCACAAACCCAAGCAGCTTGGTGGCTTTACATTGCCAAGAAGGGAAAAAAGCATTTTGTTCTGTCTATGGACAAGTACACTTCATGCATTTGGGAAAGATTGAGACAGATAATTTCAGCTGCTTAGAAATGTTTTTTAAGACCTCTTGCTTCTGTTTCTTTTTGAACAAAGTTGTGTTAGCTGTTTACAGATGCAGTTTGCTGTCACTTGCCATATGCTCCTTGATTAATTCTCCAAGACCTGTCAGCTTCAGATAATTTAATTTTCTGTGCTTTAAAATGACATTCATTATCGGGACATGAAAAATTTAAATTATTAACTGCAAATTATGACTAATAAAGTGTCTATTTTTTTGTTTGTTTCCAGAGAAAAGCAGAAAGCTGAAGTCAAGGACAGAAGGGTTTTAGAGATTTTGCAAGCCAAAGACAGCAAAATAGAAACCCTAGAACAGGTTTGTATTATGTTTAAATAGAGCAGTTAAGAAAACTTCTGTCATTGATACCAAATTTATTTTTCCTAACATGTGAAAATAGTTTGCTGTTGTGTCTTAAGGTGAAAGTTGTAGGTGATTCAGAGATCATAACCTTCTGATAAAGTATTAATTAAGCTCTTCTAAGTTGTTCAAATGGTTGACGTTTCACCTAAAAAGTCACATATGATTTTAGATGAAACTTCCTGAAAAGTTTTATCAGCTCTTTGCCTTATTTTGCCTAATGGACTAACCTCAACTTGGATTTTAATCTAGAAGAGTTCTGGCTATGTTTAGGTTTGCAATGTGCCTGTGGTTTGGAAAGATTTGCCATCCTGACAAATATAAAAATAGGACATTTCTAGAGTAATGAGGACTAAACATGTAGTATTCTAAAAGCAATGCAGCTATGTATTTTACTGTTACTAACCTATAATGATATTTATTAACTGTTAGCATAAACTACAAAACAATACTGACAAATCCAAAATGTCATATACAAGTTTTACATCGTGTATTCTCTATTGAACTGTTTGTTCAAAACTGAGTGCTGTGTATCAGTAAAAAATTTTTAAATGAAAACCATGTATTGAGCCAAGCCATGAGGAAATATGAGTGCATTTTCTAAAAATCAAAATAATTATTTGAAAAGTAATCAAAACCTTTGATTACTTTATAGTATTTGAAATACGATACTTATGAAATCCAACACTTAACAAATACTAAATAATCACAAGAGAATAAATGTTGCACCTTCCTTTTCTCCGTGAATCTCAAATGACTACCTTCTCAAGACTATGAAGAGAACAGAATGTGCTTTTCCATATTATTAAGAAAGTTAATAAGAAAAAAGTCATAATCAGACCAAGTGTGATATGGAGGGAGAGAAAAAGAATTAGAACTACTTCACAGGTAATAAAACTGATACCAAAAACACAAATCGGGTGTGCTTTCAGATGTCTGAATCCTGCAGTTCCTTAGGATAAAAGGCTTATTGATACATAGTTTTTCATAGAATCACAGAATGGTTGAGGTTGGAGGTTGTCTGGTCCACCACCCCTGCTCAAGCAGTGTCACCTGGAGCCAGTTGCCCAGGACCATGTCCAGACAGCTTCTGAATATCTCCAGGGATGGAGACTCCACAACCTCCCTGGGCCACCTGTGCCAGGGCTCTGTCACCCTCACAGTGAAGAAGTGTTTCCTGATGTTTAGAGGGAACCTCCTGTGTTTCACTTTGTGCCCATTGCGTCTGGTCTTGTCGCTGGGCTCTGCTGAAAAGAGCCTGGCTTTGTCTTCTTTGCATCCTCCCTTCAGGTATTTATATACATCGATGAGATTCCCCCTGAGCCTTTTCTTCTGCCTGAAGAGTCCCAGTTCTCTCAGCCTTTCCTTATAGGAGAGATGCTTCAGCATCTAAATCATCTTCATGGCCCCTTTCTGGTCTCATTCCAGTAGCTCCATCTCTGTCTTGTACTATGGAGCCCAGAAGTGGACACAGGACTCCAGGTGTGGCCTCAACAGTGCTGAGTAGAGACAAAGGATTATGTATTACGTCCCTTGAGCTGCTGGTGATACTTTGCCTAATGCAGCCCAGGATACCATTTGCTGTCTTTGTCACAGTGGTACTGTATTGATGCATGGACCCCAGCATACAAGGTTGCATGGGGTTGTTCCTCCCAGGGTACAGGACTCTTCATTTCCAGTTGAATTTCATGAGGTTCCTTTCATTCCATTTCTCCAGCGTGTCCAGCTGCTGAAAGGCAGCATGACCCTCTGGCATATCAGCCACTCTTCCCAGTTTGTGTCAGCAAACTTGGTGAGGGTTCACTCTGCTCAATAATGCAGATAGTTAGTGAATTTTCTCACATTTCTCATGGCCCTTACTAGGGTCTTGCTTAGCTGAGGTAAGTTGTGTAGCCAGTGGTGTAAACTGAGGTAGGTTTCCGAGCTTACCTACTTCTGGGTTGTTCAAAATAAACCTGATATACCTACATTTTTATAAACCAGCGATGCATGATTATTCCTGCATTTCCACCTTATCCTTAATTGAAAGAGAAAATACCTGTGTAAGAAATTTTATAAGGATTTGTGTGAGGTAATGTGTTTTTAAGAAGGGCTGTGTGCTGTGGCAGCTTCTGAACCTGTGGTGTGCATCTTCATGGGATTGCTGCCTGTGGTTTCAGATCAATTTCAGAAGCTGAAATTGAAGTTGATCAGAAATCTGAAATTGATAGTGTGATGCAGTTACCATTGAGAAGTGGAGAGAGGCTGAAAATGTAACTAGAACCAAGGAGAAGTGGCAGCTGGGAAAAGAGGGGGCTTGGTAAAATGATGGGAGGAATTAAAAGATGAGGAGGACAGAAGCTGCTTTTCTGATGATCATCACAACTTTAATGCATGTTGTAATACAGCCCTTTCAAATAGCTTCCCTTAGAGTATCATTAACTTGGGAGGGCTTGTGAAGGGCACCAGATGGTGCCAATGGCCAGTGCTGTATATAAAAGCTGTGTACAGAGGTGGTGTCATTCTGACCTTCTTGCCTCATCCATTGGCTGGGATGCCACAGGATTGAAACAACAGGGGGGTCATTTTCTGAGTTTTTGGAGTGGTTTTGGTGGTTTGGTAATCAAAGTCTGGAGTTGGCATAGAGAACAATGTAGTAAGGAGCATTCTAATTTATTTTGGTTTTTTTTTTATGTTCTTTCTTTGTTCATCTAAGAAAAAAAGATATTACCTGTGTAATTAACGTACAAATAGGTTGCTTATGGAACTGTGAGTCTTGACCATAATGACAATTAATGTTCTTTTCTGTAAAGTATAGACAGCAAGACTTCAAGGTTGTGTATTGCAGTCTACCAATCTGTTATGTCTAGAAAGGTGAGATTATCCAGTTGTCTCTTCTGCTGTTTTTCCATTCCCCTTCACGGATCATACAGAGATACCAGTTGCAACAATATAATTTGTCATAGGGTATTTATTTACTAGGAATTTGAGTGGCCACCAAACAGCTAATTGTATGAATCCATGCTGAGTAAGGGAAAAAAGGCAAATAAATGATGTATCTCATAATTCAACATGTATGTAAGCTGATACTGCTGCCAGAAACAACAACAAAACCCTAGAAGGAGAACATGAAATAATCTTTCTTCTCTTGTATTCTGCTTAGACTTTGTGCTGACGTGCTTAAGAGCCTTTTTAAAATTACTGTAAATAAGAAAGCATATTCTCCACACCTTAGGTGAGATGCATGTAGTTATTTAATACTGAGAGCTAAATTAGCTTTATTTGTAATGAGGTATTTCAACTGTTTGAAGCGTTTCCATTGTAATGGATGTTACTGAAAATCAACTAAAATAATTAATTTAGAAACTTATGACTGAGAACTAAGGTGATCTTTAATAACTTTTTTATAACCTAAATGGGGGAAAAAAGTGCTCAAATATTCATGAGAGTGGGACTTGTGGCTTTAGCGGTAAAAATAAGTGTAAATCACAGTTTTGCAGAAGTTCTGCTGTCTAATATCTTTGGAATAGAGTATGTACATATTGTTAAACATCTTAAATAGGAAATAATGTGGAGCATTTCAAAACGTACCATTCAAATAAATATAGTATTTATTAAAGCACTTGTTTTTATCTATTACTGCACATAAATTCAGTACAAAATATGTTGTATTGGAGTTTTCCATTGTATTTTTCCCTTTGTTCCTTCTTTTTTATAATTCTTTCTTTTGTAATTGGTGACTTTTGGTTTTGGTAGTCACAGCTGTGCCTCGTCTAACATACACATATTTATTCTAAATGCTGTGTGGTAAAAATCTTACTCCTTTGAGGTTGGTGGCTAGATTGCTATACTGATCTTATTACTGTCATTTTTGTTTTACACAGTGGCTCAAAACTCTTTTCTTAGTAGTTATGTACCCTTGCCATATATACATAATTTCTCTGTGTGTTTCAAGGAAAACAATTTCTAACTGCTGCCTTTAAGTGGGTAACTCAGTATCTGAGAATTT
>VYZV01005063.1:5000-36340 GCA_013401275.1 Pandion haliaetus | reverse complement strand
ATAGCTTATTTGGCCCACCCAACAAAAAGTTTGTATTAACATTTCTCAATAACATTAAAACCTAAATAACATTACTAAAGTCTTCAGTTCTCTGAAAAGTTGTAACTGATCTGACTACACTGTAGTCTTTGGCAAATTATTTTGCTGATTGAAAGTTTCCCTTATTTTTGTATGCCTCAGTTTTCTTTGGCTTGTGCTTTATAAAGAGACAAAAGGATAATAGAGAAGGCACAGAATGCAGCATTGTTTTTGTCTTTCTACCAGTGCAATGGTGCAGTACGGCTTTTCTGGAAACATAAGGAAGAGAGTCAATAGTCAGCATGGAAACTCCAATCTGATATTCAGTTTTTCTATAGGGATTTTTGAAGTAATTTTCTTTTCCCATATGATAATATCTTCTCATTTTCAGGGTACATTCAAATATAATTATTTTTTTTAAAAAATAGAATTAAATGTGAAGCTGGAGAAGTTTTGTAGCAGTAGAAGCTTCAAAGATGGAGAAGCAGCAGCAAAACTGCTGGAGAAGTTAGAGCTCTGATATTTGAAAGACAATCTATCCTTGCAAAATATGCTTTAAAGTATATTGCTTAATAAGCATGTTCTGTGTCAGCTGCTTACTCCAGTGTTTTATTCTGAAAAAGTAAGGTATGTATGTGAGTAGTTTGGAAAAATATTTTCCAGGGAATGAACAAGGCTGAGAGCTAACTCAATTAATTCTAAGTTCGTGATACAAATTAGGGGAATATATTTTTTCCCCGATTACTAAATATGTTTAGTGAAAATCAAATTCATTAGTAAAGAATAAACACACATGCTATAATTAAACTGATTTACCTTTGACGTATGCCTGTTAGCTGAAAACATCCACAACTGGTGGTTATAAACTTTCTGATGAAAGCGTCTCCTGCCAAAACCCTGGTGTTCTGTTGAAGATTAAAGCAAATAACTTGTGGTTTCTTTATTATAGCTGGCTCTGACAGCATATATAAACTGACGGGAAATTTCCATTGAATACATGGTGTTTCAGGATTCTGCTAGATGTGCATATGCACATACAGCAAGGTTCAGTGGAATTTCAACTTTAACAGGAAACGGTGGGATATGAATTGCTTAGGAGACAGGGCTTTGGGGATGTCCTGATTCCCTCCAAATTCTGTAGAGGGAGATGACACTACCTGACTACCTAATTCAGGCTTGGCACAAAGTAGTATTTTCTTTTTTCCCTCCCTCCCACAGAAAACAAAATGTAAACATGTATCTGTCGGAGCAATTCCTAAACAGGCACTAAATGAGCTAACTCTGGAACTGGAAGCAATAAAGCTGCTTCAGACTGAGGTTACGCCTGAGCTAATTGCCCAGGTGCAGTGCCATGGTTCAGAGGCTACGCTGCTCCAAGTAATTGTAAACTTACCTGCTCAGGGATATCTAACATATTGCTTCATTGTAATATTTAGACATAACCCAAATGAATCATGAATCATCAAAAGGCCAGAAAATATCAAAACTGAAGCTCTTTGGGTTATGTTATATAGTCACCTGTGGTATGTGCATTGCAGTAGCATTCTTAATTATGCAGCAACAGTATATTATTTCTGTGGGATCACTGCCTCATTCACTGAACGCACTTGGTGTCAAGTCTAAGCTGCACAATGAATTGCTATGATATAGTGTATTGTGTGTTATACTCTGTAATGTCTGAATGATGTCTTGTGTAACAGAATGATGTCTACTGCTTCTTGCACTGAAATAGACAGACAGTGTGCAGTGAATGGAATAAGGATCAGCTGCAAGGTAAAGATGAGTTTCATGGTTTCATGGACACCTGGCTTTCATCCCTTTCTTTGCCAGGGACTTTGTGTATGACTTGCTGGAAGTTCCTAAGCATGCCTGCATTTCAGTTACTCGTTAGTAAAATGGGGGGTCATAATAATTCTTGGTTAAACAGGGGTTTTCTTACAGGTAGTGTATAAAGCTTTATGAAGCAAACTAACGGAGCATCAAATGAAAATCTAAGAAATAAGGTAAAATCTTTATTCAGTGCACGGCTTGGCCAGGATGAAGAGCAGGACCCACGGTTTTGAAGAATAGGCATAAAAAGTAGTGTTGCATACTATGTGTTCACATAAGAATGGAATACAATATCATGCAAATTACTCTGTGCCGTATCATGAGTTTTGAGGGCTTCACTTGCAGACCTCTCATATTCTAATGTAGCTTCCCATCATGTGTGCCTCTTCCATCTGTTAATGTATTTGAAGGTACAAGAGTCTCTTTTCAATGACCTATCCTTTAACCAGCTGACTTGAAAAAGAAATGAAAGGCCAAATACTTAAGCGACTGGGTTTCTTTACTGGGGACATAGAAGGCAAGTTTTCTTTGCAGGTCTATCACTATCTTTCTGAAAGGCTTGGGAACGGCTTACCTCTTCTTTCTGTCCCTGTGACTCATCTCACCTTGTCTCTCTTGTGCGTATTTAGATTATCAATGTGTATGTAGAGCTGGGTTGTCTATCAGTATAGATTTGAATAGCACATAGCACACTGAAGGCTCAGTTTCTTCTGGATTATGTAGGCATTAGCAAGTACAAGCAAACATATTAAAAAATGAAATTGCCTAATTAAATGTGTATGAGAGAATATACACTGAAAGCAGGTAACATTTAAATGGATAAATATATTAATTAAAACAAACTTGTTTTGCATATACTGAAGTCAGCAAAGCATCAGGACACAGATTTACGCTTTTGATATCAGAAAAGCTTGTCTCATCTGACCGCAAGAAATCATTACAACTTTCTCCCCAAGTTTTTCAGAACCTCAAACTTCTCTCCTAGAAGAGTTTGCTACTTTTCTGATACTTTTCCAGGCATATCTTAGGGTTTGACACTCGAAACCCCATAAACTTTAATCCAAGAATCGCTTTGGAAAATGTGTTGCTTAGCCATTCTGTACTTCAGCATTTCCAATAGTAGAATAGCAAAAGTTTTCTAATTCCACATCAGTAGAGGTGCTTTGTGCCTAGTTCCTGGTTGTAAAATTGCTTTTAGCTACCTCAGTACATGGTACAGTAAACATTAGACATTGAAAGTAGTATTAAATTTGTGTGTATTGTGTTCTGATTACTGTATAAAAATAATGTCCATTAGAACAAAATAATTCTTTAGACCTAGCCCACTCAAGTAGGTGTAAAAGAATGTATCTGTTCATATATAACAATAGGCTATTACCACTTTGTATTTTCTAATTTTCATGGAAAATTGCAGGTTAAATTATTGAGTCAAAAATCAAACCATCTGAGTTTTTTTCCATCTTTTCTGCCATATTATCCTGTGAAGTTGAAAAGGGAAATCCCTTTTCTATAGCATGTCAAAGAAAACACAATGTAACTTATGTATGGTTCCATGCATTCTTTCTAGTGTATATAGCTAAACTAGCTCTATTTGTGAAGACCTTCATGCTGGCTAAGTTATTTTCTTAATTTGTGGAAACCATATAATAGTGTATCTGGCCAGGAGGACTCGGGAAGTAATTGTCCCCCTCTACTCAACACTGGTGAGGCCGCACCTCGAATACTGTTTTAAATTTTGGGCCCCTTCACTACAAGAAAGACATTGAGCTGCTGGAGCATGTCCAAAGAAGCTGGTGAAGGGTCTAGAAAACAAGTCTTATGAGGAGTGGCTGATGCAACTGGGGTTGTTTAGTCTGGAGAAAAGGAAGCTGAAGGGATACCTTATTGCTCTCTACAACTGCCTGAAAGGAGGTCGTAGCAAGGTGGGTGTCGGTCTCTTTTCCCAAGTAACAAGTGATAGGATGAGAGGAAACGGCCTCAAGTTGTGCCAGGGAAGGTTTAGACTGGATATTAGGAAAAAATTCTTCACCAAAAGGTTTGTCAAGCATTGGAACAGGCTGCCCAGGGAAGTGGTTAAGTCACCATCCCTGGAGGTATTTAAAAAACATGCAGATGTGGTGCTTAGGGGCATGGTTTAGTGGTGGACTTGGAAGTGTTAGGTTTATGGTTGGACTTGATGATCTTAAACGTCTTTTCCAACTCAAATGATTCTAAGATTCTATGATCTGTTTTCCTAATATGGAAAGACTGCTCTTGGAACCCAGGCTAGCTTTGTCTTGTCTACATTGCATTGCAGCATATGGTGTGTATATACCTCAAGTCTCATGATAAAGATGAGGGGCATGGTCTCCTGTTCACAGGTAAAAAATTGAGTTCAGAATATTTTTTGTGGATTTTAATTAAAATAATACTTGTTCCCTTCTACTAATTCTATCCCCTAGCAACCAGGGTTTTATTTCATTTAAGTCTTATATACCAGTAATATTTTAATGAATTTTGAATATTGGGGAAAGCTATTCTTATAATTTCATGCAGTTCAGAGTTTCAGTCAGTACCTACAACCAGCAATGAATTTTTAGATACAGCACCTACAGGCCACTTCTGAGCTCTTGTGCCTCATGGAGGCTAGATCCAGTGGCAGCTGCGGCAATGATTGATGCTGCTGCATTGCACTGCTGGGAAAAGGGCCCACTTCAGCCATCCTTATAGAATTATTTTTCTCTTTGCTTTGGTATGGAAGAGAATTTACAGAACACTTTTCTATTTGGGAAAAGGTGGAGGGACATTATTTAGAAGTGTAGGATGTGCTTTAAACCAGAAGATGAAAAACTGTCCCTGAGAGTAACAAATAGACTGTGGTATACCTGGTACATGTGGTAGTCCTAAGGAAAAGAGGTGCTGGTGGTAGAAAGTGTATTATTTAGAAAGGAAATAAACAGTAGATGAAGCCTTCATATTTCATAGAAACATAGAATTATAGAATGGTTTGGGTTGAAAGGGACCTTTAAAGGTCATCCAGTCCAACCCCCCTGCAATGAGCAGGGACATCTTCAACTAGATCAAGTTGCTCAGAGCCCCGTCCAAGCCGACCTTCAATGTTTCCAGGGATGGGGCATCTACAGCCTCTCTGGGCAACCTGTTCCAGTGTTACACCTCATTGTAAAAAATTTCTTCCTTATATCTAGTCTAAATCTACCCTTTTTTGGTTTAAAACCACTGTCCCTTGTCCTGTCACAACAGGCCCTACTAAAAAGTTTGTCCCCATCTTTCTTATAAGGCCCCTATAAGTACTGGAAGACCTCAACAAGGTCTCCCCAGAGCCTTCTCTTCGCCAGGCTGAACAACGCCAACTCTCTCAGCCTGTGTTCATAGGAGAGGTGTTCCAGCCCTCTGATCATTTTCATGACCCTATTTCTCAGAAATAAGAAAAATACTTCCTTGACCTGTGTATTTTGTCTGTATGTTTTAAGCTATCGGTCCTGTTCAGCGTATGTCCAGTTCAAAATAAGGGCTCAAAATAAGAAGGCCACACAGTCCATTAAGACATTCTCATAATATTTTGGCCCATGGTATGTGTTCCGGCTCAGAAGATAGTAACATTTGCTATGTCATATAAAAGTGGATTTAAAATGCTAATAAATGGAGTTCTTTCCCCTTAGATCTTTCGCACCTTCTTAGCACATGGTAAATATTATATAAAATGGTGGAGGGTCAGACTACTCTTCTGAGTGCATAAGAGGATGGATGGATTTAATTCAGTTTGGATATCTGACCCTAGTAGATTCTCCTGCCCATGGTTAGCCACCTACCGCTCTAGTTTGTTCTCTGTAGCTCTGACCCCGATCTTCAATTTCAAAGGATATTCAGAAGCAGCAGAGAAAAAAGCTGTGCATTTCTTTACTGCACAGTGCTTTAGAGTTAGGAAATCAGCTTACAGCAACTGCAACTCCTCATTTTATGAATTCCCACCAAATCCTGAACTTTCTCAGTAAAGTTATATGCTGCCTTCTCCTCCTTTTCTTTGATGGCCATGCTTCCAAGCCATAGCTGGTAGCGCTTATGCCCAGACGTGGTGTGCAATTCTTATTCCTAAACTGACCTTGCTGTGACCCCAGGCACTCAACTCTTTGCCGGCACTGATCTGGTTAACACCACAGAGATAATGAAGCCTTCAAATTTTGTTTCCAGGGATTGTTTCCTACTGCATTATTTTGATTATAAAATACTACTGTATCTGTACATATGTATCAGGGTGTCACAACTTACATACCAATATGCATTAGCATTTCTTCAGTCAAGCAAAAACTTGCACATTTTTTCTTCTTTAGCTCCTGCTTCATTATTTGTGATTCATCATTTCCAGTGTTTTGTTCTGATAAATCTTCAACACAGTTTCATTTTTCTGCTATTATACAGTGTCAACTAGCTCACAAAACCAGAAGAATAGTTATTAAAATGTTCACGCTTCACAAATAATATTTTGACTGTTGGATAGATATAAAAGTCCAGTAGGAAAAATATTCTGACATGATTTGTAACATGTTATCTTTCAAATGGCAAAAAATATCAAAATATAATTGAAACAGCCTGCTCATGATGTAATCCCCTTCCCATTTTCAAATGAAAGAAGGAAGCACACAGTATACATTTTTCTGTGAATCTCAGGGCTTAGATCTACACAATATATCTATTGAGGCAGACAGTTAAGCAACTTTTCCCAAAGGAAAAATACACAACAAATATTGATTGTTTTGATAATGTGTGACTTTTAGAATTAATTATTGAAACTACTTCTGTATATGTTTAATTTTAATACATAATTATGAGATTAATTTGTCTATAAGTATTTGCAGGATTTGGGCCACCATGTTTAATGGAATGAGAGGGTGAAGGTAGAACTGTGAAAACACAAGCCTTCTTGTTAAAATGAAATCATTAGCTTAATACAGGATGCAGAAAATATACTGAAGAGATGAGAAATCCCTCTTGTTAAATGTTTACAGTGTGTGCCTTCTTTGAAAAGCAGAATGTTTAGCTCTCCTTCTCCCTCTGTAATGTGTTGACCAGATTTTTCTCTGCAGATTCCTTTGGGCAGGGAAGCTACTTTGAGTAATGTAAGATTAACAAAATATTACCTGAATGAAACATTGATAGACTTGTGCATGAAATACAGTAAACTGTGCCTTTTCTATATGTTCACTGTAATATAAAAAGTGAGACATGATAGACCTGTATGTCTAGAATATATACTTATGCATGGACACATATGTCTGAAAATAAAATATACACTGTAGGTGTCTTTCTTCCTTCTGCAAGGTTAAAGCTATCTGATTAAATCAAACTCTATTCTTTCTGTTTCATCCATCACTACCAGCAGATAGCAGAAACAGCATGCACCTTCTGAAATTTTTTTTTTGTTTTTATGATGTGTGAGGCAGAAAGAAAGAAGGTTTAATTTAATCTGTTGTATTGACTTTGCAGAGATGATAGTAACAGAAGTAGTATCTTCAGCTAAGTAACCTGAACAAACATGACATGGAAATCAAAAAGGAGTTTATAAATACAATACTTAAGCTCCACTTCTATCTGCCCCTTTTATAAGGATACTTGAACAAGCCATCTCCTATTACAAGAAAATTTGCCATAAGTAGGCTGGTGGATTTTCTGTTGTTGGGGTTTTTTTTGTGGCTACTTTTTTGCTTTTTTTTTCCTTCTATTTCTCTTTTCCTTGCTTCTTATTAACTTTCTGGAAGATCCCTTTGATGTACATGCTCATATTATTTAGTGAATTTTTCATTTGGTTACAAGTAAAAATAGAAGACCCAGAACAGCTATAATGTGTTTTGGTCTATACTGAATCTAGTCCTTCAAGGCAGTTATTGCTTTGCATTTCTTTTTTACAGTGATACATATTTATTTAATGAAACTGTCTTAGTAATATTGCAGGTTCTGAGGAACAATTTTCTAGTTTAAAAGCTTTTTAAATTGGAAGTGAAATCAGAAGGGTTTGATTTTTTAAATGACTTTTCCATGTAGGCTGGTTTAGTTTGGATGCCAATAAAATTTAGAGTAAAAGGAAATTTAGGGTATAGTATAGTGATAGAAACAGCATGTGGTTTTTTTGGGACCTCTATCTTACCTCTTCTCCACCCAAATAGACTCAGCCCAAATTTGAGTTGCAAATAAAGAAATGCCTAATCCTACCCTTTCCCAGCTTAGCACTCACTTACAGTGCTTGTAGACTGCCATATCTTCTGAAACAAAAGGTAAAAATACTTTTGAGTTTCTAACTATAACTATGCAGATAAATGCTTATTTTCAGTAGCAGAGTAGCTGTTTAAAGCATTAAGATTTCACTACTGGTTTTAATCAGTTTCATGCTAGAATGTGACTTTCAATGTACCAGCAATCATCTCAACTGTTTCTTTATGAAGAGAGTCAATCCCTAGCACTTGTCATTCTTATCTACATCTGTCCTGGAAAGGACTCTACCAACTAGAGGTAGTTACAAAGGATGAAATGCATTTTATAGATACTGCAAATGTAACTTTGGACATGTCATAGTTTTCAGCTCGGTGTAAGGGAAGAGTTAAGGTGGATTTCATCCACCTCCGTATTATTTCCAATTTCAAAACTGAGTGCAGAGTGGCATGCGACGCTGAGCCATCCTGTAATTTTAGCAGCTTCCTCCACTACAACAAATGTGGGATTTTTTTGTTGTCTCTGAATGATAATTTAGTTTGCTACTTCTGAAGAATTATGTACCCTAGATTTCTGCAAGGCAATGCTGAGACTTTGGGAAATGTTTGTTCAGGCTTATACGAGTTCCTCTACAGAAACCATATGACAGCAAAAATTCTCCTTCACCAAGTCCAAGCTCTGCTTGTGATTTTATGCTACTACAGTAGTGTAAAACTTCTGTAGTCCATGTGAGATCCTTCCTCACATATTCATTAATTGTTGAAATTACCCTAGGGGTATAAGAGTAGAGACTGACAGTATGGAGAATTCACTGATATAAAATGTCAGCTTTATAAACTTGTTACTTAATGTACTCTTCAAATTGTCAACTATCAGCTTTTTTGCTTCCTTGCCAGGCTATTCTACCTTAGCACTGACAAAAAGTTTTAGTAAGGAACAGTGTCAGTTTTTTACACTGTAAGGGAAGCTGATTCTGCCTATGAAGTCCTCCTGGGTAGCAATGAAATACATTCTTAAATGGACACAGTACAGAGAGAAGCAATGGTGTTATGCTAAAGCTCCCATGTTAACCTTATTAACGGAAGTTAAATACAGGATAATTTAGCAATGACTGCAATATATAAGAACAGATGGCTGGTAGATGACTTCCTTCTGTGTACTGAAGAATTCCAATTAAGGCAAAATTAAATGAATTAATAATATCATAAAACTGCTATTCCACTTTTTACTATGGATTATGCCCTTCTTAGCAGGGAAAATTGCATTAATTGCTTCAAGAAAGGAACCATTCAGTGGCTGCAGAGGACTTGGTAGTGAACTGTTCTACTTCCTGCCATTGCACAGTTATGCATAATGTGACCACATGGAATTCACAAATTGTAAGTAGGAAAAGAGTGCAGCAAAGTTTTACTCCAAAACCAAAGCACTCCGTTATTTAAGTACTTGGAAAATCTCCAAGAGCTTATCATAGTACAAAAAGTTTTTGTCTGTGCTGGATAACAACTAGAAAGCGACATACCTAAGAATACCTGACATTTCACTCATTAGAGGACGTTATTATGCTTGGTGCATTGCATAACCTGCAAAAATATTCATATACTATGTTCTATAACCAGCACTAAGTATGATTGTACTAATAAGCTTTCTCTACATATAGTAGGTCATGATTTTGGCTGTAGAGAGGGTTAAAAGTGAGAGAGGAACCACCTTATATTGCTTTTAAATCTTTATTTGAGTTGATAGCATTTTGCTGTATCCTTGAATAGGATATTTTGACCTTCATTTGTATGAGGTGTTAATTCTTTCTAGTGAGTGAGACACTGAATCAATGCTTGCTGTTTTCTAGGTTTCCACGACCCAGTCTTGTCCAGGTTTCTGGAGCCTAGTTGTGCTCAGGGTACAAACCATCTGTATGCTGGAAACAATATAATTAGTGCCACCAAAGGGTGGATTTACATTTTTGTTATTTTTGTAAGTGGTTCATGTCACCTGTTCAGATATGAGTCCCCACCAGGTAAGGGCTTGAAGGTAAATTCTGAAGAAAAACTTGGAGTTGTTTTAACTTTTACAGTCTTTTTGTTGGATCGGGCATGCAGATGTTGGGTATCTGGCACTCAGCCTAAATGATATGTACTGCCCACCTGCCCAGCAGTAGTGCATTGGGCTTGCATGCATTTGGTATAGTTACAGTTGTGAGAGTCCTTGAGGGTCCTTCTTTCATCCCTGATGTCTCAAATAGTGAGGGCTGATGTGGTATGTGGCAGCCTGGCCTCAAACTGTCCTCACCGGGTCATAGTGTGGTCATACCTCATGTGGGCTGGAGTCATCCTGCAGCTGCTGGAGCATCATGACTGTAGACTGACAGAGCTTCAGTGTCTGCGTCTGAGCTAATCTCCCCAGCTTTCCCATATCTTCAATGGAGAGAAAGATGGACTTTTAGGGAATGATTAGGTGAATCAGACTGCAGAAGTGCATGGCCTCTCTAGAAACTACACAAGCAAACCAGATAAATGAGCTGTGTATAACTACAGGTTAGATATAGGTGGTCTAGTGAATCCCACTCAGGCACACTAAAGATTGAATATATAAATGCTCCATGGAATACTTTCCTCTTTTAGTGTTTCATAGCAGCATGAATTGTCTGGGTGCGTATATCAACCATGTGGAAAGCACAGAAGAAAGCACATTAGCCTGTAATTGGACCCTGACTAGTGTTAGTTATGATACGCCTGCAAAGTAAGTTTGAAACAATGGCAGTGGCATCCCTATAAATATGTACAAATAACATCAGAGAAACAAAAATGAATCAAGGCAAATCTCTCAAACTGAGCTTTATGAGAAAGCATGTTATCAGTTACAGAAGAAGACAAATAGTTATAAGGCACATGACATTTTGTACTACAAGGATTTCTATTAAGCCACAAAGGTAACATAGAATCCTTAAAGAAATAAATATTTGACTGTAATACACAGTAGACTGTGCAGCTCACTAAATTGTGATAATTGTCCATACTAGATGCTTATAAGAGCATTAAGCCTCTATACCCATCACTGTACCAGGAGTCCTGTAGACCCCAAAGGAGATGAGTAATATGCCTCCTTAGTATTGAAATGTACTTCTCAGTTGTTGCAGCAGCAGGAGATTGTAAGATCAAGAGGCTTACTAGCTTTGGTACAAAAGGCAGTGCTACATTAAATGCAGTAAAATGCAAGAACTTACTGTATGTTCATAGCACTGCAAGACCCCTAGCTATACATAAAGGGGCTGAAAAACTGCACATCTGTAGAGTTTGTATGTTAAGCAAGATTAAGAAGAGTCTTATTATATGTCACTTCAGCCAGTGGTTTTATTTGAAAATTATTTCTTGTGTTTCTGAAAATTTTGCCTACCAAAATATTCTCACATGATTGCAAGCCCATCACAGATGGGGCTGTTTTATAGCATGAGATGCAAAACTAAAACTTTAAAACTGAAACTAACACTATTTTTGAAGCATATTTTTCAATATAAGTGTTAAATGTTTTGCTTTTACTTATTTCCTAATTGTTTCGAACAAGTTGTGACATTCAAACGAGTTGTTACATCTTATTGTTTGTGTTGCATCTTCATACCTTTACTTTGTTCTTCTCTCATCCTTATTTGTGTGCTAAATGTGAGGATTAAAAGAAAGGATAAAAGATTTTTATTTTCATAAATTAAATTTTTAGAATATTTTGCTCTTTTTGCTTTTTTTATGTTCCTATGTAAAGAGCTTCATTTTAATTCTTCCTGACAAAAATATTAGTACAGAACAGTAATGCGAAGACTTTCATAACATATTTTACAAACCTGAAACTTAATATTGAAGATAAAAGTAAGAAAAGCTCCATCTTCGATATTACACAAGACCATAATAACCTACTGGCCCTTTTACTTACCTGTGTACGTGACCATATGCACTCTGTCACAAACTGGCATGTTAACTCAGGTTCTTTGCTATAATAGCACCCTCTGTCACAGTGCAGACCTATTTTGCTGAGATAGGTCTCCATGGAGAGGGGTTTGGGAAATAAAGGACTTGAGCAATAGCCTCTAGTTTGTGCCCACTCTCAGCCTTTTGGCTGCCTGTAGCTGCTCCACTTGTACAAACTGCCCCTAGTCCTTTGCTGCATCAGCAGCCCTCGCTGACACCCAGTCTGCCTCCTACCTCTTCTTTGCTGTCTCCAGCTTGTGTTTTTCCATCTTGGAATACAGCTGTTTCTGCTGCAGAGTGAGCTCGGTTAACAGTACTTGTGCAACTAATTTGCCTGTGTCTATGTCAGGTTGAGGCTGATTGCCTGAGGGTAACTTTGCCTTAACAGCTTCTTTCAGGCCTGGTTCTATGAGCAGCATTTTGAGCTCTTTTAAAGTCTTACCTGCATATTCCAATTTTCTTTCTGAGAGTAATTGTTCACATTCCAGTTTACCAAGTTCAGAATATGTTTTTGACTGGCTCAGTTTACTATGCAAGTGACATTTTTTCAAATGAAATTCCTTTACACAGTTTTTCTGTGGAAATTCTGCCATTTCTGCAGTGAAGGGTTTCTCACACGTTGTTGTGTTTTGGTTTCTTTTTCCTTGCAGAATGACACCTTGTGGTTGGCAGAAAGCTTTTATTTGGGTTTTTCTGCCTTACGTGGTTTTCCCAAAATGAAAAAAACCAGGTAAACAAACCAAACAAACAATCAACATCTCACCCTCCCAAAAAGAACCAAAAAACACACACAAAAAAAACAGAAAATGGGAAATCAAAAGACTGTGTGCATCATGTGGAGGTGGCAGGGCTTACAAGTAAAGCTACCTCTCAATTGTTATCAACCATTTGAATGAGAGGGAATGAATGCTCATTAGCTTCCCTGTCTGTTGTATAAAAGAAAATAATTTTGTTAGTGTTCAACCATATCAGCAAGTTACACAAAATTATGTGGAGTTGCAAATGCTTACTAGTTGTGTCATCTGGTACCAGTAAAGCAGACTTCCATACCCTCTCCACTCCTTTTATTCCAAGACCTCTTGGCCTCTTACAGCAAATAGCAAGGCACAGCAGAGAGCCTGCTTCCAGCTTCCATCCTGGAAACTCTGTACATCCTCATTGCAGGGAAGAGGAAGCACTCTGAAAAGTGTTAATTATCTTCACACCATGGTATTCCTGGAATAACCCGACAATAACCACTTTGCATCTTTGGAAGTGTAGCCAAAATAGTGGATTTTGGCATAAGGCTGTTCAAAGCTCATTCTTAGAATAGGATGACTTGAATGTGTGTGGACCTACTTCCTGCTCTATTGGCTTCTGAGTTTGCATCACCCTTCTCTAATAGCCATTACCTTAAGAGGACCTTGACAGCCATGGCTTCTTCCCAAGCTCTCTTCGTCTGGATCATTGTTCAGGCACGTTTGTAGGAAACTCCAGGTCTTCAAAGAAATATTAATTTATATCTGGTCATTCAGGTCTGTCATAACTTGTGACAGCTCTAGTTATGGAGAAGGATAACAAGAAATAAACAGAAAATCCTCTGCTATTAAAGACTACAGGTGCAATGGTTCTTTCAGCAAGAAATTATATCCCTTTTCCAATTTGATGTATCTTGTTCATTTGTCAAGATATACTTGACCAATTCTTCTCATCTTCTAATTTTTTTCTCAAGAGTTTGGCAATTATTTTGAGGTATTAATAGCTGAAGGAATGTTTCAGAATATAAGAATTGTGTTCTAAACCCAATTTAATATTGTAGACATGGCTGCTAGTACTTTATTCACAGTTGTGGTGTTACAGAGGTATTCAAGGTTGCAATGCTTTAGTTTCCCTAAGGAGGTCCAATCCACAACTGACAATGTCCTGTCTGGGGAAAAAAAATCTATTCAGTGATGAAGTGCTGCAGTCATTAAACTGCAACATTGCAATCAATGTAAATCTTCCATTGGACCAACAAAACAAGGCAGAAGTATGATCAGTGCCCTGTGAGGCCTAATTTCCTTCAGCCTTCTTTCCTTTTCATACTAATTAAAGGCAAAAAAGCTTGTGTAATGAAGAAAACTTCTGGTTCAGGGTCATTGACTCCCTGTTTGTGAGCACTGAGACAGATCTTTGTGGAAGGTCCATTCAAAAGGCACAAAGCAATTTTCCCTTTCATTCTATATCAGCATCTTTTCCTGCCCTATATCTTTTAATGAACAAGTTGTCATGCTTCCACATGGAATAGCGCTTTACAAGTGGTGAATAGAGACTATTAGCATAGAGTTACACTAACCAAAATTGTACCTAGAACCTCCAAATCCTACTGGTGTTTCCTTGGCTGTGCTTCCTATAAGGCCATGCTGTAACATGACTGGATATGCATTTGTGTTAATCTCAGGGGAGAACGTACTGCAATGGCTGTTTCATGATATTTAAAAAAAAAAAACAAAAAACAAAACAAAAAAAACCCACAAAGGCTGGTGATCCATATTGACATAAGAAGCTTTGAAGTGTTAATCAGTAAGCTGGATAATGAATAATGATATCTGCAGTTGTGATTCTGTCACTTCAGAAGGAGACTGATTCATCTCTTTCAGCCTGCAAGATGTTTTACATAGGCCTTCACTGCTAAAAAACCAAATTCATCCTAAGTCAACATCTCTTCTAGTCCAAGATCCTACCATTCGGTATGACACCAGAAATCTTGACCTCAGCTCCTGCTTTCTTTATCCCTATTAATGGATATTCTTCTCCAGAAATATCTTAATTACTTTGAAAGTTAATGAATTATTACTCTGCTCTCAAGTGTATAATCTGTTCCCATCAGTTCTGTGTCATCTGCAAACTTGATGGGGGTGCACTCAGTTCCTTCTGTCATATCATTGACAAAGATAGAAGAAAGAAGTGCAAGGATAGACCCCTGTGGTTCTGGAAGCTCCCTGCCTCCAGCTAGAGTATGAACCCTTAATTGCTACCTGCTGAACCTGATCATCCCACTAGTTTTTTTACTGATCCAGAGTATAATATACATATGACAATATTGCGAGAGATGGTGTTGAAAGTCTTGCTAAAGCTAAGGTAAAAGACAACCACTGCCCTCCCTCACCCACAAATCCATGAGTCAATATTTTATGTTTGCATCAGGGTCATCATATGCAGATAATAGCAGATGATACCATCAACATATTCTGCATCAAAACTGAAGATGGATTGAAAATTCATCCACATTACAAGGACATAGTCAGTCTATTGACAGACTGCGTTCAAACACTTTCTCACAGTTTATCTGGCCATAGCCCAAAACATACTAACAATAAGTTCAGACATTTTGAGAAAAGTGTATGGGATGATGTCTGAAAAGATACATTCAAGGAATGGGAGTATGCCAAGAGTGATATTTTTTCCATAGAAGTTGAAAAAAAACATGGGTCTTCCCGCTTGTTTTGTCCTAGTCAGAGCCATTGACACATTCCAGCTTCCAGTTCCTCCTATGTCTGAAGTCATCCAGTCAGGGAGAGTCTGGCATGTGGCAACTCTGAATCTCCTGACTCCAGAATGGATGAGATAGTTTTGGTTAAAATCTTGAGGGTCTTTCCGTGTGGTACACAGTAACAGCATCACTATTTCTAGACTTTCTTAGGTCAGATACATTATCTCATTCAATTTTCTTCATTTTTCCCTGTGGATGGTGGAGGGATCTTAAGTCTGGGCTAAATATTTTCTAGCATTCAAACATCACAAAAGATTCAGTCAAGTTGACTGTATTTTCCAGCAAGTGAGAAAACCAGTTGTTTTCTTTATTTAAGTTCCTGCACTTCCTACAGCCAAAGTTCTATCAGTTCTATTTAAATTTACTTAATATTATTGCCTCAGAGTAAACATGGCTGATTTTCTTTCATTCAGCTGCTGAAACGATTTTGGTCATTTTCTACATCACAAACGTTAACCGTAAATAGACTAAAGACCTGGTGAACAGGCATTTTGAAACAGAAACCCATTGATATCTCTGTCATTCAGATTCATTAAAACAGTGGTATTGACAGCTAGAAGAATATAAGGAAGAATTTAGTTCGTATAGCTGGTTCTGTTCCCAGTCCAACTTTGGGAAAGATATAGTTCACCTAAAGTAGTATCAGAGTTTAGCTTGAATGCAGAGACTAACCTGCCTTGAATAACAGGCCTTGAAATACCTCAGTCTCATGTCTTCAAATCTGAAACCATATTCTACGCCTTAAATTTTGAGAATACGTCATTTTTGTATATGGACCAGAAGAGGCTATTGGCAGTTCATCACCTTGTGTCTGCAGTTAAGTAGTATGACTAGTGATCTAAATTCAGAGTACTTCTCACTGAATAGCAAGCTCCATAAGGATACTTGGGAAAAATTACTGAGAGTAAATACCTTGCTTTGATTAGGGAACACTTTACTTAGGAAACTTCAGGGATCTAGCAATCAAATATCTTCATGCATGATCCTTTCAAGCTGTCATATGGAACTCAGTTCATACTTATTGTTGCTGAAGAATCATGGTTTGAAATGCCAGGGAGATAGGGCTGGCATATGGGATGCTGATTCAAGTGGGGAAGGGAAGATTGTCCCTCAGGCTTGATTCATCTGTCAGTGATCCTCCTCTAAGTAGATGGTGTTTTGTAAGGAGTATTGCTTGGGGTCATGTAGAGTTGGAAGGAATAAATAGGCAAGCACTTTAAGTGAAGAAACATTTACTTGTATCTTGTTTGTCTAAACCTCCACTCATAAGCCATTCTTCCTCCCTTCTAGTTTCTGACGGTTTCTAGGGATTTAGGAGCTGACAGGAAAGAAGGATTTGCATTGTAAGACTGTGTGTTCAGAAAAGGGTTGGCTGATGTTGTAGTTAGGGCTATGAACAGGTAAATGTAACTGACAGAAATTGTATGTAGGACTATCAAAGTGTTCTTATATCTACATCCACACTACACTAATAAAAAAGCTTGTCTAGATGGATGTACATGCAAGTCCTTCTAACAGGCCTCACCATAACATCAGCTACCTCTCCCCTGAGTACCGTCTGTGTAAGTACAGTGTGAATATAGCTGTAGACAATGCATTTCAAAGACTAGTTATAGCTAAATAATCCTTGTTTTCATGCTGAGATATATCCTTCAATGAAATATTTTTTTAGGTTTAAAAAGGTTATAATGAGAAAGAAACTTCTTTCTTGCCATTATCTTTGTTTATACACCTTTTGCATACTATTAATGCAGAAACAGAGTAAAGTCTTTATTTTTATTAGTATTTCTCAATCTTTAATCATCCAAATACCTCACAAACTAATGGCCTAAATACGGTTATAAAATTCTTGGGATAAAAGCTTTGCCCTGATCTGATGACTCCTTTTAATTACCTGCCAATAAACACATACTTATCAAGACTATATAGTTCTTCATCAGTAGTCCTTTTTATATTATGTTTATAGTCCACCTTTTATTTCAAAGGACTTTACAAGCTACAAAGCATGTACAATAGTCATTTTCTTTATATGGTGCTTGGGGGCATTACACAACAAAGTACAAATAGCTTATCCTTCACCCCCACTGAAATGTAGTCACCTCTGAAGTGAAAGGTGGCAGCTTTTTAATAGCAGAAGAAAAAACACTATATCTAATTAAAGCTGCAAGCTACATGTAGTTAGAAAGAATGAGGTTGTTCAAACTCGAATCTTACATATGACTTATTATTCATTTTTCTGTTCTCCCTCCCCCTCTTCACTTTACATGCCAGGAAAGGAAAATGCCTTAATGTACAACCTGCTCTTTACTTAGACCTTTTAGTTATCCTCTGCTGTTTTGCAGGACTTTCAGAACTGTTTGAGCTTGATCCCTCTATGTTAGCCGTGAAAGAATCCAACAGCTGCTGCTTCATCTGAAGGATTTCTGTGGGGAAAAGGGGTTCTTTTAAACTAATTCCTCAGGCTGCTCACAACCTGGACTTTCCCCTTTAGATGTCCTCTGTGGCTCCCTAACACTTTTGGGACTCTTTGAGCTGCCTGAGCTGTCTTCCTTTCCTGATGGTGGCATTTGCTCTTCAAAGAACAATTTTTGCTGCCCCTATCTTCTGTGCAGGGAGAAAATGCTTTTGAAATCAATGTGGTTCTGCAGCCAGGTAATAAGCATTTAAAAATATGTATCTACTTCTCATTTGTTCAAAATTTGCTAAATCCTATAGCAGTTAAACAGGTATGAAGTGATTTTCCTTTAATGTTGCTTCCTTCTGATAGACTGTGCAATGAAGCTGGATCAGTTTCAAAGGTTTCCCACTCCCTGCCTAGAATAGAGCTGTTATAGCAATAGCCCTTTGAAAAGGAAATGGCAAATGGCACCAGCAGGACAGGCAGACAGCTCAAGTCAGGTTCATACAGCCCCAGAAGTGCTTGGAAGCAGAAGACGACATGTGAAAGAGGACGGAGGGAGGAGAGTCCAAACTTAGAAAACATCTGTTGAAAGAATTAATGGAAAAAGTCACCCCACCCCAAACAAAGCAATAGCAGCTGAAAGCAGGGGATAACAGCTGCAAAGACAGTAGCAGTAGCTGTAGAGGGCTCCTACACTTGTGTAAATACTGAGAGATATATTATTTAAAAAAAAATTTAAAAAAAAAAAATGTGTTCAGACAGGAATCCTCTCCTTTCAACGAGACTATTAGGTACACATTAAGTTTGTTTTTTATAAGCATTTCCTATATTTAATATGGCCACTTTATCATTAGTTCCTGGATGACCATGTTTATTAGCATGGTGCTCTCTAAGCAAGGGGCTTTCAGGGTTTTCAAGGCCTTACTGCTGTACCTCTATTGTCTGCTGCACACTGGTTCTGAAAATGCCCCCTATACTTGTAAATAAAATATATCAAGATATAATCATCACACAAATGGCCAAACTTTCTTCCTCTCTGCAAGCCTGCAGGACTTATCAGTACTGCCTATTGGGAACAATTACTGACATATCACAACCGGCCAAACCATGGCTGGGCAATACCTGGGACAGGGCTACTTGGAGCAGAACAAAATAGTTCCAGAGAGCATGCCAGCATTAAACAGTATGGACACTCATTTACCAGTGCTTGTATCCATGGCCTAACCCTGTTCAGTTTATTAGCACAGGCATGTTCAGATAGCCTCCGACGCACACTCATTGCCCTACCCGCCTCCACTAAGTATCAAGGACAGTGGTCAGTAACCTCTGCGACTGTGAAGTCCTGACTATCTGTGCATGCAGGAATCCCCAGGCATGGGAAACAAATAGAAAGACACAAGCAGAAGAAAAGCTTTTTATGCTTTTGGCAGTATAAAACTGCCTAAAGACCATTCTTTCAGACAGGATGGATATAGCCATTGATTTAAAACTAGACCTATGTGTAAGTGTTTTGTTGAATGAACACATGAGCATTTTGTTAAATTCTGTGTAGTTTGGTTCTTGAGCTTATGGAAGGTTCAATACATCAGGATATTGGATTGCTTTGTTTTATATTTTTCAAAAACTACCATGGGAGGATTAATGTCCATGTAGAAAATTTTCCAAGAAACATGAGCATGGAGAGTAGTGGCTTCTGCAGTTAATTTAAAACATGTGGTTAATAGTTAATCATAAAAGGTTCTATCACTTCAATATTACTCAGAAAAATTGCGAAGAAAGAGTTGTACAATTGAGAAATAATTTTATCTCCAATAAAATCCTTATTTTTGCACTTTTAAAAAATGAAATGTGGAAAAACATAGTTCTTATTCCAGAAAACAATGTCAGTTTATATAAAGTCAGGGCACTGTTGCTTGATATAATTTTTATGCTTGGTGATTGGGAAAAAATAACATTTAGTACATTGTTTTGTGTTTGGTTTATTTTTATTTGTTCACCTGTATCATGAAATGGCTGAGTTTAAAACCACAGTAAACAGGCAAGCACTTAAGGATGCATGTGGGAATTAGGCACAGATTTTTCTCTATCGTTAATAGGAATTGTGTATCTAACACTTGCTCACTGTAGTGGAAATAGACTTGAACCTTAATCTAAAGTGCATTGAGAGAAATTACTTTATTTTTCCATTGGAGACTACTGTGAATGATGCAGCTGTAGTGGACAAAGAAAATCTAAAAGCAAGTGAAGTAAAATGAAAGACCACTGTTGGATCAGGGGCCATTGGACCACATACCATAGACAGAAACAGATGCTCCTTTACCTATCATCATATGTATAATTTAACACCACTGATCTCTCATAAGGACTGAAATGTATTAGGTTTTCCCTTGAGACTACATCCATCTTTTTTTTTCCCTCCCTACCTTAAATTCTGTTTTATATAGACTTTCACAAAACTAAAGAAGTTATCCAGAATTGGTAGAACTACTGTGTTCTACGTGAACATGACTGTTTATTTAGGTGCCTTGTAAGCTTGTATACCAGTTGTGCAGGAGCCCAACCTCTGCAGTGTTTTGGACTGTTCCTCTATTCTTTCTTATTTTGTTGCTTAACTAGAAATGTTACTAAAGTGATTGAAACATTGTGAGAGATATGCTATGGAGGCATTTTCTCTCTGTCTGATTACTAATTTTACAATATTGCATGCAAGTTTGCTTTTTCCTTCTAAATGCCAATTTTCAAATGTGAAGAGCTACCATGAGACACTTGCTTATGACCAAATTTTGGGGTGTTGATTACCAACACATAGCACAGCAACTTCAAAATTCCTGTTATTTACCGAATAAGGATAGCTTACCAAATTGCTAATAGTAGATTCGGGAAATGCCTTTAAACACCCAAGTGTCAATGTGTTGGCCTCTTCTAATTTTGTAATGTCTCTGATATCTCTTCCTGGAAACTGAAGAGGAGCAGAGTGTGACATATTTTAACATCACCACCTTAGCAGGTCATGTTCCACCTCTGTGGTCTGCTGGTCACCAAGAAGGAGCCAGTGATTCCTGATTTCAAGTTCCTACAGGTTCTCAGCCTCTCTTAAGGCTTCATTTTGTCTATAGCTTAAAATGCATTTCTAAAGAAGTCATAAAACCTTTTAAATATTAGTTGTACTCTACAATTCACATAGAAAATCCACATCCACAATAAATTGGGGAATACTTAATAATACTACTTTATGAGCATAATAATGAAGGATCTAGAGTTAGTGAACTGCCTCTCCTTTAACTACCTGTTATGAGTTAGCGCCGGTAGACACTTAACTCTACAGCCACTTTCTCATTCTCACCCAGGGGGATGAGTGAGAGAATTGGAAGGGTACAAGCAAGAAAACTCATGGCTTGAGATAAAGACGGTTTAACAGGTGAAGGAAATCTGTGCACGCAAACAAAGCAAAACAAGGAATTCATCCACTACTTCCCATCGGCAGGCATGTATTCAGCCATTTCCTGAAAGCAAGGATTCATCATGTGTAACGGTTACTTAGGAAGACAGATGCCATAACTCTTGAATATCCCTCTTCCACCTTTTCCCCCAGGTTTTATTGCTGAGAATGATGGTATCCCATATGGTCTGGAATATTCCTTTGGTCAGTTGGGGTCAGCTGTCCCAGCTGTGTCCCCTCCCAAATCCTTGCGCACCCCCAGCCTCCTCGCAAGTGGGGTGGGGTGAGAAGCAGAAAAGGCCTTGGCTCTGTGTAAGCACTGCTCAGCAGTAGGGAAAACATCCCTGTGTTATCAACACTGTTTTGGTCACCAATCTAAACCAGCACCGTACAGGCTGCCACAAAGAAAATTACCTCCATCCCAGCCAAAACTGTACACTGTCTCACCTTCCCATCCTTACTTGGATTTCACATATTCAGCTCAGGGATTGTAAGGAGATAAATCCTTTGGGGATTATTTTTAGAAGAATTAGCTCAGAGTCAGGGAATCTTGAACAGTGCCATAATTTCAGTTAATGCACCATAGTTTCTACCAGGAATGTAAATATGCAATGCAGGAAGTCACTACAGTGAGCTAAAGTAAATATAGTGCATTATGAAATAAAACCTGTGGCTCGAGGCAGGATGCTGAGAGAGAGCAGACAATCAGGAATAAAACAAATCAGTAACTTACCAGTGAAGGATAAAAATCTGGAGAGATAAAAGGAAAAAAAAAATGTTAGCATAATAAAAGTGTGAAATTAGACCAATAATGAAACTTAGGAAAAAATGTCTTTCAGACCTCAAGGTTGAAGAAAATTGCTGGAGTAACATGAAAAAGTATTTTGTGGAAATTCAGAGAGTATGAAAGTTCATCTCAGGAAATTTTGGTGATATAGATCAGAAAGCAAGACATTTTCGTGGAATTACCTAATGCAGTTTTTCTAGGAAGAAGTATAATAAGGGACAAATGAGAAGATCAAAACTATCTAAATCCTAGCTGAGTTCCCATACAAAACGTGCTTAATTATGCAGGCCAATATATCAAGTCATCTTGAACTTTTGCTGTCATGAACTGAGTTAGTTTTTTTTATCTGGGAGGATACAGCATTTTTTCCTTCGCAATGTAAATTACAATGGCTTCTGAAAGATAATGAGAGCAAATGACACTATTCTGGTGGATGCACAAACTGATGACACAAAATATTATTGCAAAAGAGTCAACAAGCATCACAGAAAAAATAAAGTTTCCTTGTTGGCATGAAATTTGACATATTGATCAATTAGAAACTAAAATGAAGTGAAAAGATCTCATTCTTCTCTCACACTTGTTCAATATTCCTTTGATGCAAGTGGAATTTATTCCAGCATAAATTGTTGTCAGAGGAAACTTAAATCTAAAGAATGTACGCTGTATTATCTTGTAATTTTGATTACACTATCATGTAGAATAATTTTGTAAGCATGTTTTATTGGCTTTAAAATTTGTGAAGGCTTTGTTAGCATATTGTTCTGAAGCAAAAGGTATGGCTCTTGCATGCTTATGCATTGTCTGATTATGTAAGCTGGGCAAAATCCAAAGTGATTAACAGTCGTAAAATAAGAATTCATTTCAGTGAATAAAACATATGAATCATAACTCAGTTTTTATTCAAGCAAACTTCATATGCTGTTCCCAGTTACACTAAAAATGTTCTCAAATAGTTGTTTCATTGAATTAATTCTTTTAAGTACAATTATATCTGATAAAATATTCATGAAAGTACTTCAACACATTGGACAAGGTTCAACCCTTAAGGTCAGCTTGATAAGGATAGCATATTATCCTTTCACACATGTAAATCTTGGTTGGTAGGTCTTCTGTTTTGCAATTGACTGTTTGCAGTTCAGCACTGCTTAGTACTAATGAAGAATGACCAAAGTTTTAAGTTAATTTATACTCGTCCAGCTTTTTTTGCTGACTTCCACCATTCCATTTCACTCAGCATTAAATCTGAAGGTGTATTATAAGCAATTAATTAATTGTGGTGTATGATACTTATGCATCAGAAGAGCTTTAGAATATTAGCAGAATACAAGCTATCCACTTTGACTTGTCAGCAGCAGCTAAGTATCCACTGTAAAGGGCCAGGTACAAAATATAGACTGATGCCTGGTGGGAATAATGATTCCTTACATTCAGAATGAAATATCCAATAGAGAACAGCCAATACGGAAGGCAAAATACCAAAACTGCCTGCAAATGAGATAGCTGGTATCTTTAGTTTGATAACTGAACTAAAGAAGGGTAATTTGGCACATCTTCAAGATCTATTCTGCTTACAGTTACTGTCTATCTCTAATATGTTGATTATCATGTTTAGAATATTTAGACCAAGCTTTATAATTTATTTGAAACATGTCTGTAAAAAATTGCACTGAGTAGGTAGACTGGCATCAATCAAAAGAGAAGTAAGTTCCACATGAATGACAAAAAAGGATGCAAAAAAAGTTTGTGATCCTTAAAATCTTTTTGTGTAGAAAAATATTATTCTGTCTCTTTGAATTACTAGAATTAATTTGCTCTCCTTTATTCTACTCACTTAAGATACTTTGGTTTATGGGTATAAATAAAGGCTCCTACTTAAAAAAAAGGTGAACAGTTACACTCTTGATTTGTACATGTGCTTGTTTTGGCTGGGATAGAGTTAATTTTCTTCATTGGAGCTGGTATGGGGCTATGCTCTGGATTTGTGCTGAAAACAGTGTTGATAACACAGGGATGTTTTCCTTACTGCTGAGCAGTGCTTACACAGAGCCAAGGCCTTTTCTGCTTCTCACCCCACCCCACTTGCGAGGAGGCTGGGGGTGCGCAAGGATTTGGGAGGGGACACAGCTGGGACAGCTGACCCCAACTGACCCAAGGGATATTCCAGACCATATGACGTCATGCTCAGCATATACAGTTGGGTTAAGAAGAAGGAAGGGGGGGACGTTCAGCGTGATGACGTTTGTCTTCCCAAGTAACGGTTACACGTGATGGAGCCCTGCTTTCCTGGAGATGGCTGAATACATGCCTGCCCATGGGAAGTAGTGAATGAATTCCTTGTTTAGCTTTGCTTGAGTGTATGGCTTTTGCTTTACCTGTTACACTGTCTTTATCTCAGCCCACAAGTTTTTTCACTTTTACTCTTCCTATTCTCTCTGCCATCCCACTGGGGCAGAGTGGGTGAGCAGCTGGGTGGTGCTTAGTTGCTAGCTGGGGTTGAACCATGACAGTACATTAGCATATTTTAAATGGATAAAAGCTATATTTTAAAGTAAGAATTATCAAAATGTATGTTCACTGCATTAATTGTCATCCTTGTTATTGTATTTTCAATATGGCAAATAGTTTGAATGGGAGGCATAGCAAACCCAAAAGTAAATTTCAACTGTTGTGATGCAAATTTCTAGTCTTTATTGAAGTTTATAAGTGTAGCATAGTGTTTCTGTAAATTTTTGGGACTGAAGCAGGGCAAAAATCCCACAGGGAGGCAGAAAATGTAGTTTAGGATTAATAGAGCATTCTTTACACTATTGAAGTTTCATGTCCAATGTTAAAAATTTACAATTTGTCATTGATTTCCGTGGTCATGTGAAAGAATTCACTACATAACTTTATACACTCTTAACCATGAAGTGAATTCTTCAAATACTCCATTTTCTGGAAGACAGTCTGGTTTTAATTACCTTTCCATGCAAACAAGCTACATTTTAATCCCATTCCTTTTTTCATCTGAAATCCGTTTAGTCTCTCTAATATTCTGTATGGTAGAGGCATGTACCGGCTCCCATTTGCATGCCATTACAGGATGCAACGTCATAAATGTTATAGTAGAATAAGTGCATCCATGTCTCACATAAACATTCAATTTTAAACTGTAGAGAAGAAAAGATGCACTCTAAAGGATGAGCTAAGTTGTTACTCCTAGAGATTTATTAAATGTACATTCATAACTTAGTGAATCAGTTGTCACTATTCTGTCCTGGGTACTGATGACCTATAATTCATTGGAGTATAACTATTGTTACATGAACACGTGGAAATAATCTATGAATGTTTTTGTCTTATCTATGTGGATCTGATTTGTCAAGACAGCAGTGGAGGCTTTTTTGTTTTCTGATTTTACCAGAATGAGCACCATGAAACATAAATCTGTCTCTTTCAGGTCTCTTCGAGGCTTGTGCTTCCCATTTGCCTCTATCGCTTTAACCTTGATGTGAACCTTTGCTATGGCCACAGCTCCAGGATCTGAAAATCCTTCTCTTGCCACATTGCAGCTCTCCTTATCTCTGCCGGGTTCTGCTCTCTGTCTGGGCTGACACTCCCAACCCAACACATATCCTGGCGGGGTGCCTTCCTTCAGCCCGTGCTTCCCTGGAGCAGCATCCGAGACCCCGGTGCTGCTGGAAGTGTCCTCGGCTCTTCTGGTACACACGGTGACGCACAGCGACATGTCTCATAAAGCCTGCTTGACTAATTTAATTGATGTCCAGTAGGCATCTGAGGCTTACCTTTATTTTCAAGATACTGTCCCTGTTGTGTCCCTTACACCGGCCACTTCTGTATCTTCTGTGTCTTTACCATCAGGACCAGAAACACCCCCACAGCTGCAAGAATCTGGAATAATCTTCAATATTTATGCCTCCACACACACTACCTGTTTTACGTGTCAGCTGAGAACATACCCTTTCTTCCTTACCTTAGTTTCTCTATGCCATTGGATTTGTTTGTTATTCAACTCTCTGTATTTTTAATTAAACATATAAAATAGCCATACAATTCTTTTAAATACTTTATACAAAACTAAGTTATATTTATGCATTGGTAATTTACACTGCACAGATTTTATAAGCCTATTCCTTTACCATTCATGAGAATACCTACTGTTTATTTAATAACTACCATATTATAAAGTACATATGCTATCTATAAGCTACAGAAGTCTTAAAAACCACAGAACCACACACTGATTTAGCATATAAAACTTTGATTTTTTTAAGAGTGATTTCACAGAACATGTGTAATAACGAAACCACATACTTTTCCAATTTGCCAGTTATTGTTGTTATTTGTTGTTTTCAAACTTTGAAAGTTGTATTTGATACTGACAGAAAAAGTAGGTTTTGGAGACAAGAGGAAACTGGTGACTATTTTTTTGTGCCTTTTTGTTTTCTTATTATGGAAAACTAGTAGGAGATGCATCTAAGTAATCAATGTAGAGGTTACCGCATGTAAAGTCAATTTCTTGCTCGGTGTAGGCAATGACCAGTTTGTTTTAAGCACAAGCAGATGTTTCTATCTGACCATCTGGCCTTTATTTGCTTTATCCAAAATCCCGTGCTCCCTCATATACACAGGGAGGGGAAAGGCGGTAATGATGATTTTTGTTTTGTTGGTTGTGGTAGTAAATCATAATTGCGCTATTTCTTGGTAGCAATAAAGTGGAAGCATGAAAATAAAACATTACAAGTAAAGAAAAGTTTTTTTAAGTGAGATATGAGAAAAGGATTTCTCTATTCAGCAAATCAGCACATTTGACACCTCTGATCTGAAATGTCATGAGCTCATCTCATGTGTATTCTGCACAGAACCTATCACTGAATGCCTATGTGCAGCTGAGCTGTATGGAGAGCATGACTGAGTCTTCAGTCATACATAAGCCTTGTATACATGGTCTGCAAAGGGGTATGCCTTATTCCTCATTGACCGGTTTTTATCACCTCTATAATATTTTAATCTGTTCAGCCAACATTCTTTATATCTTGATTAAGCTTGACAAATTGGAAATACTAGTGCCGAGAAAGAAAAAATCAAGTAAACACAAACCTTCTTGATTTGGCTTAAAAACTCCAGGATGCTTCCTTGTACTTAAATTTCAGTGACTCTGCAAAGCTATTAATAGTTGTAAATTGAGCTTAAATTATGTTAAAAAGTGATGTTAATATCAACAGGTCCTTAGAATTATTTTTATGAAATTCAAAGTTTGCAAGAACTGGCACCTTTCTTCACTCTACACTGCAGACTAAGCAAATTAAGGTCTGTTTTTTTAATCATAATGCCAATAAGTAGCATTGAATACTGCCTACAGAGACCAGCTTCAACCCATACAAAAATATCTTTTCAGATTTGAATCACATGCAAATACATTGATAAATATAATATATTATAACCTAAATTTTCTGTTGTGAGATTCAAATATTTCTGCCTCTCCTTTACAAGCTGAAATAAAATGAGCTTTGTGCTGGAGACACCTTTATGTCAGCAAGTGTCAGTGCAGCAAAGCTACAGATTCTCCTGTAGCCCACTGATTGAAGTTAGCTAAGTAAGTACTTTCACTGCAATTACAAATCTCTTCCCCTATACGTTACATGAAAAGGTTGTTCTGTTTTTCTTTTAATATTGGTTTACTTCAGAAATTGCACTTGCTTATTGGAAGCCCTTTTGTTCTCATGTGAATGTTAAAATTACCACCTTTCTGAAACCTGAAGATCAGCAACCTGTCATACAAGCAAACACTTGAAACCATTTTCTACGTTTCCTGCAGCACATTAGGCTCTCACTACTTCCATGAGTTGCATTGTACACTTTGTGCTTAATTTTCTTTAATTCACTGTGAGACACAAAATATTAACATTGTCAGCAGGAAGACTCAGACTGAAAGTGAAGTTGGTTGCTACAGTAAGAAAGCCAATTTGTGTTCTCCATTATATCATTGGGAATCAAGACTAACTATATTGACTTCAGTAGGGAAGGGGGTTGACAGACTTATTGCTACTTCTACAAAATGATCCATGCACCTCTAATGATACAACAGCACAGTTAATTGTTTAAGTCTGACTGAGAGGATGATGGCTGCGAACAGCAATGGTGACTTCCAAGGTTAGGGTACCAGGGAGTTTTATGCAGATTTCAAATGGGTGAACCTAGCTAATTGAAATGGCTAAAAACGTCTGTTCTGATTATTCTTTTTATTATTTTTTTTTGGTCTCTAATGTTGCCTGTCTTAAACGGGACTTAATCAATGACAAGTTAGTTGAGGATCATTGTTTGGCACAAGCGCCTAACTCTTCTTCCCATCTACACATTCTTGTCTGGACAGGAGATTAATATCTTAATTAAGCCAGGCTTTTATTTATCTGTCATCATTGTAACAGAGTGCACCGCAAGCATTAGAGAAGACTTGTCTGAGGTGAGGAAGAAGCATTTTAGACATCAGAAGGGCTGAAACACAAAGAAGTTAAAGTCAGAAGTATCCTTTTCAAAGGCCCAACAACAAGCACCAGCTATCTGATTCTTTCAGAGTACTTGGGCTTTTTGGCTAGTTCTTCATCTGCCCAACCATGATATCCATTTAATTCTGCTGAAATCAGGGGTTTCAGGTCATACATGGAGTGAAACACATACTCTTAAATCAAGTACCCAAAGAAAAGACAATACATTATTAGCTTTGAAAACACCAGTTTGAGTTGCCTGCTGTCACCCAAGAACTATGTGGCACAGCACACTGTAGAGCAAAGAGTTCCACAACAACCCAGTTTCTCAGGGTTATGTTTACCTAACTAGACAGGAGGTTAAATTGGATAGTTTCATTCCCCATCTCTTCTGTATGCACCTTCCATTTTTTGCAGCATATGAGAAAAAAAGATTCTGGACAAAACCAGTTTATATATAAATTAAAATATATTATTGTAAACTTTGATCTGAATAAGGCAATGGTTCTATGAGAAAAATAGTGTACATTTATGGAAACAAAGACTGTATCATAATGCTGTATCATGTTGGCATGGACAGCATTAATTACATAATTTCCTAACATATTGAGCCATATAACCAATACCAATATCTTTACATAAATATCTTATGGTTTATCATGAACTGGGGACTCATACAGTCACTAACCAGACCTTCACACCTAAATTAGCAGACTAGAAATATCACCTGCTCTGCCTCTGAAAAGGAGGTGACATACTGTTTTCCACTGGATTTCACTAATATTTGGTGACCTTTTTTTTTTTTTCACATCTTAGCTTCTTACCTGATGTGATTTTCATCCTTACTTGTTCTTAATTCCTTAGCTCTAGTAGTTGTAAGGTAGTTTAGTTCTTTAATGAGGCATGACTACTTCAAATTAGTTTTCTTTCTCTTCACATTAATATTACCAACATTGACTTTTGAGTGTTAGGTCTCAACCAATAATATTCACCCTGAATTTGAAGGTGAAATTGCAGCTATAAAAGCAATGTGAAAGAGTACTAGGACTTATCACTGATCATGCGCATTCAGTAAAGTATCTTTTTAAAGTTATTTCTCTTCTTTTCCACCAGCACATGAGATCCCAGTCCAGAAGTACCTCTTCAGGAAGACACGAGCTACTGATACCTTGCAGAGAGGCTCTGTTCCTTGAGCACCACACCTCTGTGCTCCCACGCAACAGGGTTTTTGTAACTGGTGTCTGAGACAAAACACACTGAAGTCAATAGAAAGGTTCAGAGTGACTTCAGTTGTCTTCTGACCAAGCCTTCACAGAATGTGCTGTTATATAACCATTTTTCCTCTTAAATCTTCTTATTCCCTGATCACCTTTAAGGTGATGTACCATTAGTTCTGACTGGGGTTTTACTGGCCCTCTCTTCCTAGTAGTGACCAAGCACAGAACTAAATCAATCTTTGTCAGGCCTATAATTGAGCACTTCCCTAATTTATGAGACAGCTTTTCCATTAACAACAAAATCTTGAGAATTAAATAAAAACAGACCTTCACAAGTGCTGCTGCATTGGTGAATAAAATAAAAACATTGATAAATGTACGCCCCTTTTCCCAGGCTGACTTTGAAAAATTCTGTGTCACAGACCCAGGTCGTATTCTGACAACAATTAGGAACACTAAAATAAATAGTTGGCAATTCTTTGTTATGACAGGCTATGCAAAGTTGGGGGGTTTTGCCAACTAATACAGTAGTCTGTGACTATGAATTATGTTATTACAGTGTCTGCTAGTTCTTATGTATCTGTATTCTTATGCCCCTTTCAGAGCATGATAACTTCTTTGTTCTAAATCTGATTCAGCTGAGACTTGATGAAATTATACAGAGGGATGGAAATATTTCCTTAAGTTTTGCTGGAATTGTTTCCATTGTTAAACTAAACCACTTACTCAAAACTCAATGTGAACATTTTTCCTTTGGTGTTTCTAATGAAGCTTTGAATGTCTCATCAATTAAGACACTTAAACTAGACAAGATAAATCACTAAAAAATGCAAGAGCCATGACAGGGAGATGGATTGATTACCTAATAGGTATTTTCTACATCTAAGGGCTGCATCCTTGAAGCTTACATTCATGTGAATAGTTCACTGATGTCAATTTTACTGTTTTTGTGAAGCTTGAATCAAGCCTTTTATTTTATGATTTTGTGAAATTAAAAAATAATATTTAGTTGTTTCATTGATTTTTCTACAGTTCTCTTCCACTTTCTGAAAGTGTTTGGATTTGGAAAAGAAAAGTAATCTCATTACAGAACTTGTTGACACAACTTTTTCAGCATCTCTTTGACGTGAAAATTAAGTTTAGAAGGTGCTTACTTTAAAGAAATCCAAGTACGGACTCATTGAGATGTATTATGCTTAATAATGCTGCATACTTTTAAAATTTTTTTCATTTATGCAAATACACACACACATATACTATCTAGAATAGAAAAGGTTTTGGATAAATGAGCATTGAGGCTAACAGTCTCTCAATTAAATTGAACCTAGTTTTTTGAAGCATCATAGGAAACGAGAAAAAAGAATACATCATACATGTTGTAGAAGCAAGAAAAATAGGAAATAGGAGCTTAGTGTCTAATTTTTTTTTGCCCCACTGATAACAGATTTTAAATCTGAAATGTTTAAATCATTACAATTACAGATATTAAGTATGA
>VYZV01005061.1:13511-38319 GCA_013401275.1 Pandion haliaetus | reverse complement strand
GTTGTTTTAAATCCATTTACAAATTTGCTCTTTTGTAAGGGGGTGCAAGTCCTGTTGTAATTAATATGACTGAACTCAAGTGCTTTCATGAGTCTGGAAAAACTCATTGGCAGTCTGTGTACAGTAATTTCTTCTAGCTAAAGAAACTGATTTATTTATTACGGAGTCGTCTAGCAGTTAGCGAGCTGTTTCCAGTTTGACTATTATACATGGGTTGCTGTATGTATTTTAATGGTAGTTACATCTAGGTAATGCAGAGTGTCAGAATGTTATAGCCAGAGGTGCCATAAGAAATCTTGTGTGAAGTTCATCCATTTTACTCTCTTTGGCTGAGGGGGCTAACCAGGGCACGTAGGAGCAGGTGCAGTTTTTCACACCTCCAGCACAGCCTGCAAATGTTATTGTTAGGGGGGCTTGAGGCTTTTTTTCAGTTTTAGCATAGAAGTCTAATTGTTGATACTGAGTACTCCCTTTAAAATTGAAATGTGTTCTTTTATCCATGCAAATTCCATTTCTGCCTAACAGAAAATCTATACAGAGCATGAATAAAAAGGAAGTCAAACTAAAAATCATTCACTCAGACACTATCCTACCTGCTTTTCAATGACCTTTCTGATTAAGGTTACTTCTGCCTCTAAACTTCATTTTGATTTGAAACTGCAGGTCTCTCAGTGTGAAACTATCTGTGTTCAGATAATATTTGTCAGACTATTAGGCAGACTCTGGTAGTAAAGAACAGGTACCAATTAACCCTTTGGGGGCATCTAGTGTCTCTTGTAATGTATCATGTGAATTGCTTTATTATGTTTTAAAAGGGCTTTATTATGTATATTACATTTGAATTCTAGTATTATCAAATTTGGGAATTCTTTAGCTTTGATAAGGTCTTTCACTGCTGGATTCCTCCAAATGTGATGCTTAAGCTTCCCATTCACCATAATATTTCACAGTCATTTGTGAATACGACTTTATTGGTATTTGAAGTAATAATGGCTTAATGCAATTTTCTTTCATTCTGGCCTTTGTTACGGGCAGATGTGAGCTATAGAATACTTATTCAAATCAAGATGTACTAAAAATATACTCAGCTAAACCAATAAAAAAAAAAAATTAGCTCACCTTCTTACCTTTTAAAGCCAAAGTAACGGACGCTATATTTCCTATATAATGTTCTTTATAAAAGTATATGGTATATTTGCAAATGGAAGATGGATCTATGTATTCTTAATTGCTGCTATATAAATGCCTATCAGCTGAGTCATAAAGCCTTATCTGTAAGATTTTGCAGTTGCTCTATGGAACAATTTAATTTTGTTTAGTATCTTTGAAACAAAGCCCTGTACGGAATAATTTTTACACTATTACATGATAACCTTATTAGGACAGTTGATACATAATAACATAAAATCAGGATGTTTGACAACGATGGATAATCTTGTAAGCAGAGAGATAGAGGAAGTGTATTCCAGAGAATAAGAGTTGCCTAGAAATGTCATTATCACAGATGCTGTGATGACATCTCTGACAGAGACCAAAAGAAAAGTGGCAGAGAGGAAAGAGGGGGGAAAAAAAGGTCTTTTGAAAGACTGCAAAAAACCATGGAGGCATTTAAGATAAAGGATAACTTGTAATTGCTTTCAGCAGTTTATGTGGAGTCAAGGGATTTGGCTAGTAATGACGATTGTTTCTCCCTGTACCATGATTTGTTTTATAAACTGGCAAACTGTGAAGCTAATCTTAAAATACACTTGTTTTCTGCTGATGTCACCTTGTGAAACTCAGGAGCAGACTAACTGAGGAAGCTGTGAAGCCTCCATTATTTGATGTCTTATTCGGTAAATATGTGAGGAATAATTTGGATATAGTTGCGATTGGGGAGGGAAATAGAGCCAAGGATTGTTTTTAGTCTAATTTTTCCAGTGACCCCAATGAAAAATTATTTTATACTTGATAATGTCCTTACATTTCTGTCTAGAACGTATTATGAAACATTATGTCCAGTTTGCACTACACAGGTTAAACCATAATAAAACGATGCAGGCAGAAGCAGTATTCACAATAGTTTGGTTAACAGTACTGTTTTATTGCTAGTATGTTGTAAGCCTCCCAGATGTAGATTTGGAGTCCTACAGCGCTCCAGGGAAAATTGTGATGAATTACACAATGTATGTGGAAATTAGTACTTGTCTAATAATTTAGTCATTAAATTTGGATTTTCCCCTTTGCAGGCTGATACACAGTAGCCACAGAGTTCACAAAATTAATGAGATGGTTTTGCCGAAAATACCTGTCGATATCACTTTTAAAAGTGTCTAGCAGAAGAACAACCTGATTTTAGGTGGGTAAGTTTATGGGGTGATTATAGCAAGCTGAAATATCTTTAAAACTCACATAGAAATAGTGCTAAAATATTTAACACTTTAAAACCACTGCATTACATGATTTTTTTTTTTTTTTCCAGTTAAAAGTTCTACCTTTTTTACAATCATTTAAGAGTTGTTCTTGCTATGGTACCACATTGGTCTACTCATGTCATTATTGTTGGATTTTTCCAGCTCCCACTGGATTTTTATTGCCATAGAGGTTGGACAAACAAAATCAGGCAGAACAAATCTTTGAAACAGGTTGTTATAGCCTCCAGTGATCTGTACAGACCAAACATATTGGCAGGCAAGCAAACCTCCTGAGCTTGCCAGAATGTTAACTCTGGATCCCAGTCACTAGTGTTCATTACAAATCTGTGCCATACAATAAAGGTAGAGGAACTCAGTGCCAATGCCCATTTCTAATATTGTTGTTTAGGTTAAGTTGTATATAGTTCGACTAATCTCTACCTTTATACATGACTGTAATCAGAGGTAGTAAAAAACCTCTTGAATTATGAGCTGCAAAGAGCACTTTGTAAATTCAAATATAGTATTGTGACAAATAATCAGGATATTTCAAAATAAGAGTTTGACATTTTGCATGGCTTTTTCAAATATTAGCAGTTTCCTTTCTTCTTACTGTGAATATGCAATAATCATCTTGGTTAAAATAAATATGTCTGGTATCTGTGGTTTAGAGTTGAGATACGTATGTGTTGAATGAAAGACTCAGTGAAAACCTGATTATTTCATTAATTTTGAACGTGGTTCTTTGCATCATAGAGTATAATTTGTGCTATAGAAAGGCAGTGGTTTCATTGATTTCAGTGGCACTATTTGCACAAATTTCTGTAGGAAACAGTTTGTTGCATCACACTCATTAATGCTGTGATATGTCTATCTAGGAATAAGTAATTAAGGCTACCAGGCAGAATGTTAGATAAGGAAACAAATTTAAAAACAAACAAACAAACAAAAAAAAAAAACCAAAAAAACCAAAACCTCTTCAATTCCCAGAATATCTCAAAATGTTTTCTGTATTTAAGTTTACTTTTAATACACAATGTTGTATGACATAGAAAATAGTAATGGATTTTCAGAGACAATAAGGTGGCATTGGTGGTTTAAACTAATCAGCGAAACATTAAAATTAGATAAATTCAGGTTACCTGGTCTTATAGAAGTACTGGGGTGCAAAAACTAAGTTGTACCTATTTTCAGTAATTTATCATAGAACGCTTGCTCAGTATATTTTAGGTAGAATACTGGGCCATAACCTGTTTCCTTGGCAACCACATATGAATAAAAGGTACATTAGCAAAGCTGCAGATGTGTGTCAGTGAATGCTTATTAAGTAGCCTAATGCATTTACATACCATGTGCTCACAATAATGCATGCATCTTGAGAATCACCATATAAAAAGATTTCTGGGCATGGCCCAATGTGGATTCTTAATATTCAAAGGTTTTAACCTAAAACCCTCATGTTTTCAATGGAAATATCTCTTGTGATTTTTTTTTTCATTGTGCTTTAAATTGCACTTGCGATAACTGGACAAAATTGGCATGGTAGGCTTGGTCTTCAAATTGAAACCTTTCTCCAAGATTCTGGGTACTTACAGCACTGCTTTAAGACAACAAAATATGGATGGAAATGAAGGTTCATGGTGTCTTTCAGAAATGCTCAGGCATTCTAAATTTGAAACTTGTACCAGCATTCAGAAGCAAGTACAATTATACTGTTTTACACAGTGGCAAACTAAAGCCACTAAATAAAAATGAAACTGGTGTTGCTTGTAGCATTCTCATTCTATCCAACGTATTCAGGCAAAGAGATATGACCATGTGTTGTCTTGCAACAGTCAACAACAGAAAAAGGGGGGGGCAGGGGGAGAAAAAGCTGTGGAAGAATCAAAATGGCAGGTGTTCATGGATTTTCAGAATAAGATTTGGATGTAGCGTTTAGGGAGCATTCACACTTTCTGTGCAAGTGTTTGTATAGTACTTTTTTGTTTTACATTCCTGTATTTAAAAGAAGCTCAGATATGTAAGATCAGTTCTGACCAATTTGTTTACTGACTTTAGCAAGTTTGTAGAAGTTATTTTTGGCCTGCCTTCTTAAAGTATTCATTTGTATATAAAATGAAAAGGGTATACAACCCTTTGGGTTAACTATGCTATCCCAAGATGATACATCTTTAAGAAGTAAGTCTAAAATGCTAATCATTAAAAAGACAGGAAAAAATGGGAATCTGCAAATCCTGAGTTTAAATTCAGTTGGTGTAATCTGAGAAGTTGTTTATGTGACGAGTAGCCTAATTAAAACCCTCTTGAAATCAATGAAAAGATTCCCATTGACTTTTTTGGAGTATGCAGTAAGAGAGAAGGCTTCATACATAACAATGAGATTTAGCAAATAAAGATTATCCTGACAATGTTAAACATTTCCATAACTCTCAACAGTCAAGTGTACCAGAGTGTAGTATTAATTCCAGATAGTTTGAACACTATGACATTAATCTTTTCATGATCCTGAACCATAAACAATGTTGTTACGTACCATCCCATGCTACAATACTACTAAGGCTTTTGAGTGAATAAGAGTTTGGAAAATTATTAGGGAGATGTAAGTCAACTGGTTTTTTTCTTTTTATTATTTGTTGATCCCCATCTGAGCTGAGCTCACTGTTAGGCCAGGATTTGTGCCTGGGGCAATTCACGTTGGTGGCAGAGCATGCAGCACAAACCAGAGGTGGAGCCATCAAGATTTTCTTCTTGCTGCCAGCTGCTACCAGCTTTTGCTACAGTCCTTCTCCACTGCATGAGCAGAGGCCCTGCTATAGCTTTTAGGTTGGAAATGTGCAGCAGGATGGAAGAGGAGGAGTAGGGCTTGGGCTGGGCCACTTAGGTCAGCACAAAATGGAGCATAAGAATATTTAAGAGCATACAGCCTAAGTTATTGTGTGTCCAATAAGTTGTCACAATAAATGGCCACACTAAAGTGATGATTCAGAGTAACAGCTATCACTTGTGCGTTGCATTGGTTTTGGCATGCTAAAGTTTACCAATACAACAGCAAAACCAAAAATATTTTGCAGTATTTTAAGAATATTGGAGATCAGTCTGGCCAGTAACAGCTTGAAGACCAATTCTAGCTTACAAAATGGCTGTGTCCAGCCATCTAGCAGACCATTTAAATCAGGGGTTTCCAGGGGAAGGGATTTAGCCCTATTTTCAGTCTAGCATGATTCCTATATCAGCTGTAGTAAAGAGCAAGAATGGCTGTATTGGCCTGGCCCCCAGCACACCTGATTGAGAGTAACAGTGGCCTCTGAGCATGCAGCTTGGCTGCTGCTCTTGTGGATGTTGGTTCATATATTCAAAGGATGATTCCTCTGAAAATTGGAAAATGAGAGGCTGGGTTTAACTACTTTTACTTTGTCTTTCAGATAACTGCATGGGCAACAGAACACCACATAGTAATTCTCCAAAATGAACAGAATTTAAATGTTTAATTTGCTACTTTTTTTTTAAGGTATTCAAATACATATATTTGACAACAGTCAACAACAGAAAAATGTCTGTTGTTGTTACTCTGTCTGTAAACATAGCTTCATGATTTTAATTGATCTGTGCTAGCTAAGGACTCTAATATGTCCCAGAAGTGTAGGAGGCTAGAAAGTGGCTTGTCAGCAGCATGTAAAAAATGAAAGACTTAAACGGAAAATAATACTGAGATTGTTCAGAGATAGCAAGATCTAAAGTCAGCTGATTCTTAGTAGCAGTACAACATAAGCTTTTATATTCTGTGCAAAAGAAGAATTTGGATTTATGTCCGTTATTGCTGTTGCTTCATTTTCTTTTTTAGACTGGTGGAGAGACAAAGGTATAGTTAAACCTTAAAAAATTGCTTGCATGTGTTCTGTTTAGTGTTAATGGGACTCAGATTAGACCATGCCTAAATTGCAAGAAGACAACATACCTTGGAGAAAGACTTTCTTTGGTGCACATGCACAGCTCACACAGCTTGTGAGCCAAATGAGTTCTGCCAGGCTCCTCTCCTCTCAACTGGACTCAGAGGAGCAGGCAGCTGCTGCAGGTCTCCGTAACTGTGCTCCTTCTGCCTTGATCTCCGTGCACTTGATGCTTGAGAAGAGTAGAAGGGTTTCACAGAGGAACTCTTTCCCTTGCTCATGTAACAGAAAGGGGAGCAAAGCCACCTTGGGCTGCTGGTTCCTTGCGCCCCACTTCTGAGTGAAGTGTTGTGTTGTCTGAGTGAAGTGTTGTCTGCCTGAGGGGTGCAGAGGAGCTGTGTTTTCTTCCTCAGCAGCATCACTGGCTGCTTTGACCTCAGCAGTGAGAGCAATGATGAAGACAGTCCATCCAAGTGCTTTTCTCATGGAGAGGGTGGCCTGCTCTAGGCACTGAGAAGGAAACCAGTCAAGCCCTGGCCAAAATCCTGTAACTCATGAGGAATTTGCAAGAGTTGGTAATGCTATATATGTTGTTTCCTGCTGCTGTTTAAGAACTGAAACTGCTTGACTAGAGAGGAACATTGGAACATTTTTTTCCTAGGCAGTCTGAAATACTCTTAAGGAAAGAATACCACGTGCCATGAGTTGCAGAAGTGAGATTATCAGACTTCAGCAAAGCATCCAAACACCACCACTTCAGTAACCTTGGAACTGTCTTTTACATTTTAAAGAAGTAAAAGTTTGCTGACAATTTTCTCTGTGCCTTGCAATTTTGCCATATAAGAAGTAATCCACTGTTAAACTACTTGGACTTCTATTTAAAAAGAACATAATATTTGTGTGACGTTATGTGCAATTATTTATATATTGAATGGGAATTGGTACACATACATTAGCAAGATTGCAGTTTTTAAAGTATATGATTTGTATTGTGGCTTAGCCCCTGAAATCAGGGCTGCAGATGCAGATAAATCTTGTCCAACTTCTCACAGATATCAGTGTAGTCTGTTCACATAGGTCCCACTGCAGCACCAGTTCCTCCATTTTCTTTGCATGCAATTGGTTTTACATGAAACATTAAAATGAGAATGTAAAATCTTGGGTACAGCCAAGATGGCCTTATAAAGAATTTCTTACTCTGAAGAATATTTAATACAGAAGCTGATGNTAGTATTTTCAATCGCAGCACGAGTCATAGAAAAGGTGATTCTTTTTTTTTAGTGGATGAGCTGAAGTTGCCTTAAGAAAACACACTATCAATGAAAAAAAAGAAGAGAGACAAAAAACATCTCCAAATCTGTTATATATAAGACTGCCAGAGCATCAAATGGTCAAGTACAAATCAATTAATGTCTCTAAGTTGGGGGTGTCTGCTATACAAATGATGGTTATGCATCTGATTTTCAAAACAGTTTAAAGTAATCAATTTTAATTAAGATTTAGGGGGAATTCAGAACTTAATCTTCCTTTAATTTGTTTCATGTAATCTAAAAAGATGCTTGTATTTATTGTTGTTCAGTAATGCATTTCTTTCTTTTAAAGGATTACAACAGGTTTAATTTAATCCATATTACTGTATTTTTACTGACAACACATTTGTCATAAGTGCTTCTTATGGCACTTGTGTCAGAACTCTTCATTAATACATATTAATATGTATATATGCACCTAAAACAATAATAAAGAAACAATAGTAAATAAGCCATAGACAAAGTCCAAGATAAAAAGTAACCTACATGTGAGTATGAAACTTCGCTTCTCAGTTATGTAGGTTGGAATAAAAAAGGTTGTGAAAACTTTGGGATGCACTTTGCTTCTGCAATCAATACTGCTGTGTTCTTCAACTATTTGTGCCACCTCCCATAGCTGTTGGCAAACAGCTACTGATAAGAACAGCTCAGTTTGTCATAAGATTAAAGAAACCATTTTTGGTAGCAGAGAGTCCTAAGCTTAAGAGATGCTTCAATAGGTGAACTTATTTATAAGAATTCCAGTGCTCCAGAAGCAGTATTTAAGCTCTCCACAGAGCTATGCAATATTTCAGAGATGATCTTTTAATGTGGATTGTGTAAAACAGTGAAAGAAGGGGGATGTATAGATCAGTCACTGAAATTATGACAATTTCCTGACAAGAACAAATTTCTTTCCATATCTTTTCAACAACCAGGAAAGCATATGATAGTTCCAAGGCAGAATGCTGGAAAAAATACCTCCCCTCCTTATAATAGATTGTATATCTTATGTTGATATTAGTTTCCTCAGATGATAAGCAGCATTTACCATGAAGGGCCTCTAGCAAAGTTCTAACTTCCAGGCCCATCAAGGGTGACAATGATGAAATAGTTCATGCTTCTGGATTTTTTTTTTTTTTGTCTAAAATGAATCATTTTCTACTATTCAGTGCTCCTAATGCATAGGCTTAAGATTTGAAAACAAAGTAACTGTCCAGTAAAACCTTATACACAATAGCTTGTAAAAACAAACACAGGTCCGTCTTGGGCAAAATTAGTATTTTCAAGCAAGCTTTAAGACAAAAGCAAATTGTCCATTTTTCTAACAATATTTTCCACCTGTCTCAAAGCCCAGTTTTTCTCTAAGCTTCTTGGTTCCAAGAACTGGGAAAACAGGTTTTGCTGACTGTTTTTAAGGGAGAGGCAGAGAGAGAGAGAGAACATATAGGAAGACTACCAAATATATTGGAGCATCTGGCTAAATGAAATCAAGCTGCTTCCTTCTTTATCTAGGTAAGCATTTGTTAGTGCTTATGAAGCACTAATAGTATTGTTGCACTTGTTTCCTGAGGCAGTAATCATCTGAAGAAACCTAAATTAGAGAGTAAGACTACTGCTTAAAATACACATCATGATACCATATGAGTTTCTATTTATGCTTATAAGAAGATAATTAATATAATCAGATAAGGAAAATAAGGTAAATGTGATTATGCTTCAGTAACCAAATGAATTTATTTCAGACATTATTTTTTCAAGGGAGTATTTCGTCTCTCCTTTTTAGCGGGTGGTTGCAGAAGTTGCGCACAGAGCTATGCATCTCCGTACATGCTTTCTCTTTCTTCCGACGAGAAAGGCTTTGAAGGAGAGTAAGGCAATCAAAATCCTGTGTTAGGTTTAAGAGGAATTCTAAATGATGTGGACAAAACTGCACTGATGACCACGGAGCAAGGGGTTGGAAATAGGAAACACTGATTTCCTCATGTCCCTGAATTTACACTCCTTGCGTATAAACAACTTGGCTGACGGGCTAAATACCCCAGCTGGCTGCGTTAATTAAGCACAAAGCATTTGCTGTAAAATAAACACAGGAGAAATAACGTAGCCGCTAGGAAACGAAGAAGGGAGGCCAGGGCGCTGCCATCAGCCTGTATTTCACAAACCACAGGCAAATCTGATTACCAGGGATTATCAGAGCAAAATGGCTGCTGCGCCGTCCTGCTGCCGTCAGCGGGCCGCGCGCGGCGGCAAGGCCGGCGGGCGCCGCGGGCCACGCGCCGCCAGGAAGATGGCACCTGTCACGTCACCGCACACCCGGCCCACCGTCCCGCTGAGCTGCTGCCGTCGCCTTCCTCCCTGCTAGAGGAAACCCCAAAGACATGGTTTTAACCGCCAGGTAGCTCAAACACAGTGAGTTGTTCTACATTCGAGCGTAAAAATTGCGTAAGCGTTTCTGTTGCTGCTGGGAACAATCGTGTGGCAGGTTAACGTGCCTTTCTCCCTCGGCTAGAGATTTAATTTAGTCCAGAGTACAGTTATTACCCATAAACAGGAAGTGTCTTCAAGCTCTCTGCAGCTGACGGGTTGCCAAATGTTTGGCTGCCTCGAGAGGCTCCGCTTTAAGACGGACAGAGATATACTGACGTTAATGTGCCGCCGTCAGGAGCTCGGCTTTGATGTAATTCGTGCAGGACTAAGAGACGGTCGCGTTTGAACTCTGCGGTGGCCGTTGACACTTAACGTACTTCCGAAAGCCTGCGTTACCCACTCACGAGCAGAGGGGTCGGGGCTGTTAGCGCGCGCGTCCAGCTCCCCCCTGTGGGGGAAGGCTGCGCGCGAGCCCGCGGGAACCGGCCCCCCCCCACCCGGGCGCCCCGAACTCGGGTTTCAGAAAGGACGTGGGCAAGGGGGTGAAACCTTTTGATACCAGAAGGAACCAGGCGTGCAGCGGGAAATGTTTGCCTTTTTTTTTTTTTTTTTTTTTTTTTTTTTTTTTTTTTTTTTTTCCTTTTTCTAAAAATTACTTCCAGAGCCGGATCAGTTACGGAGTGCCCCGCTGCTGCAGAGACAGGACTCGCTTTCGTTTTCAAAGCGAGAAACATCACTTCATCAAAAGCGCAAGCCTGCTCTGAGCGCTGATAAGGTTTTAAAGGCCGTTCTCCGTGTGATGAGAAACGATCGCAGAAAGTGTGAAGTAGGAGGCGGGAGGACGAGTTAGGGGTGCTGCTAATGGGCAAGAATTGCAACTCTGAAAGAATGGCTCATCTGGTGGCTTCAGAGATCTGCTAATACTAACGTAATATTCTTATGCTAAATTCCCCCCCCCCACCAGCTGTCTGAATTAAAAGTTAGAGGAAACCGTGCGAGGCTGAAAAAAATGATTTAAAGTCTATGATGCTTGTGAGGCTATAACAAATAGAAAAGGTAAGTGTTCTATATTAATAAGGAAGGATGCAAGGAGCGAGAGTCTAACAGAGAAAAAATATAAATGTACTTGTAGAAGTAACATGTAGCTGCGTAGACCGGAGCACTAAGCTACATGCCACTGCAAGCTATTAAACATAATTAGACATCATTAAAACTTCCCTGCATGCCTGAGGTTGTAAGGAGACCGAAGGGACCCGTGTCAAGGCAGGCCTGTGTAGCCACACTGGCACCCCAGTGAGACTGGTGAGGTGATTCCATAAAAAACTGAGCTACCGTCATAACGGTGAGGGTTGGACAGTAGGTTTCCAGGTGGGCAAGGAGCAGGATAGAGCTGGGGGGGGGGAAATGTGGTGTGTGTGTACTTGGTTTTGTTTGTTTGTGATGCTGAGCCCTATTTCTGCTCTAGAACAAAATAGTGCCCTTTAGGAGAGTTAGATACAGATGAATGTTCCTTCTCAGTTGGGGAAACAGGCCGGAAACGAAACAGAGATAGCCTTCAAAGTATGTGAATAGAGTGGAATGAAACTGAACGTAAGAAAATTACAGGGTGAATGTGTTTCCGTAGTGTCCGTGTTGGTAAGTACCAGAAAATACTAGCAAATCTTTAAAATCCCAGTAGAAATGTGTAGAATAAGAAAACAGAGGGAGAACTGTTATTACAGTTTATCTACTGCCTTGCCGGCTTTTATTTTGCCCACGTACTAGCAAGTGGCCTTAATGGGTTTTTTGTTGATGCCACTAGCTTGTCTTTCAAATTTAGGTGACCGAAGTGGAATAACAGTATCTCTTCTCATAGGTAATGAGATACACTTGCGTGGCAGTGGATTTCAGAAGTTTAGCAAAAGTTAAAAACAGTATTCCTAGATTGAAACAGTTCTCTTTGGTAGTAAAGAATTTTGTATCTGTTATATTTGATATTCATCGGCCAGTGAAACTTCTTGTGATCTCTTTGTTTACTTCAAAGTAATATTAATATAAAAATTAACAGTAGCTTCTTCCCTCTGCAGTGTCCATGTAGAGCTGGCTGCTCTAATGTTTGTAATTGGCAGTGTCATCTCTGAGGTGTAAGTAGTCAGGTTTGTGTTTGGATGCATCAATCTCTGATCTTTCCATTGACTTTTAGTATTACTTATTTTCACTTATGACTATTGTCCTGGAGTGGTATTCGTTGATGTCAGAAAAGGTAACTTTATAGTGTAATCAACCTACTGACCATTACACTTAAGTTTCAGATTAATATTTAAATCTCATTTCTCAAAGTGATTCAACAACTTCTAATGACAGGTTAAATCTGTAACTGTTTTTGCAGAAAATCTGCAAATAGTAAGGTAATGCCCAATCAAAAATTCTGCTGTTCAGAAGCTAAAGTTACCCATAAGTGCACCAAAGATTATTAAGTTGTACTACAGAGGTACTGTTCAGATTCCTGAGAAATTATTTATATCTGGATTGAGAGTAAAAAGTATCAAAATAACATACATATTTGTGTCAAAAAAAGGATGGCTTAGTAGGCCGAAGAGTTTTCTTGACCTTTAATAGGTCAAATGGTGTTTACATGTTTTGGGCAACATTTATAAATAATACTAGAATTTATTCCATAATTCTATAATAAAAATCATACAGAATAATAGTAACATTCCAAATGGGACTTTCCAGTGTTTTAATAAAAAATATTTAATAATAACAGTACATCTGAGAAGTTTGAGCTCTGTATCTTGGTCTCAGTAGATCTCCCTTGGAAACTGCAGAGCGGGTTTTCCTTTTGCAGTATGAACTGCAAATGGAATGTAAAATATTCCTCAAATATTCCGTTCATGTGTGTGCTAGGTAGAGCATTCTGATTTTATCGCATTTCAGACACATTTTTCACAAATGCAAGAAGCAAGACAGGTGAAGTAAAAGGCATTAGAGAATCATTACACACATGAATAAATGGACTACTGGGGAATGCATAGGTTGAGACAGAGAAGCAAAAAGTGTTGGCTCTGAAAATAAACTTGCTCTGGAATTTTTCTGTATAACTTTCCAATGAGATACATAGCAGATGGTTTAGTACATAGCAAAAAAATTAAATGTCCAAATAGCAAATGATAGTTTCTATTATCTTTACACAAGGAATCTAGTTTGGTGTTTTACTGAGCATACCAAAATATCCAGGACTACAAAAACTAGCAATCTAGGTACATGCAAGTAGAAATTGAAAGTATTCATTTTTCTCCTTAGGAGGATAAATTTTGAAATAACTAGTTGAATAATAAGACTTCTACTAGAACCACTTGGGTTTGTAGGCCTTGCTTGTAAAAGCTTCTTAGTATAGGAGTAGCACTGTGATATATTTAGCAAACAGTATGCCAGATGAAGTGTCTTTGAATTAAAACCAGCTGTCTCCAATAAAGAAAGAGAAAAAACACAGGCAAGTTCCTATGGGGCAGTTCACTGGGAGGTAGAGTTGACATCATTTATTTCCTATGCTCAGGAAATAACTCTATCAGTAGCTCCTGTTGTGAAATGTTTTTGATGTCTGACAGTTGGTTTCTAATACCACATCACATGAGCAAGTCAGATGTGATCTCAGACATTGTCAATGAGAAAAAAGAAACAATTATGGGATAGTGGCTGCCTGTGTGAAGAAAAGCTTTCTTGTCAGTACCCTTTCTGTAGAATACTTGATATGCTAGAAACTATCTACAATTATATATGGGTTTTCAGATACCAAACCGAAGCAGATAACCATACCTAACTACTGTGAATTTCAGGTTGTCACTCCAAATGAATAAATATCTCTTATTTTAAGCCAAATAAGTGTAATAAACAAACACATGATAAACTATGATTTTAAGATTCAAAGGTGCAAAACAATGCATCTAGATTTACAGCTGCTGTGAGTGACCAGATAATCAAAATCATATATGTCTACATTTCTATCAGAGTTATACTGATGAATTCATTTCTTGACCTCCATGACATATATAAGCATCAGAGGTATTTTTTGTGAATCACAATTTTGATTTTTCTGAATTACATGCATTGAAAATTCTTAGCCATTTTCCTGGGTTCATCTGGGATAGAGTTAATTTTCACAGAAACCTGGGAGAGGGCACAGCCATTAAACTCTATTAGAAGTTTTGGCCATTTGCATAGATGATACCTTCCTGATAGAAACAGTGGCCATGCTGCAAGGTACAAATTTTACTTCTAAGCTTCATCCATAATGTACCAAATTATGATCTTTTTTTCGTAGGACATTGTGTTTGTCTTTACATTAAGATTGTTAATGGTTTTTGTATAATTTAATTTGCAGTGAAGTAGTTGGCGGATTTGTGATAAAGTGTCCACAGTGTAACTAGATTAGCTAGAGCAAGGGTGTACGTCCCATATTACTGACTTTGTGATAAAGACCCTGTTTTCAAGAAAGGATTACTTCTGAATAGCTTGGGTGAGAGAGTCAATATGTTCTAAATGGCCATTGCTGTTTGCTTAGTGAATATGGGTCAAACCTTGATTTCACCATTTGGATCAAACCCATCTTAATAACTATATAGGCATTTTTAATGTAAACTATTTTACGGTAAGGGTCATTGTAAACATTTTCAAGCTTAACATTTAAGTTTGGAGCAGTAGACAGTAGTATTCCAAACTTATTAGAGCACTACAGTGTAGTAGTATTTTAAGCTATCTTACGAAATATCTGTAGTTGGTCGTTTTAAGGTGCATTTTGATTCCACAAGTTGAAAGAAAAGGGTCTTTATGCAGATTTTTTTTTTTACTGTAGTGGTTGGTAAGTGCCAGTAGGACAACTGTTTCTTTATGACTTGAAGTCAGAAATGGGCAGTAGTAGTTAAAAACACTACTCAGAGATGGAAAAAAAGGAACAAACCTCATTATATGGTACAGATCTGAATTTGAACAGAGCAAAAAAATCATCTGGTTAAGTCAGAGATTTTCTCCAGATACATATTGTAAAATTCATCCATTTTTTTCAGTCTATTTTTCATTCATAACTTGCATCTTTTATCTCAATTAAATAAACCAGTATATCCATACAGTAACAGCCTGGCTAATCTAAACATTTTTTGTCAGCATTAAACCTCATTATTATAAATTGGCAGTTATTTAACAGTATTTACTATTGCAATTAAATCTCATTATTTGGTAGAAATTAAGAACACACTATCAAACGATAAAGTATGAACACTATGAATCTAAACTATAACTGAAGAAAAAATTCTATTACTTTACTTGTTTTACTCACTGAATTTATAAATTCAGTTATAAATTTTCAGTCATTTTAAAGTAAGCGTAAACTATTTATCTAATAAAATTCAATCACTATTTAAAAAATAATATTCTGTTTACATAAATAGTGTTAAACGTACTCTGCTATTGTTTACAAAATTGTGTTGCTTGTGCAGTCATTTGTTTATAAAGCCTTATCCTGTAACTGAAACTTTTTTGCATGGGATCTCTGATCCATGTTTTAAATATCAGCTTAATAAGGGGATCACATCCAGTTGTGTTGTTAAGTCATTCTCTGACAAACAGCCCCAGAAGACAAAGTCCTCAGTATTCACAGAACTACAGCAATTCAGCCTGACCCATAATGTCTACCAGATACCTCAGCTGCGTGCTGGGGGAATTACCTCAAGGGTTCAGTGAGTCATTCGGTGTGAACCTGAGCAGATGCACCCACTGGCACAATAGAAAGCTGGTGGCTGTGGTTCCTGGTGAAAGGCACGGGGTGGGCAACAGACCCGTGCGGGGACAGAGAAATCCTCTGCCTTCTGCTGAGGAGCTACTGGTGTTCCTGCATCCTTGATCTCTATGTAATTACCTTCGGTATTGGTGGCACGAGTGAACCTAAGATGACTTCAACCTGAAGTGCTATGACAAAATTTTACTCATTCTTAAAATTTAGAAGTTAATAAATTAAAAAAATATATAAAATAAATATAGAACTATAAATTTGATCTGTAGCTGAAATGGATGAAAAATGCCTTCTAAACATATTTACATTCTTTTTTTTTTTTCTTTTTCTTTCTTGTAGATGACAATCATGTCCCATTCAAAGGATCTCAAGGACGACTTCCACAGCGACACTGTACTTTCCATTTTAAATGAACAGCGCATTCGGGGTATTTTATGTGATGTCACCATAATCGTGGAAGATACCAAATTTAAAGCCCATAGTAATGTGCTGGCAGCTTCAAGCCTTTACTTTAAAAACATTTTTTGGAGTCGTACTATCTGTATTTCAGGTCATGTACTGGAGTTAGATGATCTCAAAGCTGAAGTGTTTACAGAAATACTGAATTACATCTACAGTTCCACAGTAGTTGTTAAGAGGCAGGAGACTGTAACGGACCTTGCAGCTGCAGGGAAAAAACTGGGAATATCATTTCTAGAAGATCTTACGGATGTTAATTTTTCAAGTTCCCCCTGCCCCTATGCATACTGTGTTAATGAAAAAGGGACTGTCAAAGAGGAAAAACATGAAAAGAGACATGAAGACTCCGCTGTGACAAATGGACCACGAATTACAAACGCATTCTCAATTTTTGAAACTGAAAACAGTTTGTTTTCTCCACTTGATTTGAGGGCAAGCTTTAAAAAGGTATCTGAGACAATACAAGCTCCCAACATCAGCCTCGACAGAAGCGATGTTTGCAAAGATGCTGAGCCAGCCAGTACGCTGGCCGAACACTCCTATGCAGTTTCTTCCGGGGGGGATACTTTTCAAGGAACACCTTTTCCCGAACAGGAAAGCAGTCCTTCATACAAGATGGGTGAAGACCACTATGAAAATCTCCAAGCCACACCACTCATTCAGCCCGGAAAACAAGCGTGTAGTACTTCTAAGACAGCCTTTAAGCCCCAGGCTACTGGTTTGACTATAGCAAAAGTACCGGCCCCTGCAGTAACCACTACAGAAGCCCAACATGAAGCAGTTGCTGATCAGACAATTACTTCCCTTCCAAAACCTCAAAATAAAGCAGCAGACTTCCATTTATCCAGAGAAGAGGAAAACAATTCTGCTAATGTCTCTGGATCCGTGGCAACTGTTGTTCCGCCTGTTTACAATTGTAACTGTTGTGCAAAATCATTCAATGACAGGGCGTTACTCAGTACTCATCTTCAGCTCCATTCAGACCATCAGGAAACTTTCATATGCAAATACTGCAGCAAACAATTTGCAAATTTAAATATACTGGAAAGTCATGAACAAGTCTGCGTGAGGTCAAGTAGCTTATCGGTTCACAATGGAAATGAACAAAATTTTGCAGATAACTATACTGCTACAGATGGAAGGAATGGAAGCTCGTATGCAAACGCAGAGCCTCTACTGTCTGAAAACAGCATCACTGATTATTCTAATGCAAATTGCACTCTACCAGAAACAGATCATTTGGTTAAAGTCGTTGATGGGCAGATATTATATACTTGCATCGTTTGCAAGCGTAGTTATGTAACATTGTCTAGCCTTCGAAGACATGCAAATGTGCATTCATGGAGAAGAACATATCCTTGTCACTACTGCAATAAAGTATTTGCATTAGCTGAGTATCGCACCAGACACGAGATCTGGCACACTGGAGAAAGACGGTATCAGTGCATTTTCTGTCTGGAGACTTTTATGACTTACTATATACTAAAAAATCATCAGAAGTCTTTCCATGCAATTGACCATCGTCTCTCAGTAAATAAAAAGACAGCCAACGGAGGCTTAAAACCAAGTATGTACCCATACAAACTTTACCGACTTTTACCTATGAAATGCAGGCGACTACCTTACAAGTCCTACCGAAATTCTTCATATGAAAATGTTCAAACAAGTAGCCAGGTTAGCGAAACTGCTTCTACTAACTGTTTCATTCCGAGTTCTCTTAGCTCTGAGCTACCACCACTGAATTTTCAAAGTAATATAATAGCAAACAACAGAACTCTTGCCATGGATACATCTTCATGTAATGATACAGCATCTTCCACGAATAATCAAAATTCTTCCTCTTGGGGAGTAGGTATCTTAAATTCTGACCTGCAAAGGGACTTTTTCTCAGCTGAAAAAAGAGTTTCCACCGCTGCAAATGACTCTGGTTCTCAGGAGTGTGATTCCTCAGTTGTGTCTTTAACTAATGTGAATGAAAATTCAACCTCTGTCATCAGTTATAGCAGTTCTGCACCCTCTGTTATAATGCACAGTAGCAGAGTTTCATCAGTAATAATGCACAGTAAAACAGTCACTTCTGTAGAAAACAATAAGACAGAACCTTCAGATAATCTACCTACTCAGTCTGTAAGTGATGATTGTAAATATGGGTCGGATAATTATGGGAAGTACATTACAAAATCAAAAACTATTAAGGAGAAAAAGAAAACACTGCTGTACAACAGAGCAGAAGCAACTGAGGATACGCAGCACATCACAGGATCTGGAGGTTCGTGTAGCAAAACAACAAATACTGTCCAAGAATCGAGTAAAACTGAAACATACATTGCAAAGCCTGCCTTACCTGGAACATCTACTGACAGCAACGTTGCACCTCTTTGTCAAATAACAGTAAAAATTGGTAATGAGGCTATTGTAAAAAGACATATATTAGGATCTAAGCTGTTTTGTAAAAGGGGCCGAAAATCTAAACACGAGTCCAAACAGGACAACCTAATGGAGGAATCAGAAGTGGAAAGAAAAGAAAGAAGTCCATCTAGGCTCTATAGCTCAGAATGCCTGGAGCTAACAGAAATGTGTGATGATGTAAGTGACCAGGACTCCAGTGATAAACCCTGGAGACCCTATTATAATTACAAACCAAAAAAGAAATCCAAACAGCTAAGAAAAATCAAAAAGACCAAATGGAGGAAAAAGCACGGAAGCAAGAATACCATTATGGAAAGCCACAACACATGCAGTCGAGAGTATGCGCTCAGGAATGCTCCTGAGGAAAAGGCGATCAGTCAAGAAGAGAACACAGAAATGCCTAATCTTCATTGCGAGCTCTGTGAAAGAGATCAGTCTTCCACTGCAGAAATTCAAGAACACGTACACTGGCATGTGGCTACTTCAAAGCCTTACATTTGTGAATTATGCCAAAAACAATTTCAAAGTCCATCCACTTTAAAAATGCATATGAGGTGTCACACTGGGGAAAAGCCCTACACCTGCAAAACCTGTGGTAAATGTTTCTCAGTTCCTGGAAATCTACAGAAACATGAACGTATTCACCTGGGTGTCAAAGACTTTGTCTGCCAATACTGTAATAAGGCATTCACTTTAAATGAAACACTCAAAATACATGAAAGAATTCATACTGGAGAAAAACGCTACCACTGTCAGTTCTGCTTTCAGAGCTTCTTGTATCTTTCTACCAAAAGGAACCATGAGCAAAGGCATGTACGTGAGCATAATGGAAAAGGATACGCTTGCTTTCAGTGCCCCAAAATTTGCAAGACAGCAGCTGCTCTGGGAATGCACCAGAAGAAACATCTGTTCAAAAGTTCAGGTCCACGAGATAGAAAAGAACAGTTTTGCAATGAAAGCACTAAACTTTTGGAAAAACCACATTTCCTTGGTTCAGAAAGAAGTGAAGTAAAAAATACACAAAATACAACTCCCGAAGTTATACTCTGAGTAACAGTTGTGCAAAAGAGAAGAAAAATCCAAAACTATATATTGGAGGAAATATAGATGCATTAAACGGGAAAACGTCTCCACTCAAATTAGGATCATTTACTAAGATCAAATTTCTCCATCTAAATGTCAATATATGCAAAAGAAGGAAAAATAACAGAAAAGAAAAACTAGTATTTGCAATAATACAAACTTAATGTGAAAGACCCAAAATACTTTTGACACAATAGACTTCTAACAGAGAGAAAGAGAGAAAGAAAAAAGAAAAAAAAAAAAATGACCAACCAAACCCCTTCTACTTAGCATTACAGGAAACTAGTCACTGAACTATTTTACAGTGCTGTTTTTAAGTCAGAATTGTTCTAGGCAAAATAAATACGTAGGTTCACAGTGTACTCTATAGAAGGAATTTTTGCTGCAGAAATCATATATTGCATTTTATAACAAAAAGTAATCTGTTTATAAACAAAATAATTGTAATCTAGTGTATTCTAAAGTGAAGGTGGGAAATGTTTCATGAACTTGGATATACCGAAGTACAGTTGAGTTCTGGCGTGCTTTTCTGTAACTCAACATTTACAAAACATTCAGGAGTTTAAACCTCTTTTCTTTTCCATATTCAGTTTTGTAGTTACCATAATGACCGTTCAGTCTGAGTGCTTGTGTGGAAAGTATTCCAGATTCATGATATCTCTGAGACATTTAATAAAGATTCAGTGGAACTCACAATAGCCAGTCTTCCAAAGTTGCATAAATCCCAATGGCAATGGCCTGGTAGAGCTATTCAGGTGCATTTGTCTAAAGAAGATTGTTCTCATGAAACAGCCTAGCTTAAAGAAATCCTGTATATAGATGTCCACCTCCTGGTGGGTCTGCAACTCTCGTCTTTTAGAAGCGTCATTCTTCTCAGCAAAAGAAGAGGAGATTTAGACAGAGTCTTCTTCCTCATTCTGGAGTAATGCCTGGACAACAACAGAGCAACTCCCCGTAAACACTTTAATTTTGTGAGGAGTAGGTAAATAATTAAATTCTTGCTTCCGTATGTATCCGTGAGGCAATCCCTATGTATAAATGGGGATAGGGCCAGTTTGTGGGGTTCCCTGTGACGCCCATGCCTTAAATACAGTATCTAACCTTCATATGTCCCTCCTCAGTCATCTCCCTAACCATAACATCATCTCGCCCCAGGCAAGCTTTGTTTCAGTGTCCCTTGGCCCAGGACAGTGGGACTGTAGTGGAGACGTGCCTGGAATGGGTGCTGGAGGAAGAAGTGTTGACCCCCTTCTGCCTCCTCGTCCTGCCACAATGAAGGGTTGTGGTGAACCTTACGGCTTCACAGTTTGCTAAGGATTGGGAGAATAGGCTTCTGAAAGACATCACCAAAATATTACAGTTAATATTATTTTGTGAAAATGTGATTATCAAAGAGGGTGTATGTCTACAAGTTGCATTTTATATGATAGGGATCTGTTGTACTGTATCTGCATTTCCAATTAGTCATGTACGTTCATCTCTGTGATGTGTTAAGTCAGGACAAAGGTTAGTGATCCTCATCTTCATTCTACGTGCAAATATGGTACACAGTTTGTTTACTTTCTTCGTTTTCTTGAATATTTTAAAATAAACTATAGCTTGGGTACAGTAAAACTACAATTGAAATGATAATACAGTATTGATTGAAGTAATAATATAGTCCACTTATTCTATCATTGATGAATGCTATGAACCCCTTGAGAAATTCTGGTTTCATAGCAGCTTTGGTTTCATTTAAATAAGGATAATAGAAGAACAAACACAGGAAAGTACAGTGATGTTTCAAAGAAAGAACACAAAGATATCTTCTAAGTGGACTTGTATGATGATAATTATAGACCAAAGCAAATAAGGTAGAATATTTATAACTATAAAGATAATTTTACAAATATTTTATATAACTGTATAGTTCATAAGAAAAATATTGATAGCTTGTGTTAGGTTTGGGGGGGTTTGTATATTTTGATAAAAACACAATGACTTTGTAACTCTGTATATTCTCTACAGTTTATAGCAAAGCAGTTTTAAGATGGCAATGTCTTGTTTATAGTTCATGTGTGGCACTTTTACTACAAGTAACACGTTGCAGTAATGAGTCAAGTATTAATGACCAAATTAGAATTAAAGTAAGTGTAAGAGAAGGTAAATACTATACGTTGTCAAAGACTGTAATTTGCTACATAATCGCATCTGTATTTTTGTTTAGAAGAAAATATTAAATGCAGATGTTAAGGATTGATAGAGTCTAATTTTATTTTTAGAAAGAGTGATTATAACTCTGTTTTTGCTTAATTAAAATAACATCTTCCTATTTTTCTGTAAGTCTCTCCATTTTTTAAGTTATGTTAATACTTATATAAGATCCAGAGATATGTATCTTCTAATAGTTATTTCATTAGAAGATTAAGCAACACAGTTACCAAACGTTCCCTTCATTAAGGTCAAAACAGTGAATCGAGAACACGCCAGAGCTCAAGGGAAGTGATGGTATCTCCTGGCATCGTACCATTAAGGGTGGACGCAGTGCTGAGATGAAGAGAATCTGCCTGCTCAGTATCTTAAACGACTTGGAGGACAGGTGAACTCCATTTAATACTTTGCAACATCTTAAACAAGTTTTCATGAGGACCTGAAACACTAAAAATTCTTTTCTTTTCAATTCTGGTAGTAACTTTGCAGTACAGATTGTGTATTTTACACACTGTGCTTCAAATCTTTTGGGACTACTGTCAGGAAACATAGTGCAGAATGCAAATATCTTAATTGCATAAAGGAAATATGAAGAGACTTACAAAATAGATCACACATATTCAGAGTACTCCCCCCTTCAGCTAGGTGTCACTAGTCTGTAACTTGCATTAAAAATTAAGGTTAAGCTAAATCATGCAGGTCATTTTGGGATGGTCCTCAGGAGAGATGTATAACTAAACAAAAAAAATTAGAAGTTTGCTACATGTAACAAATACGTTTTTCTCTATTTCAAATGCTAATTAAAAAGCCAAGTGGATCATCCCAAAGTTCGTGCATCTAAAAAAAATGTTAATCAATCTTCATTTATGACATACCCCAAATTAGAACAAGTATACTGAATGACACTGCTCTCTTCTGTGAAATCAGATAACATGACACAGCTGATCTAAAGGCAGAAGCGTATGAAGTAAGCCACAAAGTGTCATCATCACTTTCCTTTGTTCTAAACTTCCTTAATATAGCAATAATCACTGACAATTCAATACCTTGGCTGACATAAAAGGTTATCTCACAAGAGCAAAGATCCCCCTACTTACATCCTCATTGTTAAATGAAGAAATCTTTCCCCTAAGTTTGCAAGTTAGCACACCAGTGTTTGTTGTAACTATGTCCTTAGCTGAACAGACCTACCTGTCGCACAGACGCTCCTAAAATGTAACTTTAAGAGAGGCCAAAAATGAACATTATGCAATTGAAACAGTATTCTGAATATAGTATGTTAGAATAAAACAAGGCACTTTTGAAATAAAATGGAATGTCAGACCGTGGCAAAACTAAAAGTTGCACTGATAATGTCGATAGGAGGTCTGTGCTTCGAAGGAAACCGATGCTAAGTTAAAAAGTAAGCTCCAACTGTAATCATAAGTTTTGAGAGGTTTGGAAGAACTAGAGTCACACGGTCTAACTTTTAAAATGTTGCAACCCACACTTTAAGCATGCATCTTCATTCACAGAGTACTACCCTGCGACGTTTCTCAGATCAAAGCTCTGACTCTGCCTGGGTTAGCCTCAGTTCACCAGCCACCAGTCAGACAGGGCAGCCAACCTAGACAGCCAACTATAGATAATGAAATCCTCAATTTGTACTGTAGAGGAACCTCCCATTTCCAACTGGCTAAAATTCAGCTTATGCAAACTCCTGTCTTTGTGCAGATTTGGGTTTTGCATGCATGCAAATACACCTGTTACTGGTGTGATGAGGCAGCTTATTCCCCACCAACCCCCTGCCCGCCACCTTTCAAACGTACCTGTCCTCCCCCAACCATGAAGTGGAGTGTGGGGATGAGGAAGGAACCTTGCCACTGCTGACGGGGCAGCAAGGGAGAAAAGTTGGATGCAGGAGAAGCCACCAAGGAATGAGGCACAGCAGTGCCTGACTGCTCGATGCCATATCATAGTAATAATGGCAAGATTTGTGCAGGAGAAATAAAAAATGGTCAGAGCACCACGGCAGAGGACTTCAATTAGAGACAAATGACAGATGCTGGCCTGAAAGTTTCCAAACTTCCCTTTGCTTTAACAGGACAGACTGAAGAGGGCTTTCTAGGTGTAAAGTGAAGAATCCTAGTCCGCTACTGCTTTCTAAAACAGCTTTAGCCCACTAAACTACCTCTGTTTTAGCATACATCAGTCACTAAAGGCTTTCACCGTACCCTGTGACCCGCAGGGCCCGGAGGCTGATGTACCCTCAGCACGCACGCAACTGTCACCGAACTGGACATGGTGCCTGCAGCTGACGAGTGTCACCAAACTGGACACGGTGCCGGCAGCTGATGGCTGGGTGGACGACGCAGACCGACCTAAGACAGACGCCCACCACTGATGCGGGACTGGGGTGAACTCCAGACGTAAGCAAGGTGCCAGAGTTTCACGTTAGGATCTGTATCTTCAAGAAACATTGGTATAAAATATGATGCAGAGGCCCTTTAATTCTGGATGAAGATGGGCTGCTGCTGCGCTTTATCTGTAGTCTACTAACACCGTCAGGTGTCTCGTGGCTGCAGTGGGCAAAGCATTGCTCATGGCATTTTGCAGGCAGCACTGGAAGCTGAACCATTTCCCTCCTGTTTTATGGCATTTCTTGTGTGACCAAACAGGCAAAGGTGAACAAGTGACAGCTGAGAAGATCAACAGAAGCCACCGCGTGCTTTTCACAGAGACAGGCACTGGGCATAGCAGAAATCAGAGCAACCGGCTCCGTCACTCGTTTCAGCCCTTCAACGCGACGAATATTAATACGGTAAATACAAGCGTGTAACGTGCCTCGCAGCTAGAGCCCCTCTGCCCCTCTAAGAGCCACACAAAGGAACAGGACAGGCAGGGCAAGCCGCGGGGGCGGCCGAGACCACCGGGCACCCCGCGAAGCGGGGACGCAACGGAGCCGGGAGGTGCCCCGGCCCGGCC
>VYZV01005056.1:93737-104873 GCA_013401275.1 Pandion haliaetus | reverse complement strand
ATACCATGGACATCAGTTTGTTACGTTAACAATAAGCAACTATGGGGAAAATGCCCAATGTACAAGATTTTTTTTTGTAAACTGCATATTGATTATGTTAGAAGCAAGGAAAGGAAGCAGGAGAAGCAGGAAATAAAAGGAAGGAAGGGGATGACAGAAAAGGAAGATATATAAGATCAATCTGAAAAGCAAGAAAGAAAGATGAATGAAGAAAGAGGAGAGCAGAGGGATGGTAATAAGGAAGTGAGAGAAAAGACAAATGCTGTTACTAGCTACTGCAATCTGGCCAAGCTACAACTAGTCATCATTTCAAGTATTTACAATAGCTACTGCTGAATGCTGAACTACTTTGCATTTGCTATTGCTCCAGCCAAGCCACAGCTGAAAGAAAAGCCAAATGGATAGATGGATATGTGCGGCAGAGAGACGCTTCCTCAACAAGAAAGCTAGTACTAACCTATAGCTGAGGAGAAACATAGCACAATGTTGTATTTTATATACATATGAAATATAAAGTATACAATATAAATTATAAATTATAAAGTATAAAGGATAGAGGATAAAGGACAAAGTTAAAGCAAACACACATGAGTTTGCAGTATATGAAAAATCAATTTCTAGAATGAGAAACCTAAGTTTTGGTGTCTACATACAGATGTCTTCATGTGGGATAGGTTACAGTTAATGGAGCTTGATTTAGCTGGCCAAACATGAACATGTACTGTTCGAGAAACTGTAGAGTAGATGAGACATTACAAAAGGATAACAGACATGACACAAGACCTAAAGACTTGTACCCTACTGGACGAGCATCTGCAGCTTGCACAGGATATACGAGGGCATCCTAGAGCTATTAATTTCACTGTAAACCAAACAGCAACTTTTGGCCATTGCACAGCTGTCTTAATGCCACTGCACTGACTAGCTCTTCGCTGGCTGTAATGGGTGCTTTGACACCTGGCTCATATGGAGGCAGCTACATGGAGACACAAAAATTTAGGCATCTTAAGCTACGATTTCACAGAATCATGCCCAGAGAACTTGATTCAGTGCCTCAGTGTAGGCTTCTAGTGATATCTAAGGTGCCCTAAGGACACTCAGGCTAGCAGCTGGGAGGGTACAGGTCTCCCATAGAGCTTCTGTTACACCTACTAGCTTGGTGTGGGTACCTTGAATATTTTAGGCACCTCAAATGGCATTGGATTCCTGTGTTTAAACGACTGAGTTGAGTGCAAAACATCGTATCTATCTGGATTAGTTAAACAGTGACCAATACTACAGTATTATGCTATCTCATGGTCTTCTATTTATCTCACAGTGGCCCTATGACTTAATTATAGATCTATTACTTGTGTTGTTTTTCAGATGGGGATTGAAAGCTTGGAAAAATAAGACTCACATCTTACCTAATTCTCTCTGTCTTCTGTTTCCTTCTAGTCAGATACTTCTGAAGGAACAGAACCAATAAACAAAGGCAAACAAGGAATATGGGTGACTTCTGATTGTCTGAATCCAGGCATCACACAGCAGAGCGAATCTCACAACAATCAACCTAGCACATTCTGCCCAGATCATCATTCTCTTCCTTCTAGATTTAGACTGATACTTTTTTTTTTTCCATACAAAGCACTATACAGAACTACAGTGAAGTAAGAAAGTGAAGAAGTACTGAGGAGCAAAATTGGAGCAGTCTGACGACTGTGAAGAATCGTAATATGTTGATTATTTTGCCCATTGGTTATTTGCACAAAACAGAACTCTTCTTATATCTGAACTGAAATCGAGTTCATTTATGCCAGAGCACTATTTGTACATGCATTACTGATACAGATAATGCACATACCCAGAGCAAGTACCCTCTGCTCAGGCAGTCCCATCCTCAGTGCACAACCCCCAGCTGTGCTCTGACTGCACACAAGCCCCGGAGCTAGGTGCACACTCTGCCCCTAAATGCTTTGCTTTCCTTTGGAGGAAAACCAAAGCACAGAGGTAAGTAGGTTGCTCTAATATATGCCATGACCCATGGACAGAGCTATAGTAGCTTTTGACAGATGATCACTGCAAAAAGTTGTTTGCTAAATTTTAAAAATACCTATATGTATCTATTGTATACATAAATAACAACATACAGTATTGACCCTATTGAGATGGTTTTATTTTGCAAAGATGCAAAAAGAGAAAAAGTCTGGAAAGCTGGTTTTTGGACAACAACAAATAGAGCTGCTCATGTGTTCATGCAGAAAAAAAGGTATCCCATTGCACTAAATTATAGCAATCTGCTTGTTGATTGCATAAAAGGATGCACTTTTGTTAATCTAGAAGGTCCAAGTTACTTCAACTGTCAGAATTTTTTTAACTAGTAATTAAGTGCAGTGTCAAGGTGCTCTGCTACCAACTATTTTAAAAGCTGTCTGTAAATAGAGAAGATAGGTATAAGAGTAAAACTATGATAAAATTGTGATATTAAAGATAACATTAATCTAGAAATTATATCAGTTATATAATCAGCAAAAAAAAATATTGTATTATTAAGACTGGTTAAGAAAGGAAAAAGCAAAGTAAATGCAACATGATATTAAAGCTTCTTTGAAGCCTTCCTAAGGTGAAACCTTTTACATGAATTGGCAATCTTGTTCTACCCTGTCAAGGTGATTATGAATATGAAAGGGGTAAGGAAATGCTAACAAGCCATTACTCTGTGAGAATACTTTGAATGTAGCATAACAACTTTGTAGCATATCAAAACCATATCAGCATTGCTTCTTAATTTATTATGAAGCAAATCTGTGGCTTTTTGCTATAGTTTTAATGTCAAACATAGTAAAAAAAAAAGGGCAAACTGGGCGCTTTCTCATCTTAGTCTAATCTTAAGAGTCTACAATAACCATCGCCTTATCAAAATTTAATATTGTTTAAACTCTATCCCACACTTCCCACCCATCATCAAAGTAGTTTTAAGGATATAACATGACTGTTTACCAGTGCGCAGCAACTTCAGAAAGTGAGGGCAGGTAATTTTGTGCAATTCAGTCATAAAGGAAAGCTCCCAGTGCACTAATAGCTATAATGTAAGTTTCCACATTGTCACAAAGCCAAAAAATAGCATTTTAGTCTTGTAAAAGTACTAAGGGATTTTAAATGTGCTAAAATTCTTCTAATTAAAGCTTCAGATAAATTACAGCCACCTTGTCCATGTCCAAATATCTTCCCAGGTAGTACTGATTCAGTCTAGACTCAGCGATGGGAAGAACAGGCATAACAACATGCCATGGAAGAAGCAATGGTAGAGACTTGTCAACTGAAGGCTTATCAGTGTAGGCTGATTCATCCACATGGTACAATATCATGAAAAGAGACAGACTATCTTAGCTCTGAAGTGTGGCATGACACACGAGCTAAAAATCTCTGCTCTTTAGCACTGCCACAGCTATATTACTTCTGGTTTCAGAGCTAGAACAGTTTAGTCTGAGGGTCCCTATTTTATTGCTCATTGTATCATGCAGACATGTTTCCTACATCGGCTGAATAACCAGCAGCAATATCTGGCAACACCTGTAGCTCCTGTGCTGTCTCAGAGGCAGCAACCAGAAACAATCTGGCTTAATTTACGAGCAGGGACTTGGAATAGCTTAAGATGGTCTGACTGTAAGTCCACATTGAAAAGAACACTTTAAGCAGGAAGATTAACTTGGATCAATACACATTATCACAGAGCAATTTTCACTTCCTATCATGACGGTTAAATGCTATTTTTTCAGGATGGAAAAGAGCACAGAAGTCTTGCACTCCTTTAACTTTCATGGTGACTTCTTCAGAACTTTTCAACAGACCTGATCCCAAAACACATGGAAGTCTGCAAACTGTTGCTGTTGCCCCAAAAGGCTTTCCACCAGCGCCATATTGACTCAGAATTCATATCACCAAAGTACCGTACTCCTCTTCTAAGCAGCAAAGTATTGCAAAAAAAGCCACTACATAAACAAGAGAGTCAAACACTGCTGAAGCAAATACGCAAGGACTGATGGGCTCAGTTAAATTATCATGTACTTCCAAAGAATCTTCACTCTAAATCTGGCTCTGACATTTACTTAACGTGTTACCTGTCATTTCCTCATTTCTAAAGGAGGAATAGTACTTACTCAAGGCTCTCATAGGGAAAATTAATGTTTTCAGGGCACTTTAAAAATTAAAATAGCTATATATGTTTGCCAAGCTACCCAGCTGGGTTGTGGGCACACTGACTGAGAGCATTTTTGTTGCTGTGGACTATGCATATATTCTCAGTTTCAGTTTTGTTTCATTGGTTGCTTAATAAAATGTGTGGCCATAGATTACCAATGTAATCTATGAGATACATATATTTGCATAGGAAATATATGCTGCTTTTATTTCAAGCTCAGAAAGGTGGCTGCTTACAGGAAAGAGCAGATTCTAGGAATATAAACACTGGCTGCTTTTTTTTTTCTTTTTATCCTAAGCCTAGCAGAGAGAGAAGCCAGTTTGCAAGCTTATCCACTGAAGCCTAAAGGGGCTCATTCAGTACAGCTGAGTATCTGATAAACAGATCATCTCGCTCTGATTATAGACTGCTGGTATTACTGTTGGATGGACATGCTACCAACTTGTCTAAACACAAGCCAAACTTCTTTCTGTTGAATGCCTACAGATGCCACTCTTGTACAGAAAGTATATTCCAGCACTGAAAAGCACTCTGGCTATTGAATTTCATGAGACAGCACAGCTGCAGCAGCAATGCTATGTGACATAGTTGTGCATTTTTGTAACATATATGCAACTTACAAGGAGACAAACAGCGTCTGATATGACAACAGGACATGCACCCAGCCCATAGTTGTAGCTACACTTTTCTAGTACACATCTAAGCTACTCTGTATTCTGTTCGCCTGTCATCTGTAGCTTTCAAATCACTGCGCAAAGGATATTGAGAAAAGTATCAAGAACTTAAAATGCAAACATCCAAATTAAAGTGTACATACATGGTACTACAGTCCGTGAGCGATTCTTCTGGGTATTTTCCTCCTGCTGTGCAATGGTGGTGGCATTGGGTTCAGCCTGATAAGCACACAGAGCTTCCCACTCCTTCTCCAGACGATTCTTGTTTTTCAGATGATCTTCCATGTAGGACTGGAATTAAAAGAATACTGTAGTAAGCATTGACTTAGCTAAGCTCAAAGCTAAGCTAAAAGGATGTATCTCAGGAAGGAAAGCACGGGAATCCTGAGCTTTTGGGACAAAACACACTCAGTCTTATGGCTATTTCATTCACTTAAGAGAGTTAATTTTAAGCTTATTTGTGCTATACAAAATGAGAATGCTAACATGTACCAGTGCTAACAAAGAAGAAATGCTTGAAACCCCCAGCTACTGAGCTGCAGGAGAAAACTATTTCTTCTTCAGTACCTAGAAAATGTAAGCCCAAACGTCTCAAATGTCTCTTTCATCAGGCAATGAAAAAGAAACAAAAGCCCATTGATAAAAATTACTTACTACAACAACAGCTCACGTCAAACCAAAGGCTTTTAAAACTAGAGTTCAAGCACATATGCAAGCCACAATGATACAGCTGTTGAGGAGAATTAAAAACTTGTCAGGCTGAAGTGTCATGGCCCAAGTACTGGGTCATTAGGAACTCGTCCTGCACATGGACTGGCACAGAGAGGGCCTTGAACTGAGAAGGTGCTGTTAATTAATATTAATATATGTTGTTAAAAATCATACCTGGCATTCAGTAAAGTCAACAGTGTTAGGAGAAGCATCACCGAAGAAAAATTAACTGGCTGTGGCAGGAATGATCAGAGTACATTGGTGCAGGGCTTAAGTTTTTGCAGATATCCCAAGGCTAGAGATTCAGTACAGCAGTGGATCGAGAATTCAGTTCCAAAGGTTTGCCAAAAGTGAACTAAAACCCTATTCCTTCACCCCATGGACCTGAAGATCGTCCAAGCAGGTGAGGGGAAGAGAGCAGAAAGGAGGAGGGGTTGGGAAAACCAAAAATCTTCCCTTCCCTTTAACACGAAAATTAAGGAAGTGATCACCTGGTACTGTAAGCCTACTTATACAGTCAAATTACCTTTCAGAGCCTGTCATCTCCTGCACGAAGCGACAGAATAATCTCACATTGCACCCAGTTCATATTTGTATATTAAACTTTATACTACCTTTACAAGGTAGGTTGAAGTTAACATCGTTAAACAGATTAAAAAAGGGACGGACAGACTGTTTAGGGGACAGGCTCAGGGTCTGGATGGGGGTCAGGAGCAGAGCTATGGGTGCCTCTGGCCCAAACACTAGTCAAAGCGGTTCCTGCTGGAGCACTCCCTAATACAGCCTAATCTGTAGCAACACTTGTCTGAAAAAAGCTCCTGGAAAGGATTCACTGAAAAGTATAAAAAGCAGTTTAATTGCTTAGGAAACCTTTTCCATAAACAATCTCTGTTATGTCAAATAGTTCTTCCTAAACATGCTTTAAAGAAGAAAGGCTCTCATAACCTCTCAGCAGGTTTAACAGAAGGTGCAAAAAGCTTGCAGCTTGTCTTCCGCCAAATGGGAGCTCTGCTAGGGCTGTCGCTCCACTGCGCTTCCCACCCGACCGGCGAAGCAGGATACTGCTCTCTCTTGCAGCTTGAACGGTTTTTGCAGTTACAAAGGAGCCCCTGACACACAGCTTTGTTTTGTGCAGGGTTTGTCGGGTGTGTGCATCTTTACACGAGATTTGTAAATCAAACCTGTTACTGAAAAGCAATTCAAGAAGTGACGCTTCCAGAAAGGGTATCTTTAGGGACGTAGAAATATATTGCATTAGAAGAAAGGTTTCTAAAGGAAGTGAAAAACAGTGGTGGTCTGGATAGAATCAAAACACCTGCTGGGTGATTGCTTCTTTTCTATAATAAAGGAAAAAGCATCGCAGTGGACAGAGCTGTGACCTGACGGGTAGGGAGCTGGGAGAGTTGTGCGGCCCCATCGTGTGTTAGGGGAGCTGGTCAGCTAATGTTCCCAGCCTTAACCTGCAAGTTAATGGGAGGAAACCATCCTCTGATAGCTTGCTTGTCCTTGCCAAAAGGCTGTTGCTACTGGGGAAAGGAGGGAGGCTAAAGATCCCGTTCTTTTCTCCTAGTAAATCTGTGCCTGGATATGTATACTGAACATAATAAAAAGATAATCCCTCCTGAGCAGAGACTAGTTGGTATATAAGAATTTTTATGAGGCAAAGGGAAAAAAATTGCAAAATCTTACAATACCACTGAGCCAAGACTCCTGGCTTCAGAGAAGCTGTTTAGCATGCAGCAGGCAGGGATCAGGCAATAAAGGACCAGCCTGTAGCATCTTCCCATTTTAAACCACAGTTTTACAATCTGATTCATTTTGACATGCCCATCACCAATGTCCCATAGACTTCAAGGACATTTTATGCAGATATACAGATCTGCCAACACTGAATCTCTCCAAAATACTGTAAGATCCATGAAGCTGTAGGAAAAGGGCCATGAACATTTGATTCCCAAGGCAGGGCTGTACATAGCAAGGAGCCTCCTGTTGGCTCCAGCTTGTCTATTGGATAATTTCAAGGATTGCATTCTAAAAAGAAATTTTGTTTTCTTTTTAAATTGTCAAATGTGACACAGTTAAGGTAATTTGATTGCTTTTAGTGCCCATGAATTTTTAAATAACTCATCTCTCTTTAAAAAGGAGTACTCCTTTTACTTTTACCTTCATTTTTCAGGGAATGCTGAGTAAAGAGAAATGAATGTTCAAACGAAAACACACTGAAATCTTTACTTTAACCAGACAACTACTTTTCATGTAGTTTCAACACCTGCATCACATGGATCAGATTCACAGGGCACTTCCTGAAAAGGTCTTGAAAAGGTGTTTGACTATTTGAACACTTGTGGAAGGCTCTGCACAATATGAACATCTGCTTTACACACGTTTAAAAAAGCCACTGAGAAAGAAGCTTGCTTTAAAACATTCAGGATTCAGACAATTCCCTCAGAGTTAAGTAATCTTTCATTTACAGTCCTTCAGAGCCCCTACACTCATCCCCATTTTGCTAAACAGAAGCTGAGTGATTTTGAAATACTCTCTTGGGAGCTGCTGGATGTACATTAAATTGAGTGGAACTTCTGATATTTTAGAGATTGTATGTCTACTCAAATCCACTCGTTAATTAGGATGTTTTCATGAGACATTCTACAGCATTTGCCTGGTACAAAAGAAATTCATTACCAACATGTCAAGCACACGTGATTTTCCTTGTCCCAGAGCAGCAGGTAAAATAAATAGAAGTTGTCACCACTGTTATTGTAATGCTCCTCAAAGCCTGCTGAAAAAGGCAGAGGTCTGGTCTCACCAATAGGTCCACATCAAGACAAGTCCTGTAATCGCAAGTATATGCTATTATTTAAACAAACACTGTCTGCTTGGACAGATCTCCTGATGTACCTTAAGTTTCATTAAGTCTTAATTTTCCTTCCACAGGGCCTCACCTGCAAGGACAATTGGTAGCCCGGTTCATACTTTCTCTTGTATACACAGATGAGATGCTCTTTCTACCAAACACGTTATGGGGATAAGGAAGATGCATCGGCATTATGTGGAGAAGGGGGATGTGTTGTAAAATCTATTATTATTGTGTGAGACATGCCAGTTGTAAGGCAAAAGATGAGCTTTCAGCCAGAGGATGAAAAACTGTCCCAGGGACAATGAATCTCTGGCCAAGAGAACCAGTGCCAGTGGCAAATATTAAGATAGATTCAGCATGCCTGAACACAGACACAAAGACAGAGCACAACGGCCTGGCTTGGCTTTAGTAAAACTTCCTGAGCGCTCAGTTGATGTTGTAATATGGTGTCAAACTACTTTGTTTTTCTTTACTTTTTTTTTACTCAAGGAGTGGCATCCAGTGCGTGCTCTGTGGCTAAATTAAGGTTAACAAATATAACAATTAAATTCTAATTGTCTGGTCAATCTCCAAATACCTTCTTCAGAGATAGTATGGTTTGCATCTGTCAAGATACTTGTTTTAAAAACACCTATTTTATTAGATGATGTTCAGCTATTACAAAAAGCAATTATTTTTGACAACATACTTCCAATATGGTGCTTGATTAGACACTCTTTTCACAACTGAGGATGTCTCTTTTAATGAAAAGATGGGAAACTGTTAAATTGACAGGCCTCGACAGGTCTAATCGAATCTCAAATGTCAGCTGAAGAAGTGGATGGGACATTATCTTAATCCTTGTGAACGGTGACCACTCAAATCCACACCTTTCACCTAACTGTGAAAGCCACTGCTTTCAAACTGCTGCCTCTTTTTTCCAGAGATGCAGAGGGCCAGGCACTGCTGTGGTGCTTCACTGGGTTCTTCAGAAGGAATCTGGAGAGAAGAGAATTGGCCTTAGCTATTATACAGCAAATTGTGCACTAAATGACCATACTTGAAACAATTTGCTTTGTTATTCTCTCCAATTGACTTAAGTAAAAGCTTTTTTTGCCTTTGTTCCCTGCTAACTTGTAAGCTATGTTGTTCTGGCACAGGACACCCCAGCGTTTTTGCTATCCTGCTTAAACTTCTTTGTCTTCTTCAATACACATTGCATTGACTATATGTACGAGCAATACTTTTCTGCATAAATCCAATTTACTTTCAACACAGCACATGATTTTCTCCTTCCTTTTCCTAGCTTAATACCTTATCATTAGTGGCTTCACAGTAAATTTCTCTGTTCCCACTCATATTACTCGCAGTGCTATAGAATTTAGAGATAGAAGTCTACCTGATTACCCATTTCCAGGCCTTCAAATAATGTTGTTTCTTGTACTTCACTATGAAACTTTCTAACATTTAGGTGGCCTGTATCTAAAGTAGAAGCCTAAAACACAGTTCATTACTATTTCTTGGGACACAAACTGTTCTGAACTATACACTGTATTCCTGGAAATGTTCAAATATTTTCAATAAGGAATAGTAGTCCTCATTTGAGACGGCTTTTTCACAGGGATGCCAATAGTATTGCTTTTCTATTGCAAACTTAATTTGCTACCCATTGTCACCAATCCATTTATTGCAATCCTAGTCTGCTTACACAGAATATTGCTGTCCTATGTAAATTCCACTTGTATATATTTCAGTGTCTTCACAGATAATGAATTAATGGACCTATGCAAACTATAGACAACTCTTCTTGTGAGTCTTTTCTTCAAAGGTAGTTTATTTGTTGTATGTGTTTTCAGGTCTAAGGTTTTCAAACTTTTGAATTACTCCTCTGTCATCACTTCTGTGCAGAACTTTACACTGTAATACCACTTGTAAAAGTCATTGTCACTTCCATACACTTCCAGATCATTATTTAAAAAATAAATATAGCTGGATCTAACAGCAATTCCTGTACTCTGCCAGACACTCCCATACATAGCTTTTGATCATTACTTTTTGTACATCATCCTTTAGCCACATTTCAATCCACGTAATTGTCTTCTAAAAAATTGACATTAATTTTTCAATTAACTATTCATGAGACAGTTCCAAGGCTTTATTAAAATCTGGATATATTACATCTGTTGTTTTCACTTCATCTATTGGTTTTGTAGTTTTAGTTAAATAAAAAGCAATCAAGTTTGTCCAGGCAAGATTTATTCTTTATAAAATTATGCACATTCTTACTCATTGTGCAGCTATCCAATGGAAAGGATGGAGATTAGCAAACGCACAAAGGAAAGACTTCAGCTTTCCCCATCCTCTTAAATGAGACCCTCACACTTATCTCCCTTTTATGCCCCTGAAAAATCTCTCGCTAGATAATCAGCAATTTCTTTTCTAATATGTGCTCCATTCTTTTCTAGGGCTGGAGTCTGGACTCAGGGAATAGTAATAGAAAAGTTCATTTCTCCTCTTTCCTCCTCCACCCTCCTCTTTTACAAAATTATTATTACTTTATTCTTCTATTTTGGTGCACCCACACTTGTCCAGATCTGCTCAAATAAAGCTCTGGATAAATAGATGTTTCTGATGCTCTGATCCAACCAACCCGCAATAATGCAGAGCCTATAGCTGTTGCCAAGACCAGCTCCATCTCTGAAATGTCACTCCATAACTGTTGTTAAAAGCACTAG
>VYZV01005056.1:66346-91233 GCA_013401275.1 Pandion haliaetus | reverse complement strand
ATAATCCTTACATCTAAAATCTAGGAAATAAAAACCTGGGGATTTGTATTTTGTGTTTTAAAATACTGAGAAATTATTTTTCCTCCTCAGTGTTTGCAGCCATATGACTACCATAATGTGGTTTGATCTAATTTTTCTCATATTTCTTAGTACCTGATTACACCAGTGAAAAGAGTAGTTCTGAAGCCTTTTCAATTAAATATTGAAAACTACTATGAAGATTTACTAGTAATTTGGCATAAAACACTAGTAATATCATACATAATATGGTAGGTGATGAAGGAAAACTAAAAAAATACAGAGGAAGGCAATTCTCTGACAAAGCAACTATTCAGCCTGGTTGAGAATAATAGCCCTAGATTGTTTCAAATAGGTTGTATTAGTCAGAAAGAAATTAACTTCCATGGTAATGTCAGCCAACAATAAACCAGGACATTCCATAGTTTCAATTTTATACTTTTAGATGTAAGGATTATTGTAAACAAATAAGCACGTACACAGCGAGCAGTTGTGCTTTAAGCGTACCATCTAAAATAATTCTAAATGATTGTCCTTGGGTTTCTAGAGAAGTATCATCTTTGCATGAGCAGTGTATGGATTATCTACCAGACTAGACTATTGTGCAACTTTTGCAAGAATGACTGTAATTCACAAGTACATTAAATGGCAACCTATGTTCTGTTTACCTAAATTAATATACCCTTGATGTAGCATATATCACAGCCTCCCCCTCTCTTAATGCTCTGATAATAGAGTTTTGTAACTTGTAAAAGGATTACTTCAATCCAATCAGCAGGTGCTGGGATCAGTGTGTGTCAGACAAACACTCGCTAATCCCTTTTCTTACAGCTCCCAGCTGCCAAAGGTGCTCAGTGAAATCCCAGTGAAATGGCTGGATACAACCTGGTGTGGACTGATGCAGGTTTCAGCTCTGGAGGAAATACTGGAAAATACACGTGATGCTAAACATTGCTTGAATTGGAATGGAAGCAAGTATGCTTTTGAAAGGAAATGGAGCTAAGAAATTAAACATTTAAAAAAATTAGAATGCTTAATTATGAAATATTTACTCTACCTGGCTCTCTAAATATAGCAGAAGATAAAGAAATTCAGTCTACAAAGAATCCCTTCTCAAGGATTGTCAGCTACTTAATGGTGTCTTCCCGGTCTTAAAATACAACCACCCCCATCTCCTCCCCCTTACCCCCTCTCTTGAAATCTAAATTATGCCTACGAAGTTTCACCCCTGTAATTACTTTGCTTTAAATAAACCTCAACAAAAAGGAGATGATGATTACCATAAAAGGAAAATAATTTGCTCCCTTACAATCTCTGTATTTCTATAGCTCCTTCTGTCCAACTGTCTGAAAGTACTCACATTACTTCTGCAGGGGAGGCAAGTATCATTGCCATTTCACAGATGGGAAATGAAAAGGCAGAAACACTGAAGTGAATTTCCCAGAGTCACAGAATATGCTCCTAAACCACTTATTTTACAGGGAAATTCAGAACTCAGTTTTCTTGACCACTGTTTTTTCCTTTTCACAGGATCATGTTTGTAGACAGAGCTAAAGGTCATGCAACCTTCATGAATCCATAGCTGATAAATTTTTTTTAATTAGAGCATACCAAATGTTCTATGGAATTAGAACGGGCTTTGGTTTGGGGGTTTTGTTTAGAAGTACAGGGTTTAAGTAGTTGATGAGTAGAGGAATTTAATTTATGCACATTAGATTCTGTTTATACAAAGACATGCCAAACTAAATAATAAAGATTTAAAAGATGAATTAGCCAAAATCAGTTTCCAGGCTTTCTGTACTTCTTATAGTAGATTTCACAATAAAAATCTTAAATTATTAATAGTCTTTAAATAAAGGAAGAATGTTATTTCAAAAAATGGAGGGCTAAACCTCTTAGCCAAATACTGCTATTTCATAGCATGAGATATGTTGTGACATTTCTTCAAAATAAATCCAAAACAAAAAACCCCAAACCTCCCCATTAAAGACAACTCTGCAGTATAGGAACTGATGCCAAGGATAGTGTCAGTTGAATTTGTCAGCCAAGACATTTTGGGAAGCATTTCTGGTGGCTTTGTTAGAAAGTACAAGCGCAAGCTACACAGCTGAATAAAAAAGTAGCAGGAAAACTGCAAAAAAATATACAAATCAAGTCCTTTGACTCTTTGTGATAAATATTGACACCCAATTCCATTCTCACAGGAAATTGCTATTTTCTTCTTACACATTAAACCTATTTTTCAGATAATCCCTTCTTCTCACTTAATTTTTTTACTAATGGTTTGAACATCATACCACGATCCAAGACATATTTGTGATTCATTTATAAGCCTGCTAATGATGTTGCATGTCTGAAATGAAAACTTTAAAAATATATTACTACACACTAATTACCTAGCTGAAAACACAAAACCAACTTCCCTGCCTTCTTCCTTTCCAAGCCCTGCTAACTCAATTAAGCATCTAAATTTGGGTTCCCGGGTGGGTACTGTGTTTGCAAATTCAGATTTTAATGAATTAAAGTCTGTGTTTCTTTTCAGAGCACTTGTACAGTCATCTTCATTTACCATATATAAAAATTACCAAGAGATAAATATAGAATTCTGAAAACGTCATGTTTAAAAATAATCTCTTCCAGCATGGTCAAGTTCTTCAGAGATAATGAGACCAGGAAAACCCAGGCAACCATGACCAAGTACATCAGAGTGATACAGCACATGATGTGATTTATAGCTAGTCTGGCAAATTATGCCTCTGCTAGACAGTAGCCATCTTGAGCGTAGAAAGGAAAATACTATTTCTACAGACATAACATCCCTGCTAGAGCAAAGGGATAAGCAGTAATACTCTTACTACTTTTCTTAAATATGTGAATAAAAGTGAAAAGGTGCTTCTCCAGGAGCAAATTATGACTCATAAAGGAAATCCCTTCTGCTTTTCAATAGGTTTTTTTTTTTGGGGGGGAAAAAGGATATCAAAATTAGATAGTGAGAGTTTGTACACAAACACACATACAGGTTTGTGTGAAAATTGAGAATACGCAATACGAAATCCAAGCAGTCTTGCAATCCATGCTATATCCACAGCCTAGCGGCAGAATATGCATAAACACAAGTGAACATATGGTCACCTGTGAGAAAAAGCAGGGAAAGAACAGACTGATCAGCCTTTTACTTAGAAAACTCCCATAACAGTCAGAAACTTCAAACTCCACAAACACCTTCAACAGTCAAATCCTCACACTCAAGACCATTTTGGAACCATATCCCTGACCTAGGAAGTTCCATGTTTGCACACTGCAAACAGCAGAGAAGCAACCCAATTAGAGTAACCCCACCAGTGAGGACAGTAAGCAGTGAAGAAACTCTTTTTCACAGAAGTATTTTCAGGACTTAATGGAGATGACTGTGGGAGAAGACATGCCTGACTTCTGCCCTATCCCTTCCATGTCACGCTCACAGCCACGTCGAACCAACAACCAGCAGGAGACTGAGCAATGCTGGCCATGAGAAAGATGCATCTGGCATCTACCCAGCTCCCAAATTTAGAGGAAGTGTCCCATTTTTTAGGTAACCTTCTGTCTATGCTCCATGGGATTTTCAGCTGAGGTTGGCCTAGCTCAGTGATTCTCAAATTCTCAAATATTTTTCTCATGAAAGCATTCAAAAGGGACTGCAAAGTGATGGAGAAAAGCTTTACAAGTGCGTAAGCTGAAGACATCCTACCTACTCCTGGGACTCTTGGGTTTCCATGGAAGCCAGTAAGGGATAACACTTTAAAGAAGTTTGAGAAACACTGGTCTAATCCACAGAAGACAATATTTGAAATAACAGAGGGCAAAATAAGAACAAGGGAAAGACAATGTGAAAGAGGACAGAAAAAGAAGCCAAGAGCAAACTGCAGAGGTCAATAAAGAAGTGAAATGATGAAAGAAGACAACGTGCTGCAAAGAAAGAAAATCAGAAGAACAAAAACTAGAACATATCAAATGAAGAAAATGCTATGGGAAAAAGCAAATTTTGGTCATAACTGATAAATGTCAACACTTCCTCGTGTGCTGTTTCTTTTCCTTGGAACACTTCCCCTCACATGCTGAACCAAGGAGAAAAAATTAAGAGAGTGACAGTAGTAGTTTTGAGTAGACAGTACAAGTACAGCGTACTGCTAAACAGAAGGAAAAAGCAAAATAAAGAACCTAAGATGCAGTGCATGTGTGCATGTGCATGTGTGTGATGGCTAAGGTTCTAGTAGATTGGGAATATATTCTTGAAGGATACTGTTATCAATTCAGAAGAGATTAAAAAAATGAGTAGATGGCATCCTTTTCCATCATAGAGGTAACTGACTACAGACTGCACATCCTCAGTTTGGTTTTCACAAGGTTTTCCAATGTGTATTTAGTATCTTTCAGCCAGCTCTCCAAATATGGAATTGTTTGCTCTTAGGTAATGAGGCCAAAACTAAACTCACAGAATCAAATCTGACAAACCCAGGTGCAGAACTCCTTTACACTTTCATGTCGTACTTTCATGTCTTAAGAAAGACTAATGAGGGACAAAAAAGGGCAAAAATATTACCCTTCGATATGATCCTTCTTCTATTAAAGCCAATATGATTAGTTCTGAGAGCAGAGCACTAGGACACCAGAGAATGGAGGTCTACTCCTAGCTCTGCTTCTGACCTTAAGGTTAGTCTTGGTCAAGACAGTTCCTTGTCTGTGCCTGAGCTTCCTGGACTAAAAAGACAGGATAATGACATTGACCTTTAAAAAGAGCTTTGAACCTACTGATCAAAAGTGCTATGTAAGAGTTGGCTTATTATTATTTTGGTTACTGAAGTGAGTTGAAATGCTCCTGGTGACTTAAATCAAAATTTCTTGTCTCAGGTCCAAGAATCCTACCTGAAGGACAAGGTTTCTCAAAATTCAGTTGTGAGGATACACATATGGTAAGTCAAAGGCTGGTGCATACCCTCAGATACCGCAGAGTTTTCTTGACTCCAGCAGAACTTTAAATGACGCAAAAGTAATTTCTGGACTTCCAGAAGAGACAAGATATTAGGCACCATTAGTATATTCACTACATTAATAGTAATTAGACACTATTCTAATGCTTTCAGTCAAACTGGTCTAATGCAAAGACACCAATAGGTGAAAGGAGGCAATGAGGAAAGAAGAAAGCATTTTTCTGAGGCAGGTATCACACATGCCCACCTGAGCAGTAGCAGGACATCCCTCTCACCATAAGCTAGCACTGTCCTGGGGATTTTATGTTGTTGCTTCTGTGTGGTTGCTGCGGTGAATCAAACCAACTTTTCTGGGTGCCTTCCTACTAAAGCAGTAGATATCTGCATTTAGAAAAGCTTTGGGGCTGGATTCTACCTTAGCTTCATTCCCGACAAATTCCACTTCTTAACTACACCAGCCTACCACACTGGCATGGTGACCTTCTCTCACTGTTGTGGTCTACATGGTTTGTTACAATTCTTATAGATTAAGAACCCTTGATGTCTTTGACCTAACACATAATTATACTGCATTCAGCTCTGTGGCCCCCAACATTAGAAAGACAGGGACCTGTTGGAGTGAGTCCAGAGGAGGGCCACAAAGATGATCGGGGGCTGGAGCACCTCTCCTATGAAGTCAGGCTGAGAGTTGGGGTGGTTCAGCCTGGAGAAGAGAAGGCTCTGGGGAGACCTTATTGCAGCCTTCCAGTACCTAAAGGGGGCCTACAAGAAAGCCGGAGAGGGATTTTTTACAAGGGCAAATAGTGACAGGACAAGGTGTAATGGCTTTAAACTGAAAGAGGGTAGATTTAGATCAGATGTCAGGAAGAAGTTCTTCACTGTGAGAGAGGTTGTGGATGCCCCATCCCTGGGAGTGTTCAAGGCCAGGTTGGATGAGGCTTTGAGCAACCTGGTCTAGCGGAAGGTGTCCCTGCCCATGGCAGGGGGGTTGGAACTAGATGATCTTTAACGTCCCTTCCAACCCAACCCATTCTATGGTTCTATAATATACACAAAACATGATTTTATAATGAAAGTGCTTCTTCAGGTATTATTACTGCATGCTATTTAACAACTGCTACGTTTAAGCTAAAACCCCTTTGATTCTGTCTGATGAATGAAGCGAACATACAGCCTATGGCACTTTCTGCTGCAATACCACGCTGTCTGCCAGACTGTTGTTGCAAAGAACATTTGTAGGGCTATAGATAGGTGGTTAGTTCTGTGATCTGTAATCTTCTGAGTGAACCCAACATGGTCCACATGCAGGTAAAACTTGGAATAACCTCATGGTAGAGCAGGTGCCTGGGGGTTTGTTGTGTTGATGGTATCTTTATATAAAAAAGTCCATGTACTCACGCAAATAATGTCTTAATTAAAGCATTTAAATGATCTCTATCTATTCTGCTGGTAAGATTTGTCACTGGCAAAGACATGTGACAGCTCTTACATTAGCTTTTTCTATAATGGGACACAGGCAAATTAATAGTGTTCTTTAACATACATCTCCTCCAGTACTTACGTGGCTAAGACCACTGCAAATTAAATTTTGTAAATTATCACTACTTTGCTTTTCACCATTTATGTCACTATGTATTTGCAATTTCCTCATCCTGAGGAGCAAAAACAGCCTTGTCAGCTTCATTTGTATTCTTCTGTAAGAGATGAAAATTGCAAATATTGCAGGGAAAAGTTTTAAAATTTAAAATGCCAAGTAGTTTTTCATTAACAGTTAAAAGACATGTATGTTATATCTCTGCTCGCAAACATTTATCTATACTTATATGAGGATACTGTTGCTGTACATGGTATTTGTACACAAGCGTACATGTGGGTATAAAGCACCCACCACTGAATACTCATCTTAAGGCACATGACAGCAATAAAAAGACATGAAAACTAAAAATATGCCACCATTTAAGGGAGTAAGAAGGCCTAGCTAAATGTGAAGTAACATTGTTACCAAAGATAATTGTAGGCTTTTTCTGTGTCATAAAAATATCACCAAGATCTAGGGCCCGATTCTGACCAGGCTCCCACCTGCTAATCAGTCATGTGCAGATACAGCTTGGGTGTAATTCCAGTTCTCAGATTTTTCTGCTGTAGCTTTTTTCCATTGTTATCTCAGTAGACATCTTCACTTTGGTAAGATGGATATTGAACTACCATCCTGCTGCACATTGCACACAGCAAGCAGCTCGGCATCAGCTCACACATGAACAGCCTTAGCTCCCATAAAATATTCATTCATTTAAAAAATATTTGCACCCTGCTGTCAAACTTAGACAAATTCATACTGAGCTTCAGAAAATAGCTGTTTTAATGGTAAATGATGTTCCAGAAACCTCTTTCAGGCTAAACACTCTCGTCAAAATTATTTTAATAAGAAAGATTAACAATTTCAACATTAGCTGCTAATCCCCTTTCATTTGAAACTGTGCTGATAAAATTCTTTGCTTGTCATTCAAATAGTAAGTAATAATTATAGATTTGGGGCCTCCATCTCTTGCTTCATTAATAGTAAATTGCATGGAAGTCTGAAGCATAAAGTCAGCTTTGATACATCTCAAAATGCAATTTCCATAGCTTTCCTTAGCTATGTACAATTAATTACAGAGTTAATAAGGGGAATATGTTAATGAAAGGGAAATTATTCACTCAGACCACCTGGTCTTATCAAATTTCTTTAATATGTTTCCTTCTTTCTGTGAATTTGGATGACAGCAAGAACACAAATCATGGTGTGCATTGCTAGTCCTTTAGTATTTTTATTTGCAACCAGCTAAAGTCCACTTAAATTAAATACAAAAAGAATGTAAGAACTAGTCAGCATTAAATAAATGAGTGTCTTTGTTTTCTCAATTTTAGTACCTTTTTAATTTTAAATCAAAAATGCTTAAACAACTTTATAATTACCAGACTCTCTTCAATGCTCAGAGTATAAATACAATGTATCCTATTGGAGACATTGTAATTTTTTTTTTTATTTTCTTTAAAGAAATGTGTTGTGTGTGCACATATTTAATAAACGAAATACAGAAACGTGCTTCAATTCACTACACTGACAGCTACTAGAGCTTAGTGCAGTCGGGTTACTGGATGTTCATTGGAATATTTTAGATAGTACAAACAGCCCTGTCAGAAAGAGGGAAACCTTCACATAATTCATTTAAAAAATAATGCAGTTGTGATACATAGTCAGAGAAATATATTTTAAAGACACATCAAATCCAGAAACAAACCATCTTCAACAGACATTAATGGATTTACTACTAACCAGACTGAGGACAGAAAAATTTTAGGACCTGGACGCCAGCCCTCATAGTCATTCCAAAAAGAAAAGGGCAGAGAATAATTCCCAGAGCAGTAACAGGTCACGCTTGAAGGAGGTGATGCTTGTGAGCAGTTTGTCACCCCTCCCTTCTAGGCAACTTGTAATTCTCCCTAGCTATGAATAGGGTTTTCTCGGCCAGCTGGGCAACCTAAAGCAGCATTAGCACAGGAGTTTAGGACAAGAGGATGAGAGAGACATGACAGCACTGAACGAAAGCTACCAGCTAGAAAAAATGAAGAGATATTACTCTATTCTGAAACAAAGGAAGAGTTATATAAATGACAGAAATTCATAGCAAAAGTATGTATTTTATAAAGACATGCTGGGGGGAGAGGAAGTTGGAATATTTGAGGGTAGTAGACTTTAAGTTTACCTGGTTTTGACCAAAAGGTAACATAGTCCTCCTTTATGGAACAGCAAATACTATGTCATCCACAAGCAAATTTCACAGACTATTTTAATGTTTATCTCCTTATTTAAAAATGTTTCCACAGCTGCATTGTGGGTACATATGTAAAATTTGACCATTTTTCCTACACATTAAATTTTCCAGATACCACCCAAATTCCTATACCTTACTCACAAACAACCAAGTTAAGGCCTAATCCCAGAAAGAGTTGCAGAAAGCAAAAGTATAAATTTTCTTATCTTGCTCTGAAGATGAGAATAAACAAACTTTGCTTAATCAATGGAGGGATTAAGCTCCCTTCATTGCCAGTAGCATCTTAACCAGAGCACTTTCAATAACTTCTGCTGGCGTAGCCCACATGAAGAGGAGGAGCTCTCCAAAATACCAGTGGAGTTCTCCTGGGTACCTTAAACTGCAACTGGTTTATCAGTGCAAAAACACAGTGCCACTATGATGTCCCTTCTTTATAACCACCATGAAGCAACCCCTAGTTTCATCCTGGACTGTTATGTATTTTCAGAAGCTCTGAAGTTGTAGTCCCTTTACCACACATTTGATCTTAGCAGTGCATCACGTCTTGCAACGTGCGTAAGCCATTTCTTTATCCCACAGTGAGTCAAAGCTCACCTTCTTCCCATGTCTGAACTCTGCCACCAGCTCAGAGATACACCATGTATTATCTTGGCCTCTTGCCTTCAGAAGGAGAAGTCCTTCTGAACCACTCTCTTTCTACTGCCCTTCTCCTTCTAAATAGGCATTTCCACCTGTTAGGTCCAAAATATGATTGACTGCTACATCTGCTACAATGAGTTATCAACACCTTAATGTACGATGTGAGCACACACAATAGGACAAACACAAAGAGCACTTCATTACTTAGGATGCATTTGGAGCCAAAAGACAAGACTGGTAGCCTCCTAGACAAGAGTTCATCTCTGGTTTCTGCCACTAATGAGACTCTCAGAAGCAGCTGAGGACCCAGTAACATCCCTTGTCTTCAATCTGAAGTATCAAAACCCAGATCTTTTTCATTAAATGACCTCCTAGCATCTCTTGCTACTTGCTACAACTGGTACGTATCTTGCCTTGACATTACTTGGATGTTCTCTAGAAATGGAAAAAAGCTAAGAGAAACAGAAAATAAGTTCAGATAGCCACCAAGTTTGTGTCAAATATTTCTCCCAATGTAACACTTCTAAAATTAGTACTCTAGAACATTAATAGGAATGTTTTCTTCATCTTTCTACTAAAAGCCTTAGGGAATGATATAAGGTGGCTAAAAGTGTTCAACCAAAGCAGCTTAAATAAAGGTGGAATAAACACCTCACAGTCAAACGACAGACCAAGGTGTAGTCACAGAAATTTGGTGAGTTACTTCTAATCATGAATACATTTGGGGAAAACAACTGACAGGGAAGAATTTAGGAAAAAAAAATATTTTGAAATTAATTTCATACCATGTTCAAGAGGAATGTTTTTCTTGATTTAATACTGACTCTATAATTGTTGTTATTTCCTAAGGCCCATTCAACAAGATTAATATAGAAAAAGGGAGGCAACTGAACATGAAACAAATAAAAATGGAAGAATCAAAGGGTAACCTGTTCATGAATATTTTTTCTGAGTTTTATTGATGAAATCTATGTAGTACATACATCCATTTATTAGATTTATGGCTCTATTAGTAAAGCTGTTTTCATATGCAAAGCTTTTCTTTGTTGCTGTATCTCAAGTCCTGGCTTTAAACAAACAGAGGCAAATGTTTTAAAAATAACTCAAACATTTAGGAAGGGGAAAAAAACTAAAATGAAGGGATAAACACCATTTCATCAGCAGAAGGTTTTTCAGGAGGCAACCAGTTCCACTTGTCCCTAAAAGGATGACAACTCAGGGAGAGAGGGGTAAAGATTTTCCCATCCACAGTATTTATGTCTTTCTGGGATATTGGCTATCTTGTCACTGAGTAATGCAATACACAACAGCCTTTTCCCTTGTGACTCCTCTTGTCTGACTGTTGTGATGAAATGGCCTTTAGGGCCAAAGCCTTCTTGGGACTTACATTTCATGAGACTCCTACAGCTATTTAAACTGGCACAGTTGAAAAATAAGTTGGGATTTAGATCCACTTAGCACATGTGTAAGGAGTTTATACTTTTAGTTAAACTGTGCCACTGATTTGTTTCCCTTCCCATGTGAGGGAGGATTTTTTTCTTCATTTTTCTCAGCTGTAAACTTTTTTTTAAACAGAGTATTTCTATTCTTGAAAGTCATAAAGAGCTAAAGAGAAATTAATGGTGGTAGAAGGAAATGGTGGAAAAAGAAAAAAAAAAAGATTTAAAACCCACTAAATAATCAAACACACTATAATTGTGACAAAGACCTTGTTTTCCATACCTGCAGTCCTCACCTTTGTCCCTGCTAGCAATAATCACCTCTGCAGCATGTGTCCCAGGGCAGTGCACTGCACTCATACTGTGCATCACACTCCTTCACTCAGGAAATGTTTTGTGTGTATATAGATTAAGCTCAAGGTGGAAAGTACACCTGCATCTAGCAGAGTGTTATTGGTCCTCACATGTTGGAGTTTCTCTATTTAGAAAAGTGTGTTTAGATGCCTTTTGCTCACGCTTTCATTGCAGCTTAGGAATAAAATCAAGATATTTCAGCAAAACGTGGTGCAGGATTTAACAAATATTTTTTCTTGTTGGAAAGTGTCTTCTATCACACAATCCCCCACTCTTCCACATTCAATTAAAAGAAAATCTATAGCAGCTAGCTACCCCATAGAGTTCATTTCAAACAGAGTTTATTTTAAGAAATGAGAGTGAGGGAAAATTGCTTAGAAACCATCAAAAAGTTACTATGCAGAGACTACAGGATACCAGTGTTATCAAAAAACCCAGGTTCAACCTTGGAAACTGTTCCCTGCTTGTTACCCTTCTCAGTCCCACAGCAACCCTGCCACTGATTCAGCATCAGAACTAAATTGGATGCAAAATTCAACATCTTGGGTTTGACTGATTTCCCAGCAGCAGGTCTCTGACCCACGTGCCCCTAGTTCAGGATGTGTCCCAGAGGGTGCTCACAGGTGCTCACCCTCTGGGACGCAACCTGTCCCAGAACCTTCTTTTAACACGAAGTTTTCATATGAGGCCATCCTTCACTTCTCTACGGGGAAAGTCCTTTTGGTTTTGCAGGTGAATTACCAAAGACAAGGGGATCAAGTGGACTTACACCTCCTACATGTGAAGCCCTAGAATTCACTCTCTAGTTAATTTGATCCCACTGCCTCGTTCAGCCCGGTTATGAAACTTTCTTCTCCTGAAAAGTACAGTATGTGCAGACTATCACAGGCTATTATTATTTCCAATACAGCAGCTTCATACCCTCAGGGAGAAGAATCTTCAGACTTCCAGCTTACACAAGTACTGAAGAGGACATTTTGGAGATTCACACTTTCTGAAATTCTAATTTATGTATAATGCTCCAAATTTTGCGTTGTCTGTCTTTACAAGGAAAAAAACCCCAAAACACAGAAAATCACTTCTGCTTCTGCGAATTCCCTCTCATGTACGGTATTCAGATAACAACCTCAAAATGTTATCATCAAAAGCATACACTCCTTTCTTGCAGTACTGTTCTTCATTTAAAAACTCATAAAAATTATAATTATTTTAACCAAACAAGTGTGGCAATATACCAAGCAGATGTGGTATCCAATCTACCTAACTTACGTGCTAAACTTGTGCTTCAGCACAAACAAAACAGATTCCTTCGTCTAATCTTCAGACATCAATGGGATGGTGCAGGCACAACAGGAGGCCTCCCAAGAGATATCCTCTCTCTGCCTAATCCTCTGGAGACCTTCACAGCCACCCACTCACTTCACCAACTAGAAGGGAAGTTTATGGTCTCAACTCAATGACACCGCTTCATTAAGTCCCTAAAATGTAGGTGTAAGTTAGAAGCCCCAGTCAGGGAGACTAAATCTCTCCCAGACACCTTTGAACTCCCCCTGGTTCTGTTGCTGGACTGCAAAGGGAAGCATTGCACTTTATTAGGACTTCTTGGCACTTGAAATACAGATGTACATATGGGAATAAAGTGGATGAAAATCCATTTCTGATTTCCTACTTTTTTTCTTTGCTGTGACCTTCCAAAACCCAATTGTTTTCCTGTAGAACCAACGGTTACCGAAATGAGGGCACTTTGTTGTTGTTCATGCTGAAACCAGCCAGTCAGCACCACAGACGCGACTGCATAAAACATGCTCCTCTAATTACACTTTCCAAAGTGCTTGGATCTTTTAGAAAGACAGAATCAAAAAGTGCCATATGGGCCATCCTCCTGCTATAAATGTGAGGAAAAAGAAAGTGAAAAGGAGAAAAAAAAGCTCTGAATGTTGTTATCACTGTCCTTCTGGGCCTCCTGAGTCCTCCCTGCTTCCTCCTGCCAACAGTACAAACTACCTCATGCTACTGTCAGCAGTGTGGAGACATTGTCTTTGCTGTAGAGGAAAGTGGCAGAAATGCAGGATTTTTCTCCTTGAAAGCCTGGTTTCAGTCTAAGTGAGGAGACCATCCCATGGCCACCGGAGTTTCAAAGATTCCTGGTTTCTCCAGACCTCGACTACTATAAACAATGGGCTAACCACAACTAGCAAGTCCTCCAAGAAAACAGTACCTGTGGCCAACCACAAGCTCCAGTAAACCCATCACTGTGGGTATGACCTGCTAGCATTTTCCAGCAAATTAAACAGCTTTACAGAAATGTTTCTGATCAACGCTACCTCTGAGCAAGATTACATGGAGTGAATCAGCAGTCCCAGACACATTTCTGCTAAGCTACTTTCATTAAAGATTTATTCTGTTTATAAATCAAAATAAAATATTTCCTGCTGCCACTTTATACAGTAATCCATTGTTTAATTTTCTCTAGGGAGGTCCTGGCACCTACGAACAATAAAGACTGAGGAGCCCTAGCTCAGCTAACTGCTACTTTGCTGCACACTATGGAGCTGAAAAACACATTTACAGACCTGTAAGTGCATTCACCCTACAAAGCAGATGGTATTTGCCATTCTTACTTGGCCCCGTGCTAACATTTCTCGTTGCTTTCTTAGGTGCTGAGATATTTTTCATGGAAAATATCTACAAAATTTAAAAGATAAGAGGATTGTGGCAGCAGGAAAAGGGAAGAACTGGAAAACTTCTTGTACTGAATGGTATAAAAGTTGTGAAGCGGCCCCTCACTCTCCTCCACTTGTAGCTGCAGGGCAAGGGGGGGAAAAGCTCACTTCTGGCGAGGCTCTTCTATTGCTGAAGTCCAACAAGCCACAGCATCTCCAGAGAGAGAGAAATTCAGGCAAATAAGGTATTACAGATATGTGCATTTAGTTTTGAGCAAAACGTAAATTGGGTCAGCTCTCTCGTTTCAGCGTGACCCACGGTGACACAAAACACAAGCGTTTCTGATCAAGTCCATCATCTGCTTCAGTGCTGTAGCTGAGCGATGCTGATCTTCCCATGTAAACCTAACCTTCAGCACATCTTGAATTTATGGTTTAACTACTTCCCTTAAGTAAACATCCCACTGCCTGCCTGACCCTCCTATTAGGCTTGCCCTGATACCCAGGCTAAATGAATCCTTTCGATTCTAACCCATATTTTCTTCCTAATTGTATCATCTATGTCCATTAAGAACAATTTTTCCCCATCCTGTATTTCAAAGCACATAGTCAGACTCCCCTGAATCACTGATTTTCGTTTGTTCAGTTTAGACTAAACAAATTAACTATTTTTACTCTCTCTGTGTGGCTTGTACTCTCAAGACACTACAACATTTCTTTTACCCTTCTTTGAACCCTCACCATCTATGATATAACATATGCTGATAGATAGCTAACATATGTATGCGTTCATCATCAGGGTTAAACAGGATTGACTGAATTACGGACACTGAAGACCATAACAGTGATCTTGACCAATGCGACTATTTTTTAAAGTTTATTTATCACCACATGAAGACAATTCTTTCTTGCAGTTTTGCAGAAATTCCCAGAGCCAGAATAAGTGGTTCCTATATGCAACTTTCTCTCCTTTAAGCTTGATTTTGTGAATTTTTTCTTCCCCAATAAATTAACCAAAACCAATTTTTGCTCAATTTAAAGTAGTTGAAACTGTTTGCAAATGTTAAACTCATATTTCTATCTATATAGGAAATTTTGCTCTTATTTCCATACAAATATATTGCCTTAGAACCTTAAGACAGGAATTTGTGCTTATTTTGAGGTTTGGCAATTGAAGACAATCTGTTTTTCCACCAGCATTTCAGTTAACTATGAGAGGAAATCAAGTGAATTTTAGTTCTGATTAGGCACAAGTGGGACAGTAAAACTACAACAAATTATTTTCTGTCATGGGAGCAACCCTTCCAAACTGTATTTGTATACCGGATTTTAACATAATACTTAATAACTTTTTGGGGAGGAATAGGCAGGGACAGGGGAACAACTATTTAGGATGACATACTCTGATGAAGCATCTGGTTTATAATCCTGCCCTGCTTTTGCTCAGTTTTATAGCTGACCTGATCAAGGCTGAAGGAAGTCAGTAACTTGGCCGAGGTCAAATCAGCTCTTTGGGTTTTGCCTGCCTTCATTCCTTTCTCTGTTATGTGAGGTGGTTTATAAGAACTTGAGAAATATCTGAGAAGATAGTACTTCCAAATATAAGTCAAGAAAAAGAGAGAAAGAAGTTGAAAAATTATGACCCAAAAGTATGGCATGGTGGAGAGCAGTTTTCTTCTGAGAGACCCCACTGGTGAGTCTTCTCAGTGGTGCGTAAATAAATCAACAGGGAAGTTTCCAAAAGCGTGGCAACACTACCAACTGGAAAGGGTGCTTACTTTAGATCAACCTTACTAATAAATAGCAGAAATCAAATATAGAATGCAAAATAATGCCTGACTCATCACCTTCACCATCACCTAACTTCTTCTCAGCTAATTTCGATGCACTCTATAAAGACAGCAAATATTTAAAGGAGGAAAATAAGGCGCAAAAAATGGAGGATTACCCTACAGCTCTCCCAGCAGGATGCTAACAGAGAGACAAAAACAAGCTGCAGCCAGTTCCAACCACTGGACTCTGACTCTTACATACACACAGATCTTCATGTGTCCATCTTCTACACTGATACTAGTTGCAAATCATGTTTGGAAGTAACCCAAGTTTTCCAGTGCAGACTCCACCAATAAAATATATTTGGATCATTTCAAACATAGAAGAGGTCCCGCTTGGAAAAAATTCTGCCAAGGACAACACAATTCAGGCAAGGCTCAAAATTCTGATCCCTTTTCTAAGGGTAATGGAAAACAAATTGCTCCACATCGCTAATATTCTGTTGCCTTCTCAGCTCAGATACCTCCGCACACTGTAGATACAAGAGAAAAAGCAGCAAGCTGATCAGAAATTCAGCAGTTTTCTTCAGTTGTCCAAGCTGCGGTAAACATAAATGAATAGGACAAAAGGACAACACAGGGCTTATCTTTTTTTAAAGCAAGCTCGCAAGCAATTTGTATGTCCAAGATAAAAGAATGTTCCCCAGAGAGGAAAAAAAGCGATATAATAAAAATTAATTGGAAATAAAACCCCCTTTGGTTTTAATTATACAAAGCTAAGATTACCAACAAAGCTCAGAAATATTTTCTACCTGTGAAAAGACAGCTTCCCTTTCTTTAAAAGTTATCTCTTACCAAAAGCGGAGCAGGTACCTTAAATTCTGACAAAATTTCTCATGCCATGAAGACAAAAATGCCTTACCAAGATCATGTGACCGGTGGAGATGTCCATGTTGGATTGGACTGGCTCTTCGGACCAGGACGATGTGCTGCTCCGGGCCGAGGGGCTGGGAATGGGCCCATCACTAAATTGTGAAGAAACGCTATTTATTCGAGATGCATGCAGGGGCTCCGGGCGATCAGATGTTTTCACTGCCATGCGCTGGCGGCATAGCTCCTGGAGGGAGAAAGAGGAAGAAACAACCTACAGTTAAGAGTAATTACAGGATACAGTCTACTAAAGACATATGATTTACAATATGTTTCCAGGCTGGAAGTGTTTTCCCCCTCACTGCAGTGATTTTTGGGAGGCTGTCTGTTCTGTTAGGCACATCTACAAAGAAATACTCAATGAAATTACTATATGATGACTAACCTAACCTTTCAAAAGTATAATTAGGACTGCACACACATCTCCTTTTAGATAACTGAAATATAGTATTTTGGAGCTTGACTTCTCTAACAAATAGCCTTTTTTCCCCTAATACCACCCCGCATTCTGCAAAGCCACTTTTGAACTGCGCAACCTCCTGAAGTTAATGGGGTTGCACGGGAGTAATTGAGAGCACTGCTTGGCCCTGGATATGCAAACTCAGCAAGCTCAAGGCAACTGAATTGATGTGCTCTCCAGTATAAATCCTAGTTGATAGATGCCTCATTTCTCTTCATTAAAATAGCAAACTCACAACACTTCCTCCCTGATGTGGGGCAGAGAGGATGAAGAATGACATTAATGAAGAATAAAAGCAGAAATCTGTCATTGTATTGTTTAAGCAGCTTTGGCAAAGAAAGAAAATTCAAGCTATCACACACACTAATGCAAGCCATGTTAAAACACTGAAATAGATTGCCCTGGGAACATGTATTTTCAGTTGCTCCCATGCATAGAATTCATGTAAAAATACAGAATTCTGGTTAGGTAACGGAAAATCCTGCTGGTAAAACCAACTCCTTGCAGTATAAAATTCTGACTCTAATGGGATAAACAGACCCACAGTTACACCGTCATTGTTATAATGTTTTTAGAATCAGTTATGTGTGGTGAAATCCCAGACAGTATAATAAAATTATCATTTTTTAACATATGTCTATTGTCCATGAGAGATACTTGGCTGCCTGTGGTGCACAGCAAGACCAGCTAGTCCACAGTATCTGGACATATTGCACACACGGTGTGGTTACACATTTGTCTCAGATTACTCATTCTGCACAGACGAGTACTAAGAGCACAGTCTCTTGCCTCAGGCTAACAAAATAATACAGTCTAAAGAATTCATACTGTTGAAATGTCATGGCTTCTGTTTTCTTATTCATTGATAATATAGTTGCAGCCCAAGTACCATCAGTAGGATGATCTGAAAACCTCCAAATACCAAGTGCAATAAAATTTTCTTTTCAGACAGGCGTTAGAAATATAACTTTAAGACTTTTTTTTTTAACCTTGCAAACTTTACGACACTGAGGAGGGATCCTAATCCATGCAGTAGCAAGCATTCAGACAAACCCCCTGAAACCATTATATTGAGTCTCCTCTTGCCACCACATGGCAATGATTAAAGACCCCTCCAAACATTTTCTTCTACCAAAGCTTTTGGTTGACTTGCCATTAGAGATGCTTATGTGGAATTTTGCTATTCTATGGTGTGTAATACATTATATATATATGTATCCACACACATGTACAAATTAAGATACATTGAGACAAAACTTATATCATATATAAACAGGATATATTTTGTTGTCCATTACAAAAATACAGTCAGCAGAAGTTTGGGAAGCACAGATTACTCCTTGTATGTGGTGTCAGTTGTTGGAATAACTGTACAGACTGTCCCAAGTGAAAATGCTGCCTGACTACATCACTGCATTTTGTATATTTATTAATTTTGTCCATGCCATGTAAGAATTTTTCAGAGTTTTACAAAAAGTAGGAGTTTTTCCACACTTGACTAGAATGTTTTCTGTCACTTGGTACCTTTGCTACTTCCTACTGACCTTAACAGGAAAAGTATTAGGAAAAAAAATTAAACTTCAAAAACACTTTGAAATTGAGCTACATACATTAGCGTTAGATAGGTCAGTTAAACTACCAGTATTAAAACCAAGACCTTATAATAAAGGAAAAAATGTTATTGTATCTCTTTTTTTAAATATAGGGAGAAAGACAAAAAATCTCTCCTTCTCCTTTTCTCTGAAGGATCACACACATCATAAGAAAAGATAGCAACAGTCCAAAATGGCTATTGCTAACCTCGGAATGACCTTGCAGTAGTGTAATTTGAAATCCCTGCTTTTAGCAGATTTTTGGGAAAAGTATAACAGTGCGGAAACTTTTTAGACAGAAAAATAAATCTAAAGAAAAAAGCTGTTCAGATGTTTAGATATCAGCCATTCTCAGAGGGAATAGTTTATTGGTCTAGGCAAAAGTATTATAAGTAAAGGTATAAAAATATGTAGTCTATCACATAACAGCTAAAAGGATGTGTCTTCTGGCTAGCATGCCATGTGGAGTAGATACAAATTTATTATATTCTAATAGACATCCTGCCACTTGACTCACCCCAACTCCGTGCTAACAATAGCATTTGTACTCAAACAGGATCTTTGTTTTTAAGTTGATCTGTTCCTGCTGCTCATATCCTGCCTCAAGTCATAATCCTCTGCTTTTACAAGTGGTTGCTGTGAAAAGGATTATAGACCTCTGCTAACAAAAAAGAATCAGGATCAAGTGAACTCTAAGAAATTAATATACCATTTTTTACGCAAACAATAATGACAAAAGAAGCAATATTATAGCCAACTGCTTCTGGAGTAGATTAACCTTCAACTAAAAAGAATGTTTTGGACATAAAGTATTTAATATGTTACTAAGAAATGTTGTTTTATAACTGTTTAACATGTTTAACATGTTTCACAGTCCTCATGAAAGAAGGTAAAGTTGAGAAACACAACAAATATAAGTATGTTTTTTAAAAAAGTAACCTGCTCTCAAATATTAACATATTTATTCCCTGACATATATAGAACCAAAACAATTATTCCCAGAACTGCTGTAACTGTCAAATACCTTAAACAGTGCACACCACCATAAAAAAATGTTTAATGTAAACAGGAAGGTCAAATCATAGTTGCAGCAAAACCACCACTGAATTTCTTGACTGGTGTTTTAAATCTCCAAGACAATGGGTCTTCCCCTGCCCGTAAACAGACGGTTTTTGTTTGAATTTATTTCCAGATTGGTCTAACGGCCCTTGACAGCTCTTCCTTCCCACACTCCCAGCCAGCCCAGCCCAGGCCCGGCTGAGGAACCTGCCCCATCCCCACTGCATGTCAGCAGCCTCAGGACACCTAAAGCTTCTGCTTCTTCAAAGCCATCTCCCTGTTAGCCCAACCATTTCAACTCCCGGTTGGGTTTTTAGTCTAGCACTGTAGGGATCACACAGTTAACACTACCACATATAAAAGCTTTGATGCATGGGGTATTTTGGAGAGCCAAATGGGTTCCACCAGGACATATGGACTAGGGAGGTCCAGCTCAGAGGTGGGAAATGTCTAAATGTGGGATTTGGGTTTGCTTCATCCTTGAGATGGTCAGCAATGTCCCCTTCCTATGAAAGGCATTGGGAATAGTGGGGCCTCAGCATGTGGAGTGTTTCATACTGGGTGCTCTTTTGGAAACACCATCCCTGGGCACTTACAGAGGCAGCATCACTTCAGAAGCGCACAAAGCCCTAGATGGTTAAGACCCTCATTAATATGATATCTGTTACCTGCACACTTCTCTGCATGCTCAGGTATGCTCTTCCCTGCTCTCCAAAATCTTTACTCTCATAACCATTTAGCAAATCAGCCATCTACCAAAACCACAATTAGAATTTAAACTTGACTAAAATGTCAAAGCTGCAAACTGTGAGAATGACATGAGCTGTATTTCTGCATTGTCTCAGCATGTACACCATTAAAAATATTTTCTAAGAATGAATTCAATTTACTGCTGCACTTCTATATTTAGCTGAGTGGCTGAGGCTATTTCTGCTGTACTGCGACTCAGTAATGTCTAGCCGTTGTTTGTGTATATTTTGAGGGCCATTCTTCATTTAAAAACATCATTTACACCTAAAAAAGCAATCATAATGCATACAGTGAAATATGAAGAAATGATCCTCCTGACCCTTCAGGCTATGATCTAATGGATGGGTTGGACGTAAACATTTATTTAAAAGGTAATTTGAAGTTTATGACATTATTTCCCATCACATGGGAATTGCTATCATACTGAGGCACTTACTCTGTTTTTTATTTCCCAACATTTATTATCAAACTTATGTGGTGGTCACATGCAGTATATAATGGAAAAGTAATACTGCTGCGTGACAAAAACTGCCATAACCAAGATAAATATTCTGTAAATAACGTCCAGTTAAATGAGTTCAAAGTACAGCACAATGATCATCTGTAGCGAGCTTTTTATTTGAAACATAATTGATAACCTTAAACAAACCGTAAACAGTATTCTCAGAAAACCCCTGGACCTCTTCCAATGAGGTTTTAAAGTGTTCCTAATACTTGATTGTCCTCACAGAGACAGGGAGAAGCACAAAGCAACAATTATTTCCTCAGGTACAACAAATGGATTTTCAAATCCATACAGTCCACTTGTGAATGAACCACAATGTGGCATAAATGTAGTTTATCCACATTTCAGGAAGGGCATTGAGACACTTGTTGCCCCTAATGAGACAACCCACATGGATGGAGAGCCAGCCTCACCACTGTGTTTTGTTAGATGGGTCTCAGAACTTGAAGAGATGAGTAAGAAACTCTCCTCTTGTCTGGTTTAGAGATGCAACCTGCTTACCACCAGAAGTGTTAGGCCACCTCTTCTGGACCTCCCCAGCCAGTGACAGCAGTGGCATCTGCTGCCACTTGGCTTCATGATGCATGGCAGCCATCAGCGTCACAGCAGGGCAAGGCAGCAAACGATAATTTAGACAAATTTTTATCTTTCATCAGGTTCAACTAATACAGTAGGTATCTGGAAAATCCATTAAGACCACATAGTTTACTAAAATGTTTGGTTTTGTAGAGAAATCTATGTATACACCCTGGTAAGGACTAAGAGTATAGGCAAGCATGGAACTAAAACCAGCTGGAAGTGAGACTTGAATGGTCCATATTGAGTCTTTTCCCATGTTTTATTTGCAAAAATGGAATTTGAAAATCCCAGGGTGGCACGTTACAGGCAGGAGAATTGACCTGAGCATCCCAGTTAAGGGATGGCCAACATGCACTTCGGCTTTCCACTCATTACTCTTAAAGATGAGCCTCTCCACCTCAAAGCTGCCTCTAGTGAGGATGTTGCTGTTTATTAAAATATACCTGCTTAATGTGAATGCACTATGCAACATCCTCAGGTGGTCTGAGTCCAGCCACTGACCACGGCACATGAATCGATCTCAGATCTCATACAGCTGGTACCAGGTGCAATATAAATGAAGCTATTCAGTCCAAAGTAAATGAAAATAGCTTCATATCTAAAATATGGCTCTCCTTCCTCAGTCCCATTCACCTCAGATCTGCCTAATAGCAGCCTGGGATCTGAGGGAAATTCCAACTTTCCCGTTTATTTAGAAAAAGAAATACTATTTCACTACTAGATATTAATGAAAAGAATCTATTTTTGTAATTGATCCCCCAATTTACATAATTCAAAAAAGAAAAAAGGAAACAGGCCTAACATTTCCACGCTTTTAAAAATCTTTTGCTTAACAAACTCAAACGGAAATCACCTGAGCTAGTCCAGAAGCAAGTGTGGCACAATTATGTTCAGAATTAACAACATATAAGAGAGAATAAATCCTTCCATGGTGTAATTATTAAGAAAATGCAGAGACATTACACAAGGAAATTACTGTTTATTAAAAGTGATAGCTAAGTGTACACCAAGCCCTTTCAACGTGACCTGCCTAATATTCTATCAGAAACAAATCTCCTTAAGCAGGCTTGATCACAATAGCACAGTGTTCATTTAACATGCAAACCAAAATTATTTTGAAGAAATTTCAATTTAAAAATGCTGACTACTAATTCTAAAGGATTCAAGGCTATATTTTATAACAAAATACATAATGAAAACTAAGAATACGTGTAATCTTTTATATGCTAGGCATGGAAGAATAAGATCTTTAAAAATGCTTTTCTTCTTAGCTTTAATACATTTAATTAAATAATAGCCTCACTTTTCTTTAGATTAAGGAGGCATTATTCACAGGATGAGATGAGGTCTGCAGGTAGAGCACGGATTTAACTGTTCTGCTATGGATGCAGTCAAAACACAGTGAGATTTAAAAAATGAAAAAGTAAGGTAAGCTCATTTTTTTAAACAAATGAATCTAGGACTACAAACATCATTATCCTCTAACTAAATTTGCTTAGTGTTACTACAGGGTGAAGCTAAAGACATTTGGCTGCCTTTGTTTTGCTTTTGCATGCTTAATATGCTTGCAGGTGTTATAAATTTAACTTTAACTTATTTACTGTGTTTGTAGCTTTGGGGATAATTACAGCTTTATTACCATTTATTTTTGAGTTATTGAAATATACTTTCAAGCTTTAGTTTCATTTTAACACACTTTCTGTCCGGGAGTAAAAGAGCTGTTTACATATGTGGAATATTTGTACATATATTTTCTATCCTTGCCTGAAAAAGCAACTAGTGAGATCAGTGTGCATTCAGAAAAGGAACAAAGGGAGATACTGGAAAAACGTTTGAGAGTAATATTTTGAGAGACACAGCATCACATGTGTCATTACATATCCACACTCTGTACAATTTGTATTTATCTAGACTTGTGTGTGATATATCTTGGGAGAAAAAAAAAAGTAGTAAAATGTATTTATTTGATTGTCAATACAGCCTTAGTCTGTCCAGTTCAGTTTACTACCTGCCCTCTTGTACTGCACCACCCTCTCTGTATCTGCATATAACTCTGAGTCTCGGTGTAGGGGTTTTGCTTTGGTTTTTAAATGACCTAAAAGGCATGGCTGCTGTTTCTCTTTGAGAGCATTGCAGTCAAATGCAGGCTTGAGACTCGTTTTCCTAACAAAACCCCAATTTTGATTGTGGTCTGTGAAATTAAAAATTTCAATTATTTTAGCATTGTGAGTGTTTCCTGGTGGTGACTCATGTAATTACGATTCCCCTTTCTTCATGTACACAAAGAAAGTAGAGGCCGTGCAGGAGGGGAAAGGCAAAGAAAACATGGCTATCTTTATATGGAAAATGACTTCTCTATTATTTGCATTTATTTGGTTTATTCCCTCTCTTTAAATTCAAGCATATGCACAGTCTTATCCTACCAAATCAAACAAACAAAAACCCATTGTGGTCTTTTACACATGTCCAGAAGTCCATTAGATGTGAAAATTTCTGGCTTGCACAGAACCAAAGACACTGACTATGCAATACAGCTTAAGGAAATATTTTTACTTTAATTCTTTCAGTAACCTCTCATCAATGAGGTAGACATCTAAGTAGCCCAGAAGCTCCTGAAGGAGGGAGAGGTCTTTTACATGGCTCATGTCGCCAAGGAAGACGTGACAGCATAGGTCTAATATTTTCCTGAAATAACAGTAGTGTGTTTTCCCTGCTATCCATACCAGGAAAGCACAGGCATCTTGGGATAATACTGCTTTCCAGAGGGTCAGTGAAATTTGAACACCACGTTTAGGTCACTCTACTGTGGATTTTTTTCCTGTACAAAAATACAAGAGACCACTCTAACTGGGACTGTGTGAGTATGACAGTGTATATCCTTGATTTCTAAAAGAGGGAAGAGCTTTATGAAACAGATGACTGATTTAACATGACTGCAGTATACTGGACTTCACAGGTAGAAGATATACGAAGAAAGTTCATGTTTCTTTAGATTTATTTGAACTGGTATTTTCCCTGCATAATGACATCATGGTCATAATGACATCATGGTGGTTTCTCTCAGGATTTAAAGAGACTACCTGGATGCCTCCAAAGTAACCGGGTACTATTTCTAATAGGAAAGATCTGCAAACTGTAGACCTGAAATCACCTGAGATCTACTGGTGTAAAAGCACCCAGGTTTTTCTCAGAGTGACCCTGACCGTGTCTGAGCATTACTGGTCTTGCAATTCAGACAACTCTAATTCTGGAAGCAGCAGGATATGAGACCGACATACCTGCCACAAAAAGAAAAGAAAAAAAAAGATAGAAAAAGATAGAAAAAAGAAAAAAAAGAAAAAAGAA
>VYZV01005056.1:53921-66188 GCA_013401275.1 Pandion haliaetus | reverse complement strand
AAAAGGAAAAAGAAAGAAAAAAAGAAAAAAGAAAAAAGAAGAAAAAAGATAAGGCATATATTTTCGTGGTTGTTTCAACAAACGCTGGTTTCTAAATTGCATTTCCCACATTTCAGCTGTGCTTGCATGCAGCGTTTTACAAGTATATGGTGAGCATGAAGCTGGAGAGGAAAGATTTCTTAAGGATTAACTAGACAGAGAAAAATAATGTGTAAAACAAACTTCACCTTTTCCATATTTTGTTCATCTTAACTAATTCAAACACATGCTCATGAGGGCACAGATGCTTCTTAATATGAATTTGCACAGTAAATTCACCGCTAAAACAGCGAGAGCCATACAGCACAGTATGGGTTACAAATAAACCGTAGTAACGACTGAATTAACATGAAAGGCCATGCAGAACCACGTGCAAATTCATCATGTATTTTGACTTTGTCTAACCCACCCAAAGCCCAACCAGCTTCCAGCAGATGCCAGTGCTCTAAAAGATAACTGCCACAAATGTTTCCTTTTCCACTCCTAGCGTTTATAGTTGCCTGGGGCCCAAGGCAGGCAAAAAATGCAGTCCCAAGCCAGCTGTAGTTTCTCAGGAAAGCTATACATTAAGGCTGTGTAGTCCACTATTTTATTGCCCTGCAGGACTAAAAATGGGAGATCATTTCTGCTCAAATAAGAACTCCCAGCTGCCAGCAGGACTCAGCATGCACTTCCAGCCTGGAAAGAAACAAACATATAGCCACAAGTTTATGTCTAAAAATGTTATTTTACCCCATTGCAAAGAGTATTATTACTTCTCCTTAAGTCTGTGTAACTGCATTCATGGTAACAGAGGTACTAAAGACAGTCAGAGAAATACAAGTCCTAAAAACTTCTAAAACCTCAAATGCATTTTTTTCATAGAGGTAGCTATACACATAAGAGGTGATGCTGGGATAAGGAAGTATTTATCAAGGATGGCCATCAGTGACAATTTTTTTTTCATAACATCATCTATCATGACAGTTGAAATTGCCAGTCATTACCCTCTCCTGATTTGGAAACTAAAGTCGTTGCTTTCCACCCATTCCCCAGTGAACATAAAAATGAAATCCCTCTTCAACTCTGCTAGGAAGAACAAATGCAAACTTTGTGAACAAGGAAAATGTAAAAAAACGATCTATAAAGCACAAAGTTGCTAGTAACTCAGAGCAGGTTATTATGAGCCAAATCTTTGCTAACACAGAGAAACTCTGCTGAACTATGGTAAAAAATAGTATGTATGAGTTCCACCGTGTCTGAGAACAGACATTCTTTCTATCACACACCACAACAGTCTTCAAGGATTAAAAATGTCAGTCAATATTCCTACACATTCACTTGATTAGTGTTACAAGAGATATTGGGAAAACTAAGAGGGGTTTTATACTCAGTACTGATGGTCAGAGATACAGAGAGACTTCATATTTTGGATAAAACAGCAACAACAGCAAAAACGCACATTTTTCTTGGGCTCTCCCCTGCCTCTCCGTACAACTGTGCTCTCAACTGGATCACCGTCATGCCCTGGCACTGCCCACCCAGAGGAGAGCTGCAGACCTCCCCACCATCCCTGACCTGCCCCATGGCACCACTTCCAATAAATACCCTGCAGCAGCAGCAGCATGGAGTTAATGTGTGTGTTTGCTTTCAAAGAAAAGAACTTCCTTGGCCATTACTGAAGCTCCTGGGTTTCCCTTTGCCAACTCATACAAGCACAGGGGACATTACTCCACCTTGGACCTCTCCACCAGGCACCTGTTTGTCTGCAAGAAGCACCACAGGAATAGCACAGGAGAACGTATACAAGGTAGGCACATTCCCAAAATGGTCACATCTTAATTTTGGATTATTTTAAGACCTGGGGCATGAAATTATAGACATCTTCTAAAACATCATCAGCTATTTTATTAGCTACAGTATTTTTTCTCATGTGCTGCTTTGGTTTTTGAGATTCCTGCTAAAAACTTGTGTATCAACAACATTCTGCAGAAATAGTGTTGCATGTTGCAGTTGTATTATGCACGTAGCTTTTCCTCTATTGGTCTTTCATGTTATGTATTTAATATAACTGAACGTCTTTGCCCTGGTGCTAGGCAGAAGATAGAATAAGAGTTTCACTTTTTCTTCAGTTCCTCATTTTATATACTTCTTTCTTTTCTACGCTGCCACTTGTTACTGTTTTAGAAAAAATAATCTGTCTTTTCAATCTCTCTTTATATGAGTTTTCCATGCCCTTAATCATTCTTGTCACTTTTTCCTCACTCACTCCATTTCTGCAGCGCTCCTTCGGCGATGGAGTGACCAGCACTCACAGAAGCCTCAAGCATTGACTTAATTAACTTCTCAAGCCCTCAAACAAGCAAACAAAATTATTAGTCAACAGTGCCTGGAGAGCCATTGGGTTGACCCAGACCTTCAAAAAGAAGCTGAAATTTGGAACAGCTTGCTAGGCAACCCTTCTGTATGTTTTAACTTCACACCCAAGAGCTTTCCAGTGAGGTTAATTAGGAAGTGCAGCTCTTTATTTCACTCTTGTGGGTGACAGTATATATGGAATTTACATGCTCATATTCCCATTTTGCTGTACATATTATTTCCCTGGAGTACAGAGGGAGATGCTGTATGACATAATTTCACTGCGTAACATGAATTTACATATGTAGATTGTTCTTGCTCCCCAAACTACATTCAGCTCCATAACATTTTTCATCTTATGTGGATCGCCAGCCACTGGCACCTTTCGCTGTGATCCACTGCAGCGAAACCTCTTCCAGCAAATCACATTGTTTCACTCCACATGAAGCATTTTTCTTTCCCAGGAAGCCAGGATGAACTCCAGTTGAGGAGTTGGAAAAAGGTAAAATCCAAGTTTCTTTCCCCCATGCCATCAGAAAAGCAGCAGCATACTGAATTTTTCCTTTTCATCTTTCCCTTGTTCTTCTATATTAATAGTTAGTGGGAAAGATCAATATTTCTCCGACATGTGAATATCCTCCCTGATACGTCTTTGAAGATTAGGGGGATGTTCAGACCAGCAGTACTAGAAAATGGGTAGGGTTGGTAGTTATGGCTCTACTGCAGCCCACTTCAAACCATATACCTCTGCTGTTGTCAGACAGCTGGACCAAGGAAAAGCCTTCCTACCTGCATGCAACACGTATATCTCCAAGTTAGGTAATATTTGATGAGGGGAAAGGAAATTATTTTAATCAGCCAAGGTAAACATGTATACCCAACACCAAAAGTGAGTTTTATCACAACAGTGATCTGTTCCCACTTTGGAGGGCACTTCTGAGATCTCTGAGATGCTGCCAGAACATGGTTCTGCAAAGCAGCAGCAGCAGTCCCATGTAGAAGGAAAAAGCAGGAGTCATCAAGAAGCCTGCAACTATGTTAGCTAGACAGGAAAACAGAAAAATAGAAACTCCACCAAAAATGAATAGGATTTTATCAGTCTGAAATATTAAAAATTTAGCAAACTATTTCCCTGATCAAAATCCATGCTTATTCAGAATGCAGTCATCCCAAGCGAACATCAATAAAACATCACTCATTTGTCTTTGGCAAAAAGTCTGGAAACTGGTCAGCAAAGTTTAGAGAAAACCTCAAGCATTTTCTCCTCTGGATAAGCCACCTACACTAAATTTGATTTTCTCCAATTCAAATGCTATTGTCTCCCACCCCCCTCCAAATTAATTTTGGTTCTTTCAAGGATTTAACTTCTAGGAGCATCCTTTTACAGTGTCCCTTCTTCAGTCTTGGTTTGGTCATTTGGTGGGAACATAAGTGACAAAAACTGGATCTTCATGCTAAAAGCTGAGAACATGAACTGGAATACAAAGAGCTGCAGGAATGCCCCAGCTGACTGACTTACACTGCAGTGACATACACCAGTACTGTGAGAGCTTAGAACCTGTAATAGCAAAAATCACAGTACAAAGAAGTCAGGTGAGTTGTCTCAGTCCTTTACCATATTTTGCTGGTGCGCATTAAATCACTCAAATTTTCTCTTACAGTTCTTTAAACTGCTAGAAAGCGTTTAGATCTCTGTTGTGCATGTAAATACATGAAAATGCAAATATCTTGGATAGGAGGTCCTCATCCCTGGAGCTGTAGCTTTGTCCCTGTTGAGAGGAATGAAATGAGGCCTCTTGTCCAGTCAACACAAATCACATCCTCAATGTCCAACTCTTTGTAGCTCTGCACACAGGCCATCCACGGGTCCCCCTGCCCTCACGTGTCACGCATGCTCCCAAGGCTGCTCAAGACAGCACCTCTCACTTGTGCCTTTGGGAAGACTGGAGCAGCTGAGCAGCGTGATGCCAGGAGAGCTCCAGTCTGCTCTACCCAAACTTCTTTTATAGTTTATACCACAATGAGCGAAAACATCACAGTCCACTTGGAATACTCAACTTTGCAACATCGCTGCAAGAGCTGGGATTTGACACCTACTTTTGTTCCTCTGTCTCACAAAACAGCCAAGTCTGTATGGGTTTACCAAGGTAAAACCTTAGGTGGCTGTGTTCAGCCTCAAATTCTTCACTAAGGCTAAGCATGAACACACAGTGCAGGAAGGACAAAGATCCCTGAAGCTGAGATCTCGCTGGCTTTGGGCAGGACGCAGAGCTGTGCTGCCAGCACACCGCTGAGCACAGCACGTCATCCCTGCCTGCACGGAGAAGGAGAAAAGAGAGCGACACTGCATCCCCCCACTCCCCTTTCACTGCCCACCGTGTGAGACCGGTGTGCAGGATGAACAGATGTACCCAGAAGAAAGCAGTAGGAAGAATGCTTTTTATGCACCTTACAGACTTCAGAGAATAAACTACAACCTGTTCCTGCTCGCAGGCAACATGGTCCTGCAAGAACTGACAAACATCATTTACAACAGTTCTTTGTGTACACAATTAACTTCTACTCTCTTCCAGGGAACACGGCCCTGGTACAAGATCCATTCTGCAAATAAAAAAACTTTCCAGTTAAAAACTTAAAAAAATACTTTTTTTTCTTCTAGTGCAGCTCTCTGAAGGAATATGAAAGGCTCAGCAAGCCCGATCACAGTGTTAGCTGCTGAGCGTTCAGCGAATATACAATAGAAGATTGTGTCAAATCTGAAACACTGTAACAGAGCTGCTCCAAAAGAAAAAGGAAAATCCTAAAACAGAAAAAAGGGCAGAAGTGTGTAGGAAAGACAGGCCTGATTATCCTCTACATTACATCAGAAAAAAAATGCCACTGAAGACAGTATAGTTATTCCAGAAAGAAATCAGGACACTTGAGATGATGTACTGCCTGGGACTGCAGATCAAATACTCTCCAGCCCATTAGGCAAGGCTGTGGTTATCTTTGGCTTCTTTATAACATACAGGCACTGGGACATAATCAATTTACCAGAGGGAGACAATCCATTGTACTTATCCAGAACCAGTCCGCACTCAGCTGGCAAACAGCCCGTGTCGCGGCAGGGATGGGTGGAAGGGGCTCTGAAGCAGGAGCGGGATGATTGGGAGCAGGCTCCTCAGGAGTGGGATGCTCTGGAGCAGGAGCCTGGACCTTAGCAGTCTAGGACTGGGAGTTAGGGCAGATAAAGCAACAGTAATTCTCACCCTCTAAAACCAGGTGGCCACAGCCAAATTATTAAGAAAACTGCCCGGTGAATGAATATATGTCTTTTTCCTGGCCTGTGCTAACTGTGCTGAGAAATTGTTTGGGAGAAAGTTGGGTGGCTTGGCCTGAAATGGTGCCAGGGCCATTCGAGCAATTTACCAGTTTAGTTTACCAGGCGAGATGCAGCCTGTAAGTCCAGAGCACCTCCAGCACATTTTCTAAGAAATGCCTGTTTGGGTAAGGATTCTGCATTTCCCAGTAATTAAAAATGAGTCACTAACTTAATTTCCTCTCCTACTATTTTTTTCTTAGCATTTTCTTACATTCTAAATACACAGAAATCATGCTGCAAGATGCTCGGAGCACATTTGTCCTTAACACCAAGCTCAAACACCATAGTCTTTAGACAGGAAAAAGTAAACAAAGTCGGGTAAGAGAAGTGGGTCGATGTCACCTTCTCTCTGCCACTTTGCACCAGTCCTACGCAGATAAACAGCCAACTACTTGAAAAAGATGGTTTATATTACTCAAACTTAAACCCACATAGCACCTTCTCATCCAAGCACTCTAGGAGTTGCATATATACCTGTTTTCCTTCCACACCTGCAAAAAACCTCTCTCTCCACCTGCCCGCTCTAATGTAGAGAGTGTTTTACTCAAAAGTGCTGCTGCACTGCCTTTGCTGCAGCATCACAGGACCTGAGCTGCAAAGGTAAAACCTGCTCTGGTCAGGGCAAGTACATTTCTCCAACACTGAGTAATTTACAAAAGTTATGTTCTTAAATAGGAAAAGCGCAGAGGAGAGCCATTCGTAACAAGCCCGATAAACCTCCCCCATACAGCCAGCATGGTCCCCCCCGGGCTGCCCCGCTGCCGGGGCCATGCGTGCTGGAGCAGTGGGCAGAGCAGGGGAGGAGGCGATGGATGGGAGAGCACTGCTCCTCACAGACGGACATGACAAGCTCAAATACAGATTTCCTGAAGTGCCCTCTGAAATCTGTGCCATCGACGTTCAGCACTTAAGATGGGCATTTCTCATTAAGCAGTATTTTGAAGTTGATTTTAAATGCTATTTATTTATTTATATCCCAATTTATCAAACAGGCATGTTTGATAAATTTCTGCCGATTTATAAATTCATACAGTATTTTGAAATGCTATTTTGAACATCACTACCATTTAACTCAATTTTATGGCTACCACAGGAAGCAAGGTTAGGGAATTACACAGTCCACTGCACCACAGGAATTGTGGATTGTTCTGAACACTAATCAGATAAAAAACAGATTAAAAGCTAAATCCATATTTGTACGCCTCCTGTTTTGCCTCATTCTGCTTTGGCCATCCACTGTCTGACTTCAATGAAGTGTTCAACATAAGGTAAACTCTCTTCCAATACCCTTAAAATACTCCCCGCTTCTTTTTCCTCTCCCATTATTGCTATGAATGACCATTGTGTAGAATATGTATTTTGTACATTGTGAAAACCGTCTCACTTTAAAGTACAGTGGTTTATGTAACAACATTACATACAATGTATTTGCAGGTTCCTGAGAATTTATTTTAAGACAAAATTCTAATTAAAGTTGTTCACATAATACACAATAAGCAGACTTAAATGGACAAGAACAACTCTTCTAATGCATTTTGTCCTGTTGCTTTACATAATCACGTGAGATGATCTTTTTTTTTTCTCTTTTAATAAGGACACAGGAAAAGAAAAGATTAAAAATGCGTTATGTCCTTTGTTTTCCCAGAAGAAAACACAAGCAAGCCCTTCATAGCATTCAGCCTTAAGGCAAAATTTTCATCTCTCCAAAATCCTTACTAAATGTATTCCTTACTGAAATGTTTACTAAATACTCATGCACTGAATACACTTTGTCCTCAGTGCTATTTTTTTTGCGTAAGTGTACTGAGGGTCCTTGAAAATAGAAGTTTTACACAGATATGAGGTAATACTGTATGGAACTGATTATCCCCAGTTTATCAGCTTTCTTTAGTCCCAATCCTGATGTTAATTGGAATATTACTGGTAACTTGATATATAAGAACTGCAAAATTTTCCTTTATTTTTTTTGTTCCATTTCACTTAGTTCACAAAATTCCATTTTCTAAGGAGTTGATATACAGTATTACAATAACTAAGTTATAATACTATAATAAGTTAGCTTATGAAAGTCAGTCTAGAGTGTAAAATATGAAGCCTTATTAGAGGTAATGAATTATCTGTATTTAAACACACAAACCAGGCATGATGGTTAAGCAGAGAGTATGTTTCCAGCAGATTCTTTCAGTTGGAGCCTTTTAAAGTATTTTCAGGAAAATATTTATTCTAAGTGTCGTGAATACTGTGTTCTTAACATCTCTAATAAAAAATACCAGCAGGATGAAATGCATAAAAGCACAGAGTTCTTAGTGGCTTTGAATCCAGAAGGATCATGTAATTAATAAGACTGTATTTGACAAAGGAATATATAATTTATATATAATATAATACATGTAATAATGTAGAATTTAACATATAATTTACAATTATATGCCTGCCAAATCAAGTTATTTGAACAAGTTTTTTAAAACAGCTGATGATGTAATCCAGCTGCACTGACAGTGCACGGCTCATGTAACCTTGAATACTTCAGGCAGTTTAAGAAGGAACTTCATTGTAAACTGTTTGGTCTTTGCCCCCTCGCTTTTTAAAGGAAGTTCTTTTGGCTGAGATGAAGGAAAATTAAAAAGAACATTATTGACATAAAATATTAAAAGGCAGGCTTTCTGAAGCCAGCTTCAGTGCATTTTAACTTTTGGCTTTAAATTCCATTATGGGCAACATTTTGCAGAGCATTATCAGTGATGCAGAAGACCATGCTCACAGGGAAGTTCTGCAGCGCAAAGTATAAAATATGCTGATGATTTAACATCTCGCACAACCCAGCATTCCCCACATGGGGGTCAAAAGCCAGAGTTCAGCTGGACTCACAAATACATCACCCTGAATCAAACAGAGCATCCCTAAATAGTAGCAGTCACTAACATACACTCATTACATTAATAAATTGCTCGCTAATGGGAGCAGTGACAAGTAAGATGTGCACTTAGTGGCCCTGTTTGCAGCCCGCCCCCAATGTCTGAATGCCCGTTTTTCTCTGGGTTATGTTTTAAAGGCTTCAAAGTGCATGAAGAAAATCTGCTCAGTGTTGTGAAATAAATCAAAGAGTGTCTGCTGAAAATTCCTAAAACGCTTCTGCCCTAATCTCCTGGACCAGAGAGTGGGCTCGCAGAATGCTAAACTTGCTTTTCAAAGATCAAAGCAACACGAGCAACAATTAAAAACACGGGTGCAGGTGTGCGCATGCACAGGGGCACCGCGGAGGCAGTAAGAACCTCTTTTTAGTCATCCCTGAATGCTAACGCTGACTTATCTAATCATTACACGTGTGATTTGAAAAGACAGGAGAGGTGTTTAAAAGGTACACAAAAATTGTCCGCCTTTGTGTATAAAATGTGTGTTAGGCACATGGAACACTTTACGAGATACACCATTTCCATTAATTTTGAGAAGCTCCTTAGCCACCCTCTGATCAAACCAGCCTGTAATTTTGTGGTGTAGTGATTCAAAGAGAAATGAAGTTGCAATTGTGTATCTACCCTCCCTACTGTTACTTAGTCTTTCAATAGGGTTTAGTCTCCCAGACAGTACTTTTAACACTTTGAAGGCCAGCTGCTTGCCTTACCAAACACCTGAAGAACCAGATACCTCTTCAAGTGGTATGGGGCCATCCGGCAGCTCATCAAGGGCACCGCGGAGATTTTATTTGCCTGCTTCAACTTCTAAACGGTACGGGTTGTCCCGCCTAAGACTGGTCACTTCTAATGCACTTACACAAGAAATACTCGTGTTAGTAGGTGAGTGTGCTCACACAAGAACTGCTGGTGCAAGCAAGGGAGTGACGTTGCATGACAGCCGCTATGCCTCTGGTGCGGGGGGAGACTTAGCAGCCAACCTGCTATTTCCCTGACAATTCGGTTTGTCTGTTTTCCCCTTCTCAAGCTGGTATTTCACTGCACAAATGAGAAGGGGCGGGAGGGGGGGGGAAGCAGCTGTGGGAAAAAACTCTTCGAAGTTCACAGGGTGAGTACGGAAGGAGTAAAAAACCCTGAATGAACTCTCCTGGCTGAACTGGGTTAGGATGAAAAATGCTTCTGCTAAATGTTGAAAATTTAGGTCAGTCTTGTTTATGTGAAGATATAAACCACTGACATTTTGAGAAGCACGTGAATCAAAGTGATATTTCAGTGTTCTCTTTCAATCACATTGGGCCACCAGGCCCTTTTACACTGACCAACTTCTCCCCCTTCAAATTAAAGAAAATAAATCTGAATTGTCACTTAAGCTGTAAGCAGCAACATATTGGAGTGTCGTGCTTTAAAGTCTAGTGGCAGCAGCTGCTGAAATATTCTGTATTTTTAAAATACACCAAGTTAATCGAGTAGGTACTTGGGAAACATTTAACAGAAGAGAACAAAGTAGGTACAATTTTGAAAGCTATCTCTGCTTTTTTCTTCCCCCGTATTAATACGGGTTACATTATTCCCCTATGAGTATCAGAGAAGATGAGGAAAAAGATAATTGATGCTTTTCTGAGACCTAATTGATGTTATCCAAAACATGCATCACACCAGATACCCATTACATTTAACACAGCTCAACATAAGGCAATTTTGACAATGCGAATAGGGCTCAATCCTATTTCTCTTCAAATCCACATGAATAGTTTATTATATACAGAGCCAGGCTCAGTGATTCATTTTGATAAAACGCTACTTAGCAGCATCAAAACTGCCTGAGTATTTTGTCTGCCTATACTGGGGCCTCCTACTGCTGCCATTGAAACAAATGGCAAAATTCCCATTTACTTCCACGGGAGGAGAGCCAAGCCCTTAGAAACCTTTGTATTTAAGGAAAAACATTTTTCCTCCCACTCATGACTACAGTTCCCCTGAAAAACCAATGGAAATGTTGAAGAAGTCAGGTGGTTAGGACTGGGCCCAAAGGTCAGGAACAAAGAATATTAATACAGGCTTGCTATTGAAAAACTGAGCAGCATCCTCAAAGCATTGTTGTTTTTCGACAGAAAATGTCACTCTCGGATCTAACTAGGAAGATTTTAAAATATATATAAATCTGGGACGAAGAAATGAAGCACACATTTCATTTAGTGTCTGGATTACAGATTCTTATTAAACAAACCAGAGCTCATTATAAAATCAATATCAACTTAACCACTATACTCCCAGGAGAAATGGCAAAAAAGGTCACTCCAAGAAATTCAAACAATTTTCCTGCTGGAAGGGCACGATTTTAATTACAGATACTATTAATTAGAGCTGTCACTAGGAAGATTGTCCTGTTAATTATCACAAATTCAGTTTCAAGTGTGATTTTGGAACCTGGAGGGCTTTTTTTTTTAAAATTGAGAATTCTTGTATTCATGTTTCACGGAAGAAAAAGACTACCTATCGCTTCTGTGGTTTAAATAAGCCAACAACAAGTTCCCTCTTAAAACCAAACAAAAATATTTACGGCCTCAGTCTCTTTGGCCAACAAAACCAACCAGACAAACTGCTGTTTTGCTCACACTTTATCCTGGAGGACACTCCTTTTTTCCACTAGAAATGCTCTTGCTCTCGTTCTGTCTTGCTTTGAAAGTCATTAAATTTAAAGATGCAAAGATTTTTTTTTTAAGTAAATGTTCCACTTAAACTGAAGACACTAATTGTTACAGAAACATTCATATTTATCATTCTGTACTAAAATCTCCCCTGTGGAGACGTACTTAACACGTTAGATCTTTAACATATAAGAGGTACAGGCAGATCCAAACTTTGTGAGGAAATACGAGTTTATTCCCGTATGACTCCCAGCTGCCAATTTGAATCTATCTCAGCTCCAGAATACAGAAATGCCATAGTGTCTGATCCTAAGCAGAACAAGAAGGTAAAATAAAACTTGACAGAAGAGTGCCATTAGCGAGACCCTACGGGTGCACAGCAGACATGGGTACTACAGCAACAATGTTTACACATTCTTGAATTCTTTTTCCTGGTCACACTCCAAATACTTTGGGACAGCAGACCAGGGCTGTGTGGTATACGACCATAACACATGCATTACCACTCCAACAACACACCACTAAGTAAGTGCCACGATCTAAAACAAACTTCAGGAAGATGCAGAGTGTCTCTCCACCCAATACTTTTGAAACTGAAAGAGAAAGCCCGAGGTTTCTGATTTATTTCAGGAAATCTGAGTGCAGTCCTCCCGTATTACTGGGTACACATCTGCTACCATTGTTCTCCCAGAACCAGTCCTGGTTTACCTCCCCATCTATCAGCATTAGATTTCATTTTATCTGAATAATGGCAGAAGGTGGCAACAGATCGGGTCAAAGGCTCTTTTCATATCAGACCCTGAAGAAGTCGATTACTCAAAAAGAGAGACATCTTCAGATAACCGTGCAATCCATCCCTCATAAATGTTAAAGATTTTTCGTTATTAATAGTGGCAGGGGTGACAGATTATGGATATTAATGTTATTTTTCAGAGAATTTCAATGGCAAGGGCTTCTTTTTTTCTTT
>VYZV01005056.1:13636-44679 GCA_013401275.1 Pandion haliaetus | reverse complement strand
CCCAAAGCATCCCCCGCGGCTCCTTCCCCCCCCTCCCCGCCCTGAGCGACGCTTCACTTAAACCTGTAGGACAGCACCAAAAGTGTCATCACCATCCACTGTACAGGGTCGTTCTGCCACGTCCAGAAAGCGCAGGGTAGTTGTGCCTTAGGCACCCCCCCTGCCCCCGATAACCACACACCCACACCGACCCTTCCCATTTCAGGTTGAGGAAGACGCTGTTTACATCAACACCGGTTTTGCCAATAAGGTTTCCGGGGAGAAGAGGTACTCCTCTCACTCCTGCCTGGCTTCTCCTCACGGAAAATCCTTCACGTTCCCACAGATTAACACCACCTTGGCTTCTCCAAACATTTAATCAGCTACATTTTTAGTGCACGGTATCAACTTATTACTTTGTCAGACTGTCAGCCTGATAGCGCTCTTCTTCGTCTAATATTATCCTGCCCTGGTAAGAGCCATAGCATACATAATTTGCTCACTAACCTGTATTACTTAAGTTGAAAGATAAATGAAGCCGCCAAGAGATTTCATTACAAGGACACGTGTGTTTGCATATTGATCCTTCTAATGAACTGTCTGAAACTGATAAATACTTCCATTAGCTTTGTAGTTTGTATTTCTTATTTACAAATATATTAATTATCATTTGCTAGGCAAATATTGCATCTTTTCAGAACTGTCAGGTGCTGAACAGGTTGAACATGAAATTGACTGGCCAAGTGTCAAGAGACAACAAAATACTATTTAAAATACATAATTTTTTAACAGTGAGAAATTGAGAAATTCGTAGTGAAATTAAAAATACTTTTCATTTTTATGTAATTTTCATTACTTCTATCATGTGCTAAATACACCCTTTGAAGGGATGGCAAATATCTGAGAGGGTTATGTCACTGGGAAGAAATTATTTAAACATAGGTGCTATTCACTAAAAATGTAGGATGTGTTACCAGGTAGAAGAAATAATTTTCAATAGTTTACTAATATAAAACTTAAAAACTGTTTTTAACTTTTTCATAGTACTGTTACTCATAGCCCTTATTTGTGAATCAGCTTACTGGTACTTGATAAAACCTCATTTTCAGTCAAATAACTTACATTTAGGTGATCTAAATACATTTTCTCATATGATTTAATGCATTTGTAAATGGGAAGACAAAAAAACCCTGACAGCAGCAGCGTTTAATTACAGAATTTCTAGAAAGTTTCATGTCTTTTTCTTGGAAAACATTTGGAATTGAAAGTAAAAATGACTTTGAGACAGTTTCTCTGGTTCTAGCTCATCTAAGATACCCGTATTTTGAAGATTCGCATTAACATTTGCCCAAATTCAAGAGCTGTCTTTGAACTGCTCCTAAACTCAAAATATTCTGAATCTTGTCATTTCAAAGAGAATGATGCTGAAACATATTTCCAGTTTGCACTGAACAAAATTCTTGTCTGAGAACCAGCAATGTTTGTCAGGACTCCCTAAAAATCTGTCCTTCATAACTGGATGCTGAAAACCCCAGTGACCTTTTTGCCTTAATTTCTGACTACAGATCTGTCTGCAATTTTTTTAGTCACTTCTTTCCACAAAAGCATGCACAGTATATAGCATGAAATAGATTTTCATTCTTTTAAAGGGTGTGTGATAAAGCTAAACCACCATTTAATCTCATTTGTTGTTTTGTTTAAAAGTTTTATCTAACATCCTTTGGAAACTTGCTCCTTAAATACAAATCCAAGTATGTTGCAGACGATTTTCCACAGATTTGCTATCTGCAAGGATCTGAAGATCAAAGTTGAATTTCCTTCACTCCTATGAACAAAAAGACTTTTCCAAATATTAACTTCCTATACACGTTTTTTTCAGATTACCTTAACTTTAGGAATACATGTATTAATAAAGAGACAGAGCCCCCATCTCTTGAAACCACCACACCTTTGTTACAAATAAGCTCAACACCTAGGACCGTAATTTGAAAATGGACTTAGCAGTATTTTAACCACTAGACTTCACTAAGTTTTATGTCTTATCTTCTCATGCTCATCTGTGAAGATCAACACCAGACACTTTCTATTTCCAAGTAAATTCTAGAGCTCTTAGCTTTATTAAGAAAATGATTTCATTCTGGCTAAGATCTGAATCTAATTAATCTGTCTTGCAGTTTAAAAATGATAACTAAATTCAAGCTGCATACTATTCTTCAGAGACAGCTTAAAATATTAATTAAGTAAAGAGTGCATTTTCCATTTATTTTAATTACATTAATACAATTTCAATAAATAAAATAGTTTTATGCTTCATCAAATCAAACAAACTTGAATGCAAATTTTTCTATTGATTAGTTCTCTGTTCACATTGGCTCTTTTGACTGTTAATTTTTAAATAGGAAAGAGATGCAGAAATGTTTGGGGGTTCCAATTAGTGAAATGAGGTCCAACTGTCTGAAAAGGTCAGCTCAGCCTTTTAGGAGGCTGACACAGCCCTGTAAAAGCAGCATACTGATAACATATTGCTTATAAAGGTAATCAGTGATATAAAACTAGATGCCTTTATTGAGAGTTATAAACAAATGAAGATTTTCTTTTCTTACATTTTTCCAGGTAAATTCAAAAAACCTTTTAGATCTCTCTGATCCACTTGCCTGTGATGCTTACTGAGCCACAGACAAAATATTACAAGACAACTGGATGAGTTGTGGTTCTAATATTCAGTTTAATTAAAGCTGACATGTTCGATATTTGCAGGTGAACCTCTTTCTTGAGATAAACCACAGGACAAGACAGAGGCAGTTTTGTTAGTAGTTACATCAAAAAAAGTGTCATTCTATCTAATTCAGTAATAGTTCTAGCCTTCAAATGTTTGATCAGCTGCATCAGCTGAAGGAAAACTAAATAGTGAAGAAAAAGGTTCAGCATACCTTGGGAGTCACAGCAGGTGTTTTGAAACATTTTATACATTTCAGAACAGCTTGATTCTCTTTGTAATTTAGGGCCCAATCCTGCCCACCTCAACCTGAGAAATTCATTATAGATCAACAGAACTAATCAGAATAGCAACGGTAACACAATAGTAAATGTTTTCCGGGTCAGGTTTTATGTAAATCAATATTTCACAAAAAATATTTGCAATATTGAAACCTTAATTGCATTTTGATTAGGTTTATATTCACAGAATATAGATAAAAATATTAATTTAAGTTTTAACATGGGACTAAATACTGTTATTATGAAAGCCTGATTAAGAAGCTCCTATAAAAATGCCAACTCAAAACCTGTTTAATGGTAAAACATTATAGGAAATGCATGATTTTACACTGTGATCTTGTTATAACGAAATATGGTGATCATTGAAATGCTGAACTTATTTTACGCATCAGTACTGTACGTGCCAAGAATTCGGAGAACTGTTAGGTATCAGTTTTCTCCACTGTAACATCACCAGATTAGTTTTGTTAAAGTGTTATTTTAATATTGTTGTGAAAACGGTATTTATTTCTTCTTTCCTGAGATGAAAACAAACCAGTACAGTTCACATGTGAAAAACTATTTTCAGAATAGTAGTCAGTGCTGCAAATCCTTATGAGATCTTAAATCAAGATGTGTTTTTTCTGCCTTTGACACAAATATTGCTCTTTCTATCTTATCTTCTAATACTGGTAGCCTCAGGACAAACATAGATTACGTTAGAAAATTGTCCTTCATTATATTGATCGAAATTCACTTCCAACCTACCTGAATCTAATGTTAGAACGTTTTTATTAGTTTTAAATTGTTTGCATTATAAATTTAAAATAACAAAATGCTTTTATAAAGAGTTTAAAGTTCTAAAGCACATGGTTTACAAAGTTCTTATGTGCTTCGTACAGTCCCATTGAGTTTCTTTTTGCACCGACCTCCCATTTCTGACTGCAGAGAAAGACCATCTTTCCGGAAAACACAGCAACGCCTCTTATGAAAACATATTAAGACAGCATTTAAATTGGTATACAAAGCTTTAACAAATGTTAGAATTACAGACCACTGCCTGCCCAACTATAGTTCATGCGCTGGTAGTACTCCACTTTATTTAAGATTTCTGGTTGGTGCTACCATTGCTTTAGGGTCCCTGATAAGGGTCTTGCTTTTACTTTATGACATAGAAATGGTGGAAGTCTGAACAGCATTAGCAATATCACCAGTAATATTGGTCCTGGAGCTGGGCTTTAACAGATAATTTGGCAAAGACGGCAGACACCCATTAGAATCCTTCTTATACTTTCACTACATCTAATAAAGACACCACCCCCACTCCCACCCCAGTTCCTTATTTTAGAAAGCAATTTGCCAGCATTTTCCTCTTCTTTTTCTCCTCCTACTGAAGAAATGACAAAATGCCCCTTGATTGGAAGCAGGCCCTTGGTCAGTAAAGCAAGTAGGCACTATGTGTGTGGCAGTTTTAATGTAACTAGAATCTTGAAAGTACCAACACGTACCAAAAAAGAGAAGGAAGCCCCTGACACATGTAGGAAGGAGAATAGAGACTAGATAACTTTCAGGAAGTCCCTTTTCTTCTCTGAGTCACACAAGCATTGAAGAACATTGAAAAATTTCCCTTTTCTGGCTTTGGAAACAGGAAGGTGACTACATTCGTTTATGCAACCACAAGCTATAAAACCTAGATAAATAATCACATGTGACAGCATACTAAAATGAATGTATCACACAGTCATTTTAAAAATATGTGCTTTAAATTTATGCCTTCAGATTACATATGAACTCAGAAAGATTGGTGAAAAGGTACTTATCCTGTGTTTTGCATTTTGCATGTAATGAAGCATGTGTGCTCATTAGATTTTTTTCAATTAATTTCAAACCAAAGTTCTATAGATTTAAAATTCCATTTGAATCAGTAAGACTTTAGAGTCTCTACTTCACTGACACAGGTATGTCAATTTACACTAAATGCAGGTATGGTCCCTAGCTTTTACCTGACACTTTTTCAGACACTTGGTGTTTGAAGCAATTATCACTGAAGTCTCATCTTTTTAAATGGAAGAAGAGCAACGGTGCTGATCTATATGAACAGAAGCTTTCACCCTTAAACAGTGGTCTTGCAAGTGGCACCGAGACCTACGTCCACATGCCTATTACTGGATTCTCATCACATTGTCAGAGTTTTGGAAGGGCAAAGAATGAAGGGGTCATGCCAGAGCTTGATAAGACGCGCACTGACAAGCCTCTCATGCAAAGCTAATTGCAGAGGGAAAGTCAGAGCTTCTGAAAAGATCTTCTGTTTATCACTTTTTTTGTGATTTGCTCAGGCTATTGAAAGAACAGACCTTCTTGCCTCTTCCCTCCTTTTAATCACTCACTCTGTGTATGATAACTTTGTACAAAAACTTTTCCAATAAATCTCAAAGATTTCTCTTAATTCAATACCAAATGTTAAATTGTCAGTAATACTAATGATACAGCCCTTTCAAATGCAGAGCTCATGAAAATTTAGGGTTCACCGTCCCAAACTATGTATAGAATTTAGTTTTCCACAAAGAATTAGATACCCTTTAACACAGCTGCTCCTAAGTTTTATGTGTTACGTTTCCTTGTGAATTCAAGGAAATCAATGAGAAACAGTACTTATGGAAAAACTTCCTCTGGAAGTCCTTCCAGCCTCCCTCTGATCCTGTCCTCAGAGCTCCTGAAGGCACCGTGGAGATCTCTGGGTGGACTTTAAGCACACCCAGGGAAGAGCTGAAGGTTTGGTGCTTGGATCAATCACTTTGTGCGTGAAAGCGTAACCCTCCCTGGAGCACCTCAGAGGCCAGGAAATGAGCACCACGATCAAAGCTTACACCTTTTCCTACTACCTAGCCTTGCTTATAGGACAAAAGCACACTAAGGCCTGACTTCACAGGAAAAAGGAAACTATGCCTTAAAGTATTTCAGTGTTTAAAACGTAAATGTACTGAAAGTTTTGGGAGTCATAACTGTGATTAATAGAAACATTCTGCTGTTCAGCTCTTTGAGGAAATGGAGAAGATGCTGTTGAGAAAAGGACGTGCAAAGGCATTCTTTATGGTCTTTGTTTTCCTACATAAATTTCTGTAACTCACTGTTTTTAATAGTTTTGTTCCTTTAGCTAAATTAAGCCTTGGGATTGATTATCCTGTCTTCTAAGCCAAGTGACCTGGCACTACTGAGGACTACTTTGGTGTAACCCCACCATTCATGTTCCCTGATACACGCTTGTGCCTTTCACCCTGCTTTCTTGCTTCCAAAAACCCCAGTCAAGTCCATGAACCACAGAAAGTACTTTAGGCCCCTAGTTAAGGGCTTAAGTGAGGTGCAATCAGTCCCTGCTGGTCTGAAAGAGCTCATAAAAAAATATAATTTCTTTTATGTTCAATATATTAATTACTGTTGATCAGAATTAAAAATTAACTGAAACAAATATCATCTCTTTAGAAAAGTTACCATAGAAACAATGCCAGAGAATTCCCATAAAAAATGTCAAGATTTCCCTCACATTTAAATACGGACTCCCAGGCATTACTCATGCACCATTAAAAACTGCAACATATCCAGTGAGTCATTAGTTTAAAAATATATCCATAAACATACACTCTTTCGAAAATAGAGGTGTTTTTGTCTCAGTAAATATGTATCACGACATGACCCAACTTTTGATTTTATCTTGTTCTGTTTTACATCCCCAGAGAAAACTTGAACACTGTTGTTTCTTGTTCAAGCACCTGACTGAGGAAGGAGACAACAAAAATAAAGAGAGACAAAACACACAGAATGTGAGAAACACCAGCAAAAGCTAGTCAGAGAGGAAGAATAACTCTGAATACATATTTACATGATAGTAGACAAGATGAATGAAAAGAAAAATGTCTGAAATGAGACACAGTGCAGACATTCTCCACACACACAGAGAATTTTAATGTTGAATCTTAAAGTAAGAAAATTTTAAATTGAGAAATTTCCTAATTTAAACTAATCGAGGCTGCGGTACTGTGCTATATCAGTTGATTTCCATTTCTTTGTGCCAATCTGTAGTATAACATCAATCTCACATATTTTTCTACTGCATCCTTCTTCTGTGGGATAGCTGGCAAACTCTGACAGATTTTGCAGAGCAGAAGAAAGTCCATCTGCATAAGACACTTTGATCATCCGGAAGCAGAAGAAAATATGCTGGAGTCAAAGTAGAAGGTGCTCCACAAGTACTAATAATGCAAATCTAAAGAAAATTCAGAACTGGTCACAAAGAAAGCCGAAAAATAGTTTATTCATAAACTCTTGCATATTTAGAGGAGATAATAATATAAAGGCATTGTGCCTTCCCTTTGCATTATTGGCTCTGCTGTAGACAAACACCATGGCTGAATGGAACCAGATTAATGATAATAAAGACAGTTTTCTCATTTTCTTTGTAGTAGAGCCAACCTGAAAATGAGGAAAACCAACAAAACTGAACTAATTTTTGTTCTGCAGGCTCTTATAGAAATGTTTTATTTCTTTCATTTTCTTAATGCAAGGAGTCTTAGAAATTTGTTTCTGAGTTTTTAGTGGTAGAAGTTCTCCCATTCCTGCTTAGTCTTATTTCCCCCTTTTCTATCCTTCTTCCTCTGCTTTTCCCTCCTGTTTGTCACTTACTCAGAGAGAAATAAACATTGAAGGACAGATATAAGAAAAACAATAAATCCAGTTAAAAAAAAAAGCCAAACAGAATTATTTTTCTTTCTTCCAATACTCAGTTTCTGCTGAGTACTTAAATTTGTCGAAAATCCTGCAAACATTTCCCATATTAAAAAGAAATGTCAAATACAGTATTTTGTCAATTTTTTTAGCCACTTATTAATTTATATAATCATCATACTCTGATAGGCAAAATATACTTTTATGTTTTTGCTGTCAGAATTGTGTTTCCTGTTCATGCTTCAACTGAATGACATGGAAAAAGAAGAATAAACCCAAGGAATGAAACTGAGATTATGTGAAGGTGAGGAGAGGTGCAGTATCAGGACAGATGTATGTAGAAGACACCAACAGAAAAACATATTCTGGAACTGACACCACATTTTAAATTAACTTATAGCTTTTGATTATAAATTTCCTGCCAATCAGAAAGATAAACATTTGTAGTACTTTTCCTCCTAAAACCAGGAAGGGCAGTGCATAGTACAGCTGAAACTGAGGTATCTTTGATATCTTGCTTCTGATTTAATTTCTCACTATTTCTAAAAAGAAAGAGCAGGTTTTGGAAATATTTAGATGTCATTTTTCACCAGCACTGATCTCGTGAAGAGTCATATTCCCACATTTAGCCTAAATTGTGCCCCAGCCACACTAATAACAGGCTTTGCTTAATATGCATCTAGCAAGAGGCAGAAGCATACCATTGCCAGCAAGGAGTGCAGGGAAAGGTTTAGATATGAAACACATGCATGTCATGGTAAGTTTTCAGCTGGATGTTGATTTTAAATCTTTGGTAATTATGTTTATATTCAGTGCCACAGAAGGAGTTTCACATAGAAATAGATCTGTTTGTTTCAAAACAGAGTTGTTCAACGTTGTCTGGATCAGCAAAATACATTTATTGGTTTATGGACTCAGTGCCGTAATGTTACAGGGTGCCCATGAGAGATGGACTTTGCATCTGGATATTAAAGGTAGGTGATTAATGTGCTGAAGCTGCCCTGGCAGAGAGCTCCCTGCTGACCACACATCTGAGCACGGGCTTTTTTTATGTGAAGTGTGAGATTTGCTAAAGGGAGGTGCTAGTTTCTCCAGCAGACCTCCTCACCTTGTTTCTTCAGCAGGATATATTTACTTTCTCTTGCATGCAAGAATTTCTCCATGTTCACCTCATCATTCATCTGCCTTTAGATAGGAACAAATATGAAATGGGACCAACACAAAGGCCTGAGGTTCAGCCCTGAAGCCTCTTCTGCACTGTCCTCTAGCTTTGCTATGTATGAGTTACACAGCTCGCCCTATAATCATGACAAAAATCTGTGTGCCACTTCTCCGGTCTTCTCTCCGAAAGGCAAGTCGCTGGAGCTGTAACAGTTTACACTGGGGAAGGTCTGTCCTCATCTATTTTTATTCACACATATGAATCACACTTCCATGCACCACAGCTAGAAATAAAACAGTAGTCCACCTCAAAGCTTTAAATTACTTGGGGCTTAATTAAGAGTATGAGAACAGATATGAAATTTAAGATGCAGTCAGTGGGTAAATTAATGTAGACACAAGCTCATGTGTCTGCTATATACCTCAATCTGGTAGTTTCATGCAGAACAAATTTCCCACTCATTTTTCCCCCTAGACATAACATAGAGTAGTGTAATAACTATGATTACCATTATATGAAAATTAAACAATTTTGAAATTGCAGGGTTTGGAAACATGACTATCATATGTATGACGAAGAAAAACGGTATCTTTCTACATCAGTTTATCTCATACATGGATGAGAGTTGGATCTTGGCCCACTCCAGTTGCTTCGTGACACTCTGTAGTTTTCAAGCAACTGCAGAGTTGGGGTAGGCAGTTCCCCGAGCACTCTCCTGCATCAAAGAGGCAGAAGAGTAGCTGTGTATTGATTCCTCCCAGCCTCTAGAGGAAGGCCACTCCTTCAGGACAGGAATACAACACGAGTGCATTAAAACAAGAACATCAAGCTTCTTTTTAGAGAGCCCCCTTTCACTTTTAATTAGGGTGATGCTGGGTGAGTGGTCCCTCAAAGGGGGAAATGTCTTGGAAAGATGACCAAACCTCTCCTGCCTTATCCATGTGGGACAATCTATGAATCCTGCACACTCTTCCCAAGTTTGAGCATTCATCTGCATGGAAATGAGAGATGGAATAAGGTTGCAAATTACTTCTTATCCCAGCCATTTGATCTGGCACTTTTTTCAACAGGACTTTTGGTTGAAATTGGGCTATTTTACAAGAAATTTCCCTGCTGCACTTGGTTGCCTTCAATAAATGCACAGCTGGGCTAAAATGCAGCAGATTATCCAGTTGCCTTGATAGCACCTTGGTTCTGCCCAAGTGTTTACTCTGTATTCCATGTTCCTTCAGCTGATGGAGCAGTAGAGGAGAAATGCTTAGGAACAAGCTGTGTCTCTTTGACCTAATATCAGACCAGCTTCTAATTCCTCTTTGCAGTCTCCATTCTGCCTCACCACTTATATCATCTTTGAAATGACTTCTCCATACCACTTTGGATTTTAAAAGGCAATTCATCTGCCTGAAGGATAATAAGCAGAAAACCAAACAAACAGATCATCAAGATCATTATTTATTTTTAAGCTGCTTTCTTTCTGTAGGTTTCCCACAGACTTTTGCTCTCTGTTGTTGTGTAGAACAGAGTTTAAGGACAAGACCATGGATCTGAGACTAAGAAGGCTCTGTTGCTTTACACCCTATTACAACACTAAATGAGGAGATCCAAAAGTTTGGCTTCAGTCCTGGTTGTGCAAGTGTCAGTGATGACATGTGATAAGGAAGGGAAGAGAACTTCTGAAGAGTGTATTACCAAAATACAGTTTTAATTGCAATTGTGTTAACACATTTACCAAAATGGATGTTAAACAAAATAAATTCTACATTTGGCCAGAGAGCCAGACCTCATTGTAATCAAGAGCTAGAGAACAAGAAAGCTATAAATTGCTTTTTAGTGACTGAGAAAGGGAATAAATCTGAAGTCCTTTTTATGGGAGAAGAAATCAGGCAACTGTACTATTTCACAGTTACAGTGTATGATTTAGGGCTACAATTACAAATCATAATTTTTTAAGGATGAACTTCCTGAATGGAGAAAACAGGCTGAGTGACTGTGTCCCTCAGCTGCATGCTAAGGAAACGTGCCTGGACTGACAGCGTGGGTACCTCAGCTGCCGTCGCTCCCCTGCATGAGCAGGTCACTGCTAATTGTAGGGCTGAAGCGCGATGCTGCGACTTCCGTCCTGCGTACTCAGAGCTGGGGGGCACTCCTTCCTTCCCGCTCCCTTACGCTGTCTGGCCAGGGGAGAGCTCCTTAGATATTCGAGCTGTGCCTTTTTGCCAAAGACAGAGAAGGTTGCTGGAAGCAGGTGTGATGCCACTCAAGGGGAGGGGGATAACGACTTCCAGGAACTCGCACACCTGAGGTTAACAGGGCACTGAACGTGAGAGGCAGCAGGGCTGAAGGCAGGGGCCTGCAGCTGCCAGCCCGCTCCTTCTCCCTGTGCACTGAGGCACTTGGAGCAGAGAACCAAACGATCACCTTGGGGCCATCCTTCACGCCTCTGAAAGAAGCTCTCAGCCCAGACCTAGAACTGACTTTTTGTCCTGTGCTGAGGCTCATGCACTGGAAAACCATGTAAGGGTGGAGTGGGGAGAGCTTGGGCCCAGCTGGTCGCCAGCCTGTGTCTTAACACATCTCCGAGCTCTCACACAAAAAAGCGGCCATGCCTATGCACCGGAGCCTGTCACCACCTCCTTGCAGAAACATTGCATGACCAACACAGGGCAAGCAGGCCAGCCAGGCTTACTTGCAGAGAGACCTGATGTGGATGACACAAGTAATTGCAGCTGGTGGAATTCTAAAAGTTGCTACTTTTTTACAAATGCACAGATTTGGAGTGGGTGCTGTGCTTTTGGCTGCTGCAGACAAGCTTTCCCAAAGCACAGTGTGGCCTGGGGCAATGCCCAGCTCCCCAGGCACTGGCTGGAGCTGGGCACCCACCAGGCTAGATCTACACATGACCACTTTAGAAACCAAATCCAAGCGCTACAAGACCTTCATAATCACATAGATGTGTGTGTAACAACAGGTAGTAACTGAAGGAGAAAGAAGTGAGGACAGTTGGATTGCAGTTTTGAATGTAGGCACTTCTCACTGCAGGCTCCGAAATCCTGCACTGAATTTAGTCCCAAATTTCAGGGGCAGCAGCTGCATTATGCATTTTTCCTCAGAGTGTCAGCTCTTAAGCTTCTAAGATCAGGGACATTCATCACCTACAGAACTACTAGATTATTTATCATTGAAGAAAATCAAGCACTCTTACTTATACATTAATTTAAAATATTAATAGGAATCTATTTGTCAGCAAAACTCTAAATGGTTATGAAATATGTGCAGTGCAGCAGATTTTACCTACAGGAACACCAAACCATACATTAACATCTCCTTTGTTGGAATTCAGCTATAAACTCTGTGACTAAGATGTGCTTCGACTTTAACACCTCTCCAGTGGCTTGCTGCTTTTCTTTATTAAAAAGGATCCCAGAAGAGTATTTTTTCTTGTTATAGATCACTTTTTGCCCCTCAGAATGGAAAATGTGTGCTCACACTAATTTCTATATATCAGATTATTATTATTTTTTGTGATGATCAGATCTGAACAACTTGTCCTGGCAGAATGATTTATACATCTCATTTCAATAAGAATAGGCCTCAATTTTATGTTAAAAGAAAGATGGGATTTTTTTTTTTAAACAACTGAATTAAAAGAGGATTACAGAGACCTCTGAAAAAATAAAAGATGCAAACATTTTATTTATTTCCTTATATTTGCCTAATAAGATTGCCAGCACAACAGCAACAACAAAAGGTTTCTTTTAAAGGCTAGGGGATTTTTTAACACAGTTGGTATCACAGGCTTTTAACGGTAGGTATAGGCCAGAGCTGCTAGCTGGGACTATTTGGGCAGATGGGAGGGAAATTGTGGTCTTTATGGGCTGATTGGGCCACTAGGAGGAGAAATCAAGTTGCCTGCCTGGGGACAGGTCAAGACACTTTCACGGAAAGCCCCATTCATCTTCTGATGGCCTGGCCGCACAAGGAAAATCGCATCAGCATAAAACCATCTTACAAGCTGGACCAATAAATCCACAACTGGGGTTGCTATCAGTGCACCTACTCCAGGTGAGGGGGACAAAACTTCTGAAAACTTCCTTAACTATAGGGTTTATCAGCCCTCTCTGAATCCTCCAAGGTGCTCATCCCCAAATTAAACAATTTCTTTTCAGTACATAATACTCTCCTTTTCAATTTTTTTTTTTGGCATACAGGGGGGTGGACAGACATAAGGGAATGAATGGGAAGAGGACTGGGTGATCTCCATCTTCAGACTCATGCCAGATCTCATCAGGGCAGCATACAAAGCCCTCCAGAGCTAACAACGACAGCAAAGCATTTTGCTCTACTGATTTCCATACATTTTTGGACCTTGGGAAGGTGAAGTGATAAGTGGGCATAGAGTTTCTAGTTTTCTTCCCATGTCTGTCCATAATGCCATTACAATTACCAGTTCCTGAGTTTTCTTGTTTGTAAAATGGACATAGCAGAACTTCAGTCCCTCACAAGGCTGTTGTAGGGTTCAATTCATTAAAATTTATAAGATGAATTCAAGTTTTTAGCAGAAAGTTGCTGTATAAATTGCAAAGCTTGTAACATCTGTTTCCCTACACAGCTGAATACAAACCAGAAGAAAAAAAAATCACGTATAGAGGTTTCCTTGTGCTATTGTAGCCATTTTCTATCTTCTTCTTTATTGCCCAAGCTGAAAAATTATAAGTAGGTATTCACAAGTGGCACATCCTTTTTGAATAAGGTGTGACTCCCCTTTGGGACCAACAGAAGAGACCTGCCTCCACATTGTGTGGATTTCTAGTTCACAGAAGTAGCATGAACTCACTGACGGGGGTTAGATCTTCAAGTTTGGTGCAGGACTTTGATACAATACTGCTAACAAGAAGTTGAAAATGAGACCAGGCACTGAAAAAGTAAAATTAAATTAAATACGACATCCAAGTGTTTTTACCCTGGCTTAAAAATAAGCAAGAGGGGCACAATGCAGTTAATTTAAATATCACAGCTGACAGACAGCTGTTCAGACAGATTCCTGTAACAAGTGCCATAAAGCAGGAATAAACAAAGGTGGCTTTGTGAAAAATGCCAAAGTCAGAACAATAAGGGACAAAAAATAATCCATTTTTGTGGGGGGAAAAATAATTCTAACTGGTCTTCAGAATGGCTCAAAGTTCAGTCATATCATTGCAGTGCCAACACTGCAATTTCATGATCTTCCTAGGATCTTATAATATGCCATGGATATGCAAAATCAGACAGTCTATCTCAGCTCCACCCATAAGACATGAAAAATCTAGCGTTGAATGAGGCGGCTGCCAAGGGATAGTTTGTTTCATCAAACAAAAAGAACAACCTCTTTTTTCTGTGTAGTCTTGGGGAGAAACACGGAAACATAGAGATATATGAATTGGTAGGCAAACCCCAAATATATGAATATCTGGACAATACATTTGTTACCGGCAGGCTGGTCAGAGGGATGAGCTGCTTGCTCTAGCTAGGAAAGCCTGGTATCTAAAGGGACTCTTACATTCCAGTATCATGGAAAAAACCTCAGCCCCAAACCAGAGGAGACATTGCATACAGTCATTAGCAAATTTAAGTAGGGACTAGAACTCCCAGGCTCTATTGCTAGCTCTTGACTTCTCTTGGGCATGCAGTTTAACCTCCCTGTGAAAGATTTTTCGTAAGCACTAGAGGGATTCAGAAATGCAAGTCTCATTGATTTTCATTAGACTTGTGCAACTCCACTGCTTGGGTCCTTTGAAAATCTCCCTTCCTGTGTTTTTTAGTTGACTTTGCTGTTAAGTAGGGATAATAATTACAACTGATCAACCTGTTTAAATAATACAGTTATAATATTGCTATTATCTTCATAGATTATATTCAGCACTGAAATAAATGCATCATAATAAATAATGCAGAACTTTTAACATCTGTTCTGGTTAGTAAATAATTCACAAGTCAATAATTAATTTTCTAGCTGTTCATTTATAATTCATAAATATTTGCCAAATATTCAGAACCTGAAAAATTTTATCTGAACAATTATGGGAACTTTTCTTTTTAATTATTACGTATTTGCTATTTGTGTCATTTAGTTTGGCATTTAATTAACACAGTATTATTTTCTTTATCCTGACTGAGTGAAATTTTTCAAATGTTGGAAAGAAAGTCACTATCAACACTGAATCATGAATATCACTTAGTATGACTTTTTAGTGTCCACAAAAAATTCACAATGCTTTGACGACTCACCAGCATTTTCATAAACAGCAAGATTTGTGGAGTCGATCTCAGTGTGTTTATTCATGTTATGTACAATCATACTATTTGACTTAATCTGCCAACTTGCCTACTTCCCAGTTGTTCCATTAGCCAGTTCTCCAGTTTACTCCCAGTGCTTACTTACTTCAACTAATTAATATCTGCATGATGATTTGGAGTTTGATGATCAAAATTTGGGTGGGAACATTTTTTAAACAGTACCAGTATTTACAGAAAAATACACCTTTAAAGTATTCATTCAATAATTCTCCAAGAACTTAAATGCCTTTTATAAACCTGTCATATTAGAAAATGTGACAAAGGCATCTTTGACACATCAGACTGTGACTGTCTTAACTAAAAAAGACCCCAAAGCTCAATCACTGCTTTTTATTCCACAAAACATATATTGCTAAATATTGCAAATAATCATTACCATCAGTGCCCACTTGTAATGGAGCTTAGCAGTAAAAGACCTGAAAGATTGAGATTATCCAACCTGAAGCACCTTCCTTGGCTGGTTAAATTGGGTAATTAGTTTCTGTATGCTATTTGGGCTACTGAAAGTAACAAGTGTGCTCTACAGGGCAATTCTGGCTGTGGGCTGAAATATTTTGAGGAAACACATCTCTCTCTTTCTCCGGTGACTACACACAGGGCCAGAGCAGCTTTGGTCTTTAATCACTTCATGGAGAAATCAAGCCCTTAACTGCTGACTGAAGATGTTCCTGTTGTTTTAAAAGCAGGACAAATAAGTATTCACTTGATACTTTTCCCCTTGAAAGGGATCTCTGCATTCACCAAATGTTCCTGATTAAGCCTCTGAAATAGTCTAGAATCAAAATGGATAGTTTTAGTACTTCTCCAGAGGACTCAAAATATGAAACTAATTTACATCTGGATTTAAATGCTTGTTCAGAATAACATTCTGCATGCAGACACATCCAAGCTCATGCCTGTGTGGGCGCATGGGTAAGGCTACAGGGGTTAAAAATGGGACTGGAAGACAGGCTCGGGGCATAGCCTTCTGTCTACAGCACCGACGGGCTGCATTTCTTTCACTAATTAGACCTTGGGCAGATTAATCATGTATGCAGTCCTACTGAATGCAATGGGACTACTGCTGGGGACAAAAATAAAAAGCAAGTTTAAGTGCTGCAGGTGGTTAGATCGTCGATAACTAGAGCCAGAACCTTTCATACAGCAACTCAAGTAGGGAGAAGCTGCCTTCTACCCAGCATTTCCATACCTATTACTTCACCAGAACCATTAGGGTTGTTATACAGTGAATATCCCTGAAACAGCAAAGTATCATTATAATGGATTTTTTGTTAAGAGTTCATAGCATCCATAAGCCTATTCACACAGCAATGTGCAGCCATAAAGCTTTGAAGAGTGGGGTTTAGAGACGGGAAAAGTAGCACAAAGGTAATTCAATAAGATGTTGGTCTCACAAACAGTATCAAAAGACTAACTTTTACATAGATCGTGACATTTACTTTTAAAGCTAAGAAGATTTTTCTTGTTCATCTTATTTTCATTAGGAAGCTACACTTATTATGGATTTTTTCCCACTCAGGCACAGATGAATGAGACAAAAAAGCCAGATATTTAATATAATGGCCTGATACCCTGTAAATAATGCTTTGTCGATTATCCATTTGCTCTAAGTCTCTCTTTTGTTAAGCCACCATTTTTTAGGTCATCTCTGCAGTTTAATCCAAAATAGCTCTAACAGGAACTAGCCCTTGAATACAGGCATCACCTACAGATGTAGGAAGCAGATGGCAGGTGTGTTCATTGTAGTCTGCTGTGAGGACCTTCGCGCCTTTTAAAAGGGATTTGGTGCAACCTAGGATAGGGTCTACATTGTCATTAATGCTAAAATAAATTAAATTTGCATTGAAGCAACCTAAATACTCAGGGAGATCCCACTATTGAGGCTGCCAAAGGCACTGCTGCCAGTTTTCTTATACTTTATACTGGTCTAGTTATTTGTACACTTGTTTAGCAATGGACACATACAGATCAGGGGGCTGGAATACCTCTCCTATGAAGAAAGGCTAGGAGTGTTGAGTTTGTTTAGACTGGAGAACAGAAAGCTTCAGGAAGACTTTATTGTGGCCTGTCAATACTTAAAGGGAGCATTTAAGAAAGATGGAGAAAGGTTTTTTTTTACTACGAACTGTAGTGATAGGACAAGGGGTAATGGTTTTAAACTAAAAGAGGGTAGATTTAGGTTAGATATAAGGAATAAATTCTTTATGATGAGGGTGGTGAGGCAATGAAACAGGTTGCCTGGAGAAGTTGTGGATGATCCATGCCTGGAAGTGTTCAAAGTCAGGTTGGATGGAGCTCTGAGCAGCCTGATCTAGTGAAAGATGTCCCTGCCCATGGCAGGGGTGTGTGGAACTGTATGATCTTTACAACCCAAACTTCTGTGATTTTATAATACATATCTAATTATTCCATGTATGATGCAATAGCTTTAATAGGACAGCTTGAAAGAAGACATCTGAGAATGCTCTGGAGAGTTACAACATCTACCAGGAGATTGGGCATGTCAGTATAATTCCCAAAGCATGGAAATAGAATCTGGTGGTCCCATATCCTTGGTGATCTACAGGACAGGAGACAAGGCATTGGCCATTGTCACTGTCTCCAACTGCTGCTGTTTGCATTTTTTTTTCTTGAAAACTGGCTGGCAGGTAAAAAGCTACTAGCAGAAGAAGGTTCAGGGTTTTAATTCCCATCCAGACCTCCTGATTTTCTGTATTTCCTGAGAGATATGTGGCTTAATCCTCTTTGGCCCCTTTAGGCAGTTCCCTGCTCAGCATGCTAGTTCTACAGAGGATATATTATATACACAGGCCCTCTTACTCACTGAATGGGTAACCTGCACAGTGAATTTCTCTGGACACCCAGAGACAGTGGACACCCAAACAATACACCCAGAAGCACAGGTGCTAAACCTGTAAGAATGAGAGGTTTATGTCATTTTATAGGGTTAGCCTTAACTGACTTCCCTGATCAGAGCAACATTTGAATCTCAGCCTTGTGACTACTGTGCTACTGTCATAACCAAAGGACTATAATTCCTTGTCCTTTGCAAACTCCCTACCAACACATACAGGCTTGGGTAATAACCCAACCTGGTATAACATGAGTTTTTTAACTAGCAATGAGTAGAAGAAAGTTACTTTCAGAAATAGCGCTTATGAGTCATGTCCTTATTATTCTGACCACATTGGTGAGTTAAGGCTAAAACAGAATATACCTCATTAAATCCATGTTGTATCTAAAGGAATAATCTAAGTCACAAATGGGTAACCTCCTCCAAGGCCCAAAGTATGGCGACTTTTGAAAAGAATTGATGATAAATTCTGAAAGTATGTAACCACAGACAAAGATGACTACCTTGGGTAAAAGTATAGGCAGGCTGATGTTGGGAGCAAAGGAATTCATGACAGTTTGCCCAACCTCTTCCTCTCATTTCTTAAATAATGTATGATTTGAAATGAGAGCAAGTCAACTTCTCATTATCTGATGTACTCTCCTCTCACAAGTCACATCAGCATGCAGATTCCCAAAGCGCTGATTCCAAAAGATGCAGCAGACTTGTCCAAGCCATTATGAGTATCAGGAAACATTTTATACAACATGCTATAGGAAATAATTTCACACACAATGTCAAGTTCATCGTAAGCATATTTGGTGGCAAGGGTTCCTAATAAATTATAAGGCTAGAGATGCCTAAGGAAAAGGAAGATTTGTAAGTCCTTTGCTGTAAAGGGACTAGCACTTTCCTTTTCTAAAGTTGTGACATTTTGCCTGTGGATGATTTTCTTGGCAAATGCTATAGACCAGTGTCAGAAGGGGAGGAGAAAAAGAGAGACTATACAATACTTTCTATTATATGCATCACATGGTACCTTTTGGTTCAGTAGACATAAACAGCTTTAAAGTTCAAGGCTAATTCAAATTGGATTTTAGAAACACAAAGTCTTAAAACATTTGCACCAAACTAAGGGATTACACTCTTATCTTATCCTTAGAAAAGCTTTTGAAATAAATATGGTAGCTCAGATTTTAAATTGGGTCTTCAAAACCCTCTTGTCTGTAGCTGTGTCATCTGCTTGGTTGCCTATTGTCAAAAGGTAAAATGTCTTATAGAGAGAAGGATTTGCATAAATTGCTATCACCTGCTGGCCATCCCAGGTTAATGAAAGTGGGGGAAAAAAATAAATGCATGAGGCCTTTGAGCCTAATCTTTCTTGACTGTTTCTGTGCCAAAACAGATGAGCAAAATATTACTGTGGTTGTGTTCTTAATTTACAGATCATTTACAACCTGGGCCCAGTCTTGCCCCTTGCTATCATTGAAATCTTTATCTCCACTTACTGAAATCAGTCATCAGAGGGTGGAGGAACCTTTTCATAGTACAGATGCTTTTAGCCTTTTGCTCCCCACAAGCACCAGAAAAGATGAAGTACAGAATACTGTGGGAACAAGCTGTACTAAAAGAAAATTACCCCTTACTGGTTTGAGCAGAGCATATACAGCAATTGGACAGTCAGGCTAGAAATAACATGTGAACAAAAAGCATATTAGGCAAATGTTCATACTCTAAGTTAATTGTACAACTGCTAAAGAGGAGTTGAAAGGGCAATCTATAGCAGTCTACAGCTACCTAAGGATTACTTACAAAGGTGGCAAAGACCAACTCTTTGCAGCAGTGTTAGATGACATACCCAGGACAACGGTCATCAGCTGTGGCCTTGGAGATGAAAATAGTCCAAAGAAGCTGTGGAATCTCCACCCTTGGTGTTTTTCAAGACTCAGGAGGACCACACCATGACTGACCTGAGAGTGTGTTGGTGATGGGTGCAGTTTGAGCTGGAGGTTGGCCTAGACCTGCTCATGTCCCTTCCAGTCACCGTTTCTGTGATCCCATACAGTGCTAAGTATGAACGTTAACATGGTGAATATAACAATTTACACAAAAGATAATAAAAAGTATAGCAATTGTGAAAGCAGTAATTTTGTTCAGAGGGATAAAGAATGGTTCTGACAATTTACTATAGCATAAGGTCTTATACCAGTCATGTCAAATGAATTGTTTTTTATAGTGTCTGTTCTTTCCTGTTTAGACAATTCACAGGAACCTACCATTAATATTCATGGGGATTTTATATTTACATCAGAAGAACAGAACAAAATAATAGACAATGCTCACCTACAGGTGAGTCTCATTTCAAAAGGAGTCTCCACACTGTAGTCTATTGTCTAACAAAATTTCCCAAGTATTTAGACTTTCCAAAGTTTACTCTCTTTTATGCAGGAGAAGAAAGGGGAATTTGGTTTATTGTTGAGGACTTTTAAAGAGCTGTGAGAATGACCAAAGCATTGCCTGGAAATCTCAGAGAAAAAGTCACCGCACGTGTGCCAGCCTGTTCTGTTTTATGCCCTATAACAAATATATTACCACATATATTAAAACACACTTAACTGTGAATTATTATAATAGTGAAACCATGGATTATGCACTATATAGTTGATCTATCCATGAAAAAGGTGTTTGATGCACATCTGCATTACTGCACGTGGGCAGATCAACTATGCTATATTGATACTGCTGCTCAGTTTATCCCAAATGCACCCAGCTCACTGCACATGCGATGCAACACAACACATATATTTCTTTCAGGGAAGTCTCTGATTGATCTGTAGGAGACATATCTGACTATATGAATGAGCATAAGAAGCAGTCTTGTTATACATGCAGTGCAAGGGATGGCCACAGAAGGTTAATCTATTCTCAGAAGTTGCTAAGTAACAGTACCCTGAGCTCAGGATCACTAATTACTCGACAGCTCATCTCCAAAGACTTTGAGTTGTGTTTTATTGGCTGAACATCACTATTTTTTGATAGTCTATTTGGGCAGTAGGGGTTGAGGGGAGAAGAGAAAGCACTGAGTTCATTTAAATCAGCGGAGAATCTGACTTGTCTCACAATTCTGAAATTTCAATTAACATCTCAGTAAAAACTCCCTCGTCATGAGAAAACTCATTGACTTCTGGACTGCTATATACTAATATGCCAAATGTTATCCATTGCAGCTACAATAGCACTATCTCTTTAGAAAGCTCAAAATTCATTAGAAGGCAGGTGAAGTAAATTTGATTTTGTCAAGCTATCATGTGAGTGCAGTATTACACAGAGAATGGAGTGCACTTATGTTTTTCATATCCTAGGTACATAATTTCTGTTTGCTGGAGGCTATTTTCTATCTGCCAGGGATTTTTTTTTCCCCCTTTTTTAAGAAAGAATCAATTGAGTCCCCTCCCAGCACACAGGTAAATAAATTTATACCAGCAATGGGATTAAGGTCAAAAACATAACCAACATTCTTCTGTAAATACCCAAGATTAAAATAAACATATTTTTATTAATGCTATTAGAAATCTCTCCAACATTTGAATGCTGTGACATTTGGACAGTAATAATCTTTCTGCTTCTCACTGAGATATGCATTTTTGTCAGCAAATACTGTAATACATGGCTTTAAGTTTCAAAATAAAGTTCTAGCAAACCTTTACATAAATTAGGAAGACCAAAGTCAAAGGACCTGCATTTCATTCACAGAAGCCATTCTAATATTAGGGAGTAATGATGTATGAAAAGGAATATTAGCTAAAGCTTATTTGCTGCAAACATAACAGCTATTTCAAAAGCATTTAGAAACAATATAAAAGATACTAATTAATGTAAAACAAAATGAACATGCAATTCCTTGTAGTGAAAAATGTATTTTACAAGAGTTTGGCAGAGAGTGCATCTGTAATTGAAATAAAAATCAACAGAATTTGTTGCATAACTTAGACATAGCTTTATTCTCTTCTATTCAAATTAATATATGGGTTAGCAGTTTATATGCCAAATCTCAGCTCTCGGGGATTAGAAACAGCTGAGATATACTGCAACACTAAGGTTTATGATGTGAAAATGCTGACAGACTCGAATAAAATGGCACTGTTGCTACATCAGGTGGGGAACTTGATCCACGAACTATTACTGGTTGGGTATAAATGTCTGAGTCCACAGCTTCAGTCTAAAGGGTTCAAATTTGCCCAGCAGATGTTGCCTAGCCTATATCCCTTTGTTTACAATACTCTTCAAAGTAATAGCATACCTTAAGTGAGCTTCAAATCAGCTACTTGTAGAAAAAGTAGCGGTCAGCTGAGCCTACTTAATACCTTAAAGAAGGGATTAACACATGTATTTTCTTAAGCACTGTGTGTGAGCCTACTTCTTTCTCTTTCACTTCTGTCTCAGGATTCCCAGCACTGTCGTCCCTGCCCTAATCTGATACCCCCCGGGCCCAGTACACCTGGTTATGGCAACCAGCTCTCCCATTCAAAGGCATCCCAATAGAAAAGGACATTCTTCCTAAATACAGTTTTTTGTTGTGGCCTTTCCCCAAAGCTGAAGTGCCTAGATTACGCAGAATTTTATGGCTAGATGTCAGGTTAATCCCTCTGGATTAGGGTGTTGTGGTTTTCACCCAGTAAAGCTTGTTGTCAAAGTAATTTTACAGTGCAGCATGTTCCTTTCACTGAGGAGCTCTTCTCAGAGAGTCCTGGCCATCCTGGGCAGTTGTAAAGGAAAAAAAACAGCTGCAGTCACTGCATTTGATCCCCACAGAGATCATTACATTTTACTGTTTCCTCAGGCCATGGCTAAATAGGGCTTGTGGTGTCTTGGGACTATAAAGCTGCATTTTTCTTTCATGGCACATCTCAGCTTCCTACAATACTCCCCCAAAGTGCAAAAAAGTTGCAAAATAAAAACAAAATATAAGGAAGTAGACTCCGAATGCTGTACTAAGCATGAAATTCCCTGAGGTGTGAGGTAATTGAAGCACCTAGCTGTCATGGTAACAGGCACGACTGCAATTAATAAAATTTAAAGTGTGCTATATGTGGAAGATGTTAGGTAGAAACCTCTACAAGCGTGTTTCTTGAAAGCCACTCCTGCCTTCCCGCTTATCCTATCCGAAAACTCGCTTGATGCATCTCAGCCAGGCATCAGACTTTCTTTAGAGATTTCAAACCTTTGTGCAAAGCTGCTGCCAGCTGTTCATAAACAGGATGATACTAAGTTTCTCTGCCCTAAGGAACAATACCAAACCCTTATAATTTGGAGAACGGAGCCTTCAGTTTTCTATAATGTGTGCTCTTGAACACCAGGAACTACTCTAATATTGCGTAAACCTCCTTTCACTGCTCGGCTTTACAGCCATCACATCAGCATGGCTTTCTAGCCAATGTCATGCTGCCCTGGAACTGAGAAAATCAATGAAGGTTAAAATCGCACACATGAAGGCATTGTGTTGATCTGCACTGCCATTAATTTAAACCATTTGGGGAGTCTAAAAAGCAACCCAATTATTTTCTATTTGCCATTCTAGTGTAGGGCTAATACACAGAGCAATACCTAGTATATAAGGAAATGTAAACCTGTCAGTTTACTGCTAAGTGACCCAGCTTATACAGATGTAATTAGAAAGTTATTAAACCACAGTCCCTTTAGCCATGGCTTCAGCTGAACAGCTCTGCTACTAATACTATCCATTAAATTGCATCTATTTATAGCTTGAGCACTATCACTTTTTAATAGCATTACTCCTAACAATCACCCAGTATATACTGTTTTGAGCATTAATCCTTGCCTGCCATTGACTACTTTTAAACACACTATAAATTAAAATTAAAAGAACCGTAGCACTATCCTTGCAGGTTGTGTTTACGAACTACAACCTCTCTTTCAGGTGTGCAGGTGGCAAGGGCCGGATCTGCTCTCCCTTAACAGTGCATGAGAGGCAAGAGGGACCACGTGGCATGGCTGGACGTGGTAGCTCACCCATGATGATGTCCCACCGAGGGCCATGTCACCTGCAAGTGGGCTGGTGAGCACCTTGCCAGCTTGGTGGTAACATTGATGCCTTCCCCAGATGCCTTCACATCTCCTTTTGAGAATCCGTGGTTAAGAGAGGGCAAAGTTTAGCAGAAATTGGCCAGGTAACCCTTATATCAAGGTGCAGCTCATTTTTTTCTGGGAGAATTTTCTCCCCATACCCATCCTTTCTGTGAACAGCCCATAGGATCACAGAGGGAACCCGATTCAAAGCACAAGTTAGACATGGGGATTTGTGCCATGTAACCAGATAGCAAGTCTCCTCTGTCTAGTCCTTGAGAAAGGTTAAATCCTGTCCCCAGGAAAGATGTCCTCTTTCCACTGACCCCTCTGGACATTTCTGAAAATCACACCTCTGCACAGGTCCATACAAGAGTTCATTAGATCCACAAAAAAAATCTTCAAAATAGGTTCAGCTGGAATGCAAATGAATGCCTGTGGCAAGAAGAAAAAAATCCCTCTTTTTTGAGTTGACCTTTTCTATGTTCATCCATAATGACTGATCTGTATTAGCATGAGAAATGGTATAATTTCAGTTGCAGCTCTTTTTAAAATCAGGTATTTTCCTAACTCCCTGCTCTATCTGAGGGGAGGTACATTTACTAGAGATTAAATCTAGAAGCATCCAGGCTTCTGAGGTTGCACTGCATGGAATAGTTTAATTAGGTAATGGTACATCAGTATTTTTAGGAGAACTTTCATTTATTACATGGAAGTGATCATAAAAGTTGAATGAGCTCTGGAAATAACTTGTTCTTTTCTGAGACTATTCAAAACCTCATCTTTATTTTTAGATTTAAAATCTATCTTAATTTTAAACTGTATAGATGTAGTGTACTTAGAACATATATAATTAGAAATGAGAAGTCTAGATTGCTCCAGATCAGGAGCTGTAAAATTTTCCTTAAGACTGACAGTTGCACTGAGTGTGGTTTACCATTGGAGACAAAATATTTCTTTATAATAAAATGGCTTGCTTCTCAAATTCTTTCAGGTACAATCATCCATCAACTGGGTCTGCTGGATCTAACCTCAATTCTATAGATATCAAGACAAACAGAAATGGAGGAATTCTCCTCCTTTAATAGCCTCTAGCCTTTTCTCTCAGCCTTTCCTCCTGCATAGGATGTGGTATTGAACTCTAAGCCCAAAGGTTACATCAACCACTTGTGACTGTACCCATAGGTCCAATGCACTGACAGTCCTGCTCTTCCTGTACATCTGTGGAATTTCTTTCACTTCGCTAAATACCGTAGAAACTGTGTTTCTGATCATGTAGCTTTCTATACTTATTTTATCTGAAAGCTTGCTCATTTAGACCTAGGCATTTTTAAAATGGAAGTATTCAGCTCCTATACCGCAAAAGTATGAAACACTAAGGTACAAAGAGAGAGTCTGTGTTCCTTAAAGGACTTTGAAGAAAAGACTGCAAGTTACAGTGGGTAAGGCTCCCTGGCATTAAGCAGTGGAAGATCTTAGAAGTAACAAATCAAAGAAGTTATGCAGTGCTAAAATACTAATAACTGCACCAGAACCATAGGTTTTGAAGCACTAAGAAGTATATATGCACCTTCTCATCAGAAATGTTTAAATGTGTACTGAAAATATTAATGTGGAAAGAATCAGTATAGAAAAACCTCAGCATATGGATGGCTTTACTGGAGTAGGCTCTTTAGCAGTGGAGAGAAGCAATCTTTAAACACAGAGGCGAGCAATCTTAATTGCTCTGACCCTTGAAATAACAGCAAAACTACTGCATAGACCACAATATGGCATGATTTTAACTAAGCTGCATAAAATTCTTGCACTGTTGGCTCACCATGATGCGTTCTAGATGAGGCATGTATCAGAAAAGAAAATTTTTGTACGAGAAAAGTCTCTTTTTCAATTTCTATTTGTTGAACAGTGATTGCATTGGCACTGAAGATGCTAAGTGTCTTTCTGGATTAGATGTTTTATGGCTCCTCATTATAGCAGTTGACTATATATATCTAAACGTTTTGTAAGAAAAGGACACCAAGGGCCCTATTGGAAGAGAACTCCTAAGCCTACATATTACCCCATTATAATCCATATAACCAGGTCTGACCTAGCGTGGCAGCTTGGTGATATATTGCCGTAACAACTACATATACACATTGTAATACAGTTCAGGCTATTACCAATAAAAGTCAGTTATCTGGCCTCTGACATTTATACAAGCCATAAATATCCAGAAATAAGAAAGCTAGATCCTGCTTTCCTACTTCTTGTCTTCCTAATGATGCAGGTTTTTTCAAACTTGTTAACAATCCTCTGTCCAAGAGCTGTTCAGCTCTATACAGTCGTTCTGCACATTTCCATTTGCTTAAAATAAATGCAAAACTTTCACTGAAGTTCTTTAATAACAATTTTTTCCTCTGTGATTCTGACAACTCTGTTGTACTGTCTCTACATTGTAAAATGAAAATTCTTAAGATGACCTGACACAAAATAGTCTAGTTTTGATGTTTGTATCGGGATCTGCTTCCCTCCCAGGAATCACTGGTATATGGCCAAAGTATATAGCCAAAGCTGGTACAGCAGACCCAAATTCTTTTTTTTCATACTGCAGCTAAAATGTTGCAAAATAAAAAATAAATGTACAATAAAAAACCATTTTCTTAAATTTTACAAAGGAGAAATGTAAGGTGGTTTTTAAAAATCCCAAATGTCCTCTATACTGGGCACATTTTGACGTATTCTGTTTTACATCGACTTCAGCCACTGCAACTGTCTTCCAAAGCCTGCACAGGCATCCAGGAAAATTTTAAATATTTCCATTCAGCCTTGGCACAGCAGCTTCTAATAGATGCACTTGGATGGTTTAATACACTTACTGAAACATTTTAAGTCACTCGGTTCAGATAAACTCTGTGTAAACAGAGACAAGCCTCGTGCCATACTTTAATTGTTCAATCTCAGCAGTCTGGTCTCAGCACCAAAACTCACAAACATACCCAACTATCCTGATTTAAAGAGCTGGTGGGCACATGCAACTCATCCTAACTTGAGGCATGGTGTAATGAGCACTTGCAGAATTATGCCTATTTTAACACTTAAATACAAGCCTTGCTGCCTAACTTGATTGCCACAGTTACAAATGTAGGCTTGTGGCAGGAAACCCCATTTGCCAGGCCTGCTCCAGATCAATGGGGATTTAATTAAGCATAAAGGCTGTGTGTAAGGTGAGCAACAACCTATTGCCCAGCTGGGGCTGACACATCTTTCCAGGTGGCCAGTCACTCTCTACCAAGTTGAGTGGATGTCACCCAAACACAACTTTAAACTAGCAGATAAACATGAAACAAGTATCTGTATGAAGATCACCCTAGCAATTTGTGTCCTGCTTTGAAACCTGATGAGGCCTTGACTGCTAGCTTTGGACCTTAATATTTCCTTTTGCAGGTAGCCCTGTTCATCTGTTCTTTTTTTTTTGACATCTTGTCCTGTCTTCCGTGCTGTCATCCTCATGTTTGTTCCTCCACTGCCTGCATTAGTTCCTAGGCCTCATACTATCTTGCTGGTATCTGAAGTCCACAACACCTACCAGGCTTCTGCCCTGCCCCTTGGTTTGACTCTTTCATGACTTCTCCAGTTCTTGGTTTTGTTTGTCAAGATTTGACAAACTGAATCAGACTGTAGCTTGCTGCATCTGCTTCTACAAAGTTCGAGAGCCCTGACTACTGTAAACATATAATAAAAGAAACTTGTTGAGACTGGGAGGCTCTACATTGCTCGGTGTCATTTTTTTTATTGAATGTAACATGATGAATTTTGGGAATGGCACATCTGCTCTCCTCCACAATTTCAAGGGGAATGTTGGAGGCAAGTTGAAGGAAGAAAAATGTATCAAAGGCTATTAAACACAAAGATACCATCTGTGGTTCAGGAAGGCCCTGGACTGCAAATCACCAAAACCTTGGGAAATACATCAGCAAAGTGTCACTACACTCTGGCCCTACTCCATCCTGCTGTTGCCTGCAGTTGGATGCAGACGTACACGGTCCAAGAAAGATGTTTTTATGTTCTCAGGTAGCCAGGGGAAAATCATCATGAACATTTATAATCAACTGTATTTATTGGGGGGGAATCTGGAAAACTGAAGGTGGGACTCCTACCATCTGCTTAATAGAGCCACTGCTTCAAGTACCTCTGTAATTGCCTATGTGCCAAAGAACTGACTGATGGCACCAATGGACGTCTTCCAGAACAGCAATATTCCTGTATGAGTGTCTCCCCATAAAGTTTAAGGTAGTGCCTTTCCAAATGACCTGCCTTCTAGTCAGAGAGAACATGGTGGTGGTGGGAAGAGGGACGTAAGCCGAAGGACTCTGTGAGGGAAGGCAACAGGGAACCCACAGAGCCCACTGAAGTAACTGAAGGCGGGAGAAAAAGGGACACCAGAGTGAAACAACGCCCCCACCCCAGCCAACAGCATAGTTGTCTTTTCTATGGGTTACAGACACCACGGGGCAAGCAGTGCCCCAGGCATGGAGGGAAAGCTGTAGTTTTAAGGCCTCCATAAGCAGAAGAGGCCTGAAACAATAGTCCCTGAGCTGGGCCATGAGCTTGGATGACAGATGCCCCAACAGAGATGAACTTCCTGACAGATGGTATATCTCCCCAGTGTCAGGAAATGTCACTCCTTGAAGCCCCCCTAATGGGGGGTGCAGAATTAAATAATGTGTTGTGGAGACTTGCTAAAAGGCTAAAGAAGGTTGCTCCATTTCTGAACAACCTGGGAAATACAGAGCTGCACTGTGCACTGATGTAGCAGTGGAGCCTGTTTCAGCCCTAGCAAAGAAGGACAAGATTGGACAGGATTTGAGCTGGGGTAGCATAAACCCTGAGCCCTAATCCTGTTGTTTCTGAAAGCAGATGTGTTTCTTTTATGCTCTAAATGTGCTCGCTCCTCAGTTCAGGCCCCAAGTACTGAGGAAGGGAGCGTGCCAAGGGACCCAGACACGTGGGCAGGAGGTGCTGGCTGCAGGTGAGGAGACACCGCAGCACGGGCAACTGACACGTACCCCAGCATGGAGCTGTCTGGGGGTAACCTGAGCATCTGGCAAGTCTATCTGCAGCAATGTTCTACACCATTTTTCCAAGATACTCTCTTTTCCCCCTCTGTGTGACTCCATGCAGTGACCTAGTGGACCCCTAGGAAGAGTCCAGCTCCAATACAATTAGCGCTAACATCAGAAAATGTCTCCCCATCACACAACTCCATATAGCCAGGGCACAGCTTGAACACATTTATTCTGTGCAAAGCTTATGAAGAATTTGCATTAGAAAACAGAGACAAATGGAAATTTTGGCTTTCACTGCTGTTTTCAAAGCAAATGTCACCCTAAGAGCTATTTACCTATTATCTAGATTCTGTTGCTGATAATGCTAGCTTTGCAATATGAATTTTTAAAATTTATTTTAAAGCAATATTAGGAAATGCATTTTGCACCATGTAATTATATTAATAAATAAATTTGTTTGATGTTAAATATTTATTCTTCTTTCACTGCAATCATACTTTTGATGCTGCATATATTTACAACGAAAAAATGCATTTTCAAATGTCTGCAACCTGGTTTTATGATTATTTGTTAATCACAATCCATTAAAACCTTAAGGTTTTGAGTGGAGGGTTTCAGGTTCTTTTTTTTTGAATGGTCTTTTTTGCTTTGGTTGCCACAGTGAAAAGAAAAAAGTAATTTGGGTTTAGCATGTAGAATTTAACTAAGCTTTATTTATTTTATTGTCAGAAGTAATAATAGGGAGTAATTTAAGTACTTTGAAGATGTGCATTTAGTGGTCTTTGAAGCATAATCCCATTAAGATTAATAATGAATTACATCTGAGAAAGACTATGTCCCTTAATGCTAATGTCTTTTGCAAGGTGGATAAATCGCTCAATTTAACAGCAAAGACAAATGTGCAGAGGAGCTGTAGTTGCACTGGCTTATTTGATGTTGGGAGGTTCTAATTTTGGTGGGGTTTTTTTTGGTTGGGTTTTTGGTTTTTTTTTGGTTTTTTGGTTTTTTTTTTCTGTCTAGAAGACCTAGAGACTCATGGTCATTGAAAACATTTGAGTAAAGCCATTCCCAGGGATGACCAGCTCCCTCAAATAATCACCATCCACTTCTCTTAACTGCAAACCTCACTGATAATAGTTCCACCATTGCTGAAGACTTCAGTTTTCCCAGCAGGTCTTGGTCATGGTGTGCACAGAAAGCCTGAAGCAGCCAATGATGAAGAGAATGTAGACAGTCTAGTTCTACTTTGGCTCAATAAACTGTTCTCCTAAGTGTCGCATGTGGTCTTTCACAGAAACCAGCATTCAGGATACCAACTTCAAACTTCACTCAGTGGTACTGCAGTGTTCCAAAGGAGAGAGATTCTGCTTCTTTGCCTGGAATGGCAACTGTCATGGTTTTGGTTTCAGCCCAGCCGGTAACAAAGCACCACGAAGTCACTCACTCAATCCCAACCCCCTCCCCTGGCTATGCTGGGTTGAGGAGAAAATACAAAGGCAGGCTCGTGGGTCGAGATAAGAACTGGGAGGGATCACTCCTCACTTATGGTCATGGGCAAAAGACAGGCTCAACTTGGGGAAGAAACAAAATCAATTTAATTTACTACCAATCAAATCAAAACAAGGATATTGGGAAGTAAAACCCAACCTCAGAACACCTTCCCCCCCACCCCTCCTTCCCAGCTCAGCTCCATTCCCGGTTCTTTCTACCTCCTCCCCCCAGTGGCACAGGGGAACAGGGGATGCAGGTTGAGGTCAGCTTGCCACACGTTGTCTCTGCCGCTCCTTTCCTCAGGGGGAAGATTCCTCACTCGTCCCCTGCTCCACCGTGGGGTCCCTCCCACAGGAGACAGTCCTTCACCAACTTCTCCAACGTGAGTCCTTTCCGCAGGCTGCAGTTCCTCACAAAC
>VYZV01005056.1:3054-13581 GCA_013401275.1 Pandion haliaetus | reverse complement strand
CTGCAGGTTCCCCTTCTTAAATCTGTTCTCCCAGAGGCGCTACCACTGTCACTGATGGGGTCGGCCTGGGCCAGAGGCGCTTCTGACTTGGAGTCGGAGGAGCTTCCAGCAGCTTCTTACAGGAGCCACCTCTGCAGCCCCCTCCCCCGCTGCCAACACCCCCCTGCCCCGCGCCACACAAACCCATAACAGCAACATATTTTGCTGCATGCACAGCTATGAAGTAAAAGGTAGGTAGATATAAAGCATGGCCTGGCTCTTCTAAGAGGAAGAGGGATGCACCCAAGGACTGAAACAGAACCTGCAAAGTAAAGAGCTAAGTTACGGCTCACACTAGCCAGACCATACTGAGGAAGAAGCAATCTCCTTTTAGCCTCCTTTCAGGTCCAGCCTTGTAGCAGAGAGCCTTGTAACAGAGATCTCTGTTCCCACTCAGGTAGGGTAAACATCACTGGCAGGACACCAGGCAGAACCTTCTCCTGTACCCTGCTATTACATGGGTGTTAGCCAAGTCTTCATCCTGCTTAATTTATAAGAGCTAAAGAGATCACATTACACACTGGTACAATCACAAAATCAGTGCTGCTTTGCCCAACAAATATTGGTATATGTCAGTTCTGGTTACAATCGGTTCAAGGGGCAACAAACTCACAGTATATACAGCCTTCAAAGCACCTATTAAAAATACATTTTTATGTTGTAATTGCTTACTAAGATAGATGCATTGATTTCTTTCCCTCACATCTGAGATGCAATTGCACAGACTTATATTCAGGAGAATGCATATAATATACTTGAAAAACTAAGCATGAAGAATCAGTTTAGATTTCACTGAGTGTGAATTTGGGGAGAAAAATGATCCTTCCTCCTTCTCACTATTAATGCAGTAGGGTTTATTTTTGAATGAAGGCAATATGAGCTTAAATTAAATGTCAAATATAATTTAACATTAAAGCATGAAGTGGCTGAGCGTATTCGTGTCAAAACTAGCAGCTCTTCTGAGTGGTTAATTGCTATCTACAAAATAATAACCTATAAAAAGATCTCTCATTTTCAGTAGTGAGGCTTAAATTTACTGTACTGGAATAATTCTAACAAAATAGAGCTTAGAAGCCTTTTAAGTCACCCATGCCACATGAAGACACACAATGCCAAATAAAAACATCTGCAATCTGGTTGCCTACTTCTCTGGGAGATGTCTAGACTCCTTTTATAATCAGCAATGAGAAACAGACACTTCTAGGCTGCAGTTCATCTTGTCCTAAACTAGATATCTAAAATAGTCCAGAATAATCACAGCTGAAAAGTGCCTATTTCTCTCCACTGACTGTAAAGGAAGCCAGGACTGATTAATTCAGAGGCAGAAAGCTACAAGTCAATGTGTAGTTTTGATCATTTTCTGCCAACAGGATCAACTGAACAATGCTGCAATTATATATTTATTTATTTTTCAGCAACACCTGATAGGTAACTACAATTAGTGTTAGCAAGTGGCTATTCTATGAAACATGCTGCCCACTTTAGAAAGTAGTGAAATCCTTGCCTAAAGAAACTCCAAGTCTGAGATTTTAGCTCTGGGGCTGAACTCTGGAAAGACATTACAGCAATCAAAACAGCTAAAACTGAGCAAAACCATCCCAATGGACCTAACCTTCCATGCATTTGTACACCTGTTTAATTCTAGCCATACAAATAGTCCCACAGGGCAGATCTAGAGGACTTTTTATATAAGTTGTTGGCTACCAGTGGGCAAAGGTCTGTATGCTGTAGTTCAAGGGACTGGCTGGAAACCTCCACTAAACCAGCTGAGTCCTACTTGAAGGAAAGGGCAGTTTCAATAGGGGAAGACAAAGCAGAGAGGACAACACATGCTTTTGATATTGGTATACCTCCTTCTCCAGGTTAAGTTATGACTTAATTTTTTTTTTTTTTTTTTTTGGTGGTATTCCTAAATATGTAACAGCATAAATAATCAGAATATCTGACTCAATTTCATTAGGAACAGCTAGACAAAATCCTGATATGTGTGAAGTTAACGGCAAAGCTATCACAGACTTAAATTGATTTACAACTTCAATCCTTCAGCATTTATAACAACTGAAAATCTAAGGTGGTTTCCAGAATATGAAATAGCAATATGGCATTGTAATGTCTCTATACAACTACTTCTGCTAGAAGAAGGAGGAAGAGATTTGAGATAAAAGAAAACAAGAAATCAGTTTTGTAAAGGCATTATCATTGGGGTCGATGAATATAAAAACAATAAACTATAATTTTCATCATGATTTCTTGTTTGTCTTCAATGTTACATTTCAGAAGCATAGTACAGTTGTCCAATTTCTGCGGAGTGACAGGAACTTGCCATGTTCATTTGGGCATATCCACTCATACAGGTTTGATATAAAAGTTCACAAGGGTCACGTAAGTCACATGATGAAGAGTGTTGGAAAGTTAAACTAATAATCTGAACATTAAATACACCTTAAACAGTAAGAATTAATACATAATCAGAAAAGCATTGAGTTAGATTTCTAAATGGTAGGTATAATATGGAGTGAGTGATAGGGATGAAAGAAATGGTAGGTAAGCAGCCTGGAATCACAAGGGAAGGAGTAAGCAAATCCTGTCCAAACCTTTCTACCCAAACAGATGCATCTAAGCCCTACGGAGCTGCTTTTTTACTTTAAGATGAAAAACTTTGAAATGTAAGCAAGGCTTAAGTCTCAATGAAAGTTACTGTTTTGTTTGTTCTTCTATGTCCAAAGTCAGTGCTGACAGCGGGCAAGCAGCCTGATACGGGAGGAGGCCAGAGACAGCTCATGGCTTTGGTAACACAGTCGCACTCTGCACGGCCATTGCCAAATGTGCAAATCTGCAGGAGGGTTTTACACCGTGGCACAAGCCTTGGGCATGGTGCTGACATCCTGGACTGTCTGCCAGCTTGGCCACCACCCACCCTCCCTGCAGATTATCAGGTGCCAGCCATGAGCTGTTTTGAGTGGCTCCCAGCTCCTTCTGCCCGCTGTCTGAGAAGAGGTGCTGCCATGTTGGCAACGGCATCTCAGCACCGTCAGAGCAGCCCTGAACTACCTCATTTGCAGCAGCATGAGCACAAGTCTTCGTTTGCCAAAGCAACAGTCACTCTGTAGCTGGGGAGGTTACAACAGCCATGAGGGAGGTTCCTCACCCCAGTGATCTCTGACTGATAAAGATAGTAAGGATCGGAGTGTTTTTTCAAGCCCTAGCACAGAGTGCACAGGACACACCTCCTCTGCTGCCATTCATCCCCTTGGCATACCATGGACAAGCACAGAGGGGCTTAGGGTTATTTCACGCTCTCAGCTGAGGCCTAAGGTACAGGTTGTTGGTGTATTCCTGATTTCCAGTTTGGCTATTGGTAGGAGCTTGCTGATGCGGCTCCTCCTCCACACATAGCTTGTGAAGCCTTTTACAACCTCAATGCCTTTCCTCACTGTGACTTCTGCCTACCCTCTGCTGCCCCAGCTCATGAAGGGACACAAGAGCTATCTGCCCTGTTAATAGGCATGGGTCCACACTGCAGAAAGCAGGAGCAGGCAGCCATGGTAATCGTATCTTCCTCATTTCAGAGGTATGCCATGCATTGATGTGCAACTACTCTTGCCAGCCCAAGATGGAAAAAGCCAAAGAAAGACTGGCGCTTTGCTACACTGGGTAGAAAAAACAGCTATTCAGATTGCTGAAAAAGACAGTGTAACATCCAGGGGATGCTGTAGCACTATGCGGAGCGTCTTGCATTGAACTTGCATTGAAAGAGGGGCAAGAACATCCTTGTGCAGTGACTCCAGTGATTACATTGTGAGAACGGAAAGTGGGTCAGAAGGCTTGTGTGGAAACAGTGGCAGATGCAGTAAAACTCTGGCATGGGCAAACGTCACTTAATCTGGCATAAGGTCTGCTGACATTGGTTCAGTTGGGAATATTACCTATTTACTTGTTAGCAATTCTGAACTGGTACTGTGTGGTGTAATCACTTATTTGTGTCACCTGGATTCTCCTATTTCAGCAAGGCACCAAGAGCCCTCTTGCTACTGTCCAGCTACAGCCTTTGGTTCTTAGGCTACTGTAGAGACCTAGAGGTCTCTACACCTCCTACCTAAAGCCTGGTAACCTGCTCCTGTCAGTGCCATGATGCTTCATTAATGTAATCCATTCACCAGCAGCTCTGCCTTCAGTATATTTATAAGGAATGTTTTAAAATAAGAAATAATTACTTAGCCCACTGAGAGAGGGTCTGAATACCTTATAATACTGATCATATTAAAAATCTACCTGCTGTATTTGTTGTATGGTCTCCTATGCCTCTGCAAGCTGAACTCCATCAAAAATAATTAAGAACATTCTCTGAAACCTGAAGATTTGCTGATTTAGCAGAAAAGATGGGTTGTAACAGATGAACTCCAGCAAATTTTGCTGAGGTGGTTTAGATGTTACTGCTCTCAGTTATTTTTCGCATTCTTCTGCCAAAGTTACTGCCCCTGGACAGAAGGGCAAACTAAAATGTGGGTCCATATCTCACACAGCCCCTTCAAACTGCTGACATACCAGTCTGCAAAGTGATGCCCTTGAAGCACAGGTGTCCAGTCTTTTTTTGTTGACCCTGATAAAGGGCAGATTTGAAAGAAACATCTCCATCAAAAGCCTTAAAAACAAAAGATGGGGAAACAAAAATGTATCAAAACTACATCAGTTTTCTCTCCCACTTGTTCTCTTGATGAATTCAAGTCACATCTTTGTTTCTCTACAGCTGTCCTGTCTCTGTTAGCTGCTAATTTTAGCCAGGGTTCTCCATTACGGGGAAAGATGAAAAGGAAGTTATGAAAGGATGTGAGCCACAGCTTTCCTAAACCTTTTATATTTTCTAAATTTCTCAGTCAGCTCCAAAATACCTTTTCTGGTTCTATCACAATTCCAGCACACAGAATGGAAACACAAAGTGCCAAACAGATGTGGCTATTTGTAAGAAAAAGCCAAAAGCTTCTGTCCTCTCTCAATGATCTCTGACTTTCGGAAGCTTGCCTCAACATTCATCAAATATTCCCTTTGTCTGTTGTCATCCATCTTAAATACATAAAGAACTCATTCATGAATGTATAAACTTTTGTCAGTCTCTAAAGTAAATGGAGTTTTCTTTCAAAATGCTTTAAATCAAAATCGCTCAGTGCATGGTGCTTTCTACTGTTATCCTCCTTTCTTCAGAGAGCGTGTCTGCTTTTGATCCTTTATTCCAGACTTCTCCCCAGCACTGATTTCTCTGTCAGTTTGGGAGCTGTGCCCTGTGTTAATGTTTAGACGGCGTATTTTGATGTTTTTCCTGTCTCACTTCTTAAAAATACCTCTCTTAAAATTGGTGCTGATAAAGGTTAAAGACGCTCAAGGATAATGTAGTTGAGGCTTTTGTTCTTCCTCTGCACCCCCCACTATTATGTGAAAAAAACAGTCAAATAACTGTTGATGGCGCAGAAATTCCATTTGAGTTGCGTCAAGCTCTGCACCTGCACAGGTAACAGACTTTGGTCCATCCTACTACAGAGTAAGGGCCCAAACTCACCAAGGACTAAAGACCATAGTCCAGGAAAAAGTTCCTGTTCAGGAAGCAGAAATCAATCTCTCCATTTCCTGCTTGGAACCCCCCTGTCCCTCATATTATGCGCTGAGGGAATTATGATCTTGCTTTGAAAAGCCATTTCTGTCATGCTGTGCAAGGAGACCACCATTTAGGATTCAGGAGTTGTGTCATCGCTTCCCAAACAATATTCAATCTTCTTTGGACACTGCTTCATATATATACCTTTCTCTAATGGTTAAATTGTCTTTATTAATCCAGTGAGAAGAGTGGCAACAAGACGGCAGAGGCTGAGTCAACTCTAAGACAGAATGTAGCCAAAAGAGCAAAGAAAACTTCCTCTGGTGTATGCGTGTGTGTGGGGGGTGTGTGTATATATATATATCTTTTTTTTTTTAATAAACTTTTGCATTACACTGTCTCTGAAAGTGAGAGAAGTTAAGAAGCAATGGAGAACTCTGAGATAGAGTAATTGGAAATGTGTCCTTCTGCAGCTCTTATTCACTGCTGGTGTTCAGCAATAAAAAGAGAATTGCAACCATGAATCACAAACACTACAGTGCTGTCTTAATACTGCCTTTCAAGAACTGAAGAGACAAATACCACTTAGTCAAGGAGAAGCCCTCATATATCTGATACACCTCCAAATGCTCTGTGATTAATCTTTTTTCTTAAAAACAAACAAAACAAAACAAATACTAGTTGAACAAAAAAATTCCCACGATGGAATGAGGCCACTGGTGAGCAACAGTAGAACTTTACATAGAAAAGACCCCAAACACTTTACTAAAGCTATCAAAAGAGCTATTCTTTTAGGTAGTTTTGGAGTAAATAAAACAACACTTACTCCTTTAAGTGATTTGTTTGCATTAAATGATTCATTTGCATTTATTTGTCTAATCCCAGAGAGGTTATTGTGCTGCAGCATACTCACATTCAATTGGGCTATTCTTTAAAGCCAAGTGCTGTGGCTTCTAAAGTGGGAGTGTGGATGCTGGATTTCAGCAGAGTTGGAATCCACTACGTAAATTGAAAGAGTTTGCTATTCTGTATTGTCCGTATCACATTCACTTGTTGAAACAACATCAACCTTTCAGCAGTGGGAAGCGGGCGGCCTGGGGAGAAGGGGGGATTCCTGACATGCCGCGTGGCCCTTTGGGAATCACTGTGAGATGCGTTTGCAAGAGCGTGGGTGGCTGCCACTGTTCTTGCTGTGAGCACTTTATGAACAGCTTCCACAAGCCTCTTCAGGATTATGGTCCCGTACTGCTTAACTGGAAGGCAGTGAGAGTTTCAAGTGCAGGTCCCTCCCAAAAGTCACACGTGCACTTTGTACTTCAAGGTGGGACTTGAGTTTTTGGTTAGGCTGGCTTTCACTGCCATTTCTGCCTACGTGCTCTTGCTGCTTCTCTTGCCCCATCACCGGCCCTCATATGGATCAGGGAGCTGAACTGGTAAAAGTCTATAAAAAATATGAAGTGAACAGATTTTTGCTCATTTAGCACCGTGAACTGGCTCACCATGACTGATCATGGGCTTAATGCAAGAAAGAAAATGGAGGCACATGGCTGGGGTAGGACAGAAGAAAGTTTTTACAGTGGTTTATATTATTAAATCACACCCTCAGTTTATGTATCATCTATCTACCTCTCTATCAATCCTTCCCCATGTGCAATGCTTTAGGAGCTGTGGTTGAAAAAGACACTTACGTAAGCGCTAATGCAATCTGAATAAACGGTGGCATTTAGGCAAGGGCAATGGGGGGGTGAGACAGCCATTACATAATGTAATTGGAGATTTATCCACCAAAGCTTTACATTTTGAGTGGGACAAACTGGATGTCCCAGAAACCAGCAGTTAAACAAACACTGAATTTGTAAACCCATTCAGAATTTGTAAAAAGTATTGTTGTTTTATTACTGTTATTTATCTTGATCGCGTTTGTTCTGCTTAAAAGAAATAAAACACAGGCGCTCTTTGCTTTAATTACTGGGCCTATTCTTTAGTAAACAATGAAAAGTGATTAGAGATGTTTTTTGGCATGCACAGTCCAAAACCACCTAGTGAGAGTTCAAAGAACAAAGCAAATGCTTATTGGAAGAAATTACTCAGCTAACTAAACTTGTATATCTTTGAGTCAGACATTTTTTCAGCATCTTTACCCCATTTATCAATGCACAATTACTGTCACTATTGTGTTGTGTCATTAGGCGTAAGGTTACAAGTGCCAGTCAGAATAAAAAAATTGCAGTAATGTTGGCATAATTTTTCATTATCATCTTCATTAACCACAGCTAGTGGGAGTAGGAGTTTATCCTTGCTGTTGTCATTGTCATGACAACGCTTCCAAAGCTTGTCTGCTGAGAGTTCACCAGATACAAAAAACTGAATGTCCTCATTATTCTGCTTCTTACACTCTCACCCATGCCAAGGGTGATCCAAGATGCACAGGGCCCTTGATTTATCCCCTGTGATTTCTCTTGACAGCCTGGTATGGTGTCTCAGCTTAAGGCAATCGGTCTGATTTCACAGTTTAATTACTGCTAATCTGAAGGAGCGTGGCCAATGCTAATGAGCCAGCAGCAATCAAAGCAATAATGGCTAAACTCGCCCTGTTTCATTCTTCTCTTTTTATTAAAACACCCCTGCCCTGAAATAAGCAAGTAATTTCTCCTTCTCTGCATAACTGCATCGAGAGAACAGACAAGCCTCATGTGCAAGTTGGTGTTATTTCAGAAGCACACTGCAAGATTCCTTTATATTTTGCACTTAAACCCCTGTTTAATGGTAGTTTCCAAACAGCTTTGATTCAAGAAAAGAATCAATAATTGGAAAAGACTCATTAGCAGATCACTGCAGAACATCCACGGTGGCACACCAGGGCCAAATTTGAGATGGAAGACTCCCTTGATTTTTGCAGCTGGACATCACCAAATTATGCAGCATATGAAAATATCTATGACAGGAGTGCAAAAGAGAACCCAGAGTATTCAGAAAGGGCTTTATCATAAAAGGAATTAATTATAAAACTGGATAACAATCTACCCTGCAAAATGACCTGTGCCCTCAGTGAACACCACCCAACAGCTGCGACTTGCACATCCTCCCTTTTCTAGAGCTTCTCTCCTATTATTGAAACAGATGAAGAAAAGCATAGAAAAGTATCTTCAGCACCGATTTCTCTCATTCACACCAGCCCAAACACCAGGAGTAACTCCAGGAAAATAAAAAGAATCGAGCCCCTTATCTACCTTTCTGTACACCCATTATGAGTGTACACTGCATTACAAATTCCTTCAGATAAATTTTTGTTGGCCTTTTTCTTCCTCAGAACAGAGCCTATATTTTAAAATATTTACTGTCATGATTTTATTAACGTACAAAACCTTTTACACTTTAATGAGTGTGCAAAAAGAAAGTAACTTCTTAGAAGCAAGAGCCCCATCAGTGTAAATCCTAGATATTTCAGCAACCTTCATACAGCTATTTCATGTTTACTCTGGTAAGCCATAAGCAGACTCTGGCCCATTTTGAATTAAGTAGAAAAAATTGTGTTTCAGTGTTACTGTGTGTGATTTATGATATATAAATAGAAGGTTAGGCAATATTTTGCTTGTTAAATGACATGGGAGGAAGAATGATAGTGAAATCAGCCATAAATAAGGGGTTTTAGAGCAAATTTTGAAGAATGTGAACTGCTTGTCTTGTGCTTGTCACAAGTTTATCTGTCATTACTTCAAATTTGGTGTTGCCCAATTAACCTGAAGGAAAATAGCTTTTTAAGAATTTTGTGGGCACCTAGAAATACCTGACCAGAGTTAAAAATCACATCTTCTTTGTAGATAAAGCTGTTTAATAAAACAGTAAATATTAGAATGTACCGTTTGCTTTTTACAGCAGTGTCATTTAAATTTGTAATATAGCAAGACAGTGACGCTTTATAGGATTAAGTCTATTATAAATCATTTTATCTCATCCATTCATTAAAGAGATGTTCTACCAGTGATTGTTTCACATTCACAACATTGTATTTGAAAATAGAAAAGTCCAGACTGTAATGCTATAGAGATCTGTTGTTTTGCAGCGTTTTTACACTTATTGTACCTATTTTTTTTTACTCTGTCTCAGTACAAGAAAAATAATGCTATGGGTACTCACAAAATACGACTATTTCCATAAGATATGTGAGAGGGAGAGAGTGTCACAAGAGGGGAACATCTTTCTAGTATTTTGTACTTCATCATAGCACTGTCAGAAGATGCCAGTGGAGACTCCAAGTCATTTTAAAGAACCACTTCATTTACAGCAAAGGAGTTCACTCTTAATTAAGTTGGAAAGCCTCTGGGGCTTTCTCCAGCCTTTGCAATTCTGATTTCCTTGGAGAACTCCTGGTAAAACTAAGAGATCCAGAGATTTCAGTGTGATTAAGACCCTATTGACACAGACATTAAAATGGCACTAGTCAAATGTGTCAACTATGCCATAAACGTTACACAAAAAACCCTGTCCACAACAGCTCAGGTAAACTGAACTAGAAGTCTGCCAGTAATGACAGAAGTATGGAGTAACTATGAGGCACAAATGATAACAAGAAAAAGAAGAAGAAAACAACCTAGGTTTAAGATCTCACTTGTCTCCATTAGTACACCTCCTCGATATTCATCTGCCTTAGCTGGCTGAGGAACTGGGAAATCTTGGTGTAAAGTGAAAAAAACCCAACATGTGGAGCAAGGAACTGCATGTATGAAAGAGTTACAATTCCCTTATCTTCTAACTTAGAATATATCTTTAAAGCAAGAATGTAATCTGGTGCCACCAAACTGATACGGTATAGCTACATCGAAGATCTGAAGCCCTGTAAATAAAAGTGACATTTCAACATAAGGCTAAATTCTCTGATTTGGTTCACTGGAAAACTCCAC
>VYZV01005055.1:0-94494 GCA_013401275.1 Pandion haliaetus | reverse complement strand
GAGTAATACTTTGTGGGTAAGATTTGCATTGTGATATCAAGATGCCAATACCAACCGCACTAATGTTGTCTATAGTCTTTATACTTTGCAGCTTAAGGGCCAAGTTACAGGCACTCAGACAGAGCCTAAGGGATTCCTTCTTACGTCTAGCTGTCCAAAGATTGGATTGAGACACCCTATCTATCCATACGAAAATAATTTGCAATTTTGTGTCAATGTACGATCTATCCTGTACAATTCCTGGGATACTTGGACCCACGATACTGGGTGGTCCAAACAGTGGAATCCCGAAAATGATGGGCCTTTCAAACTCTGTACCTGTATACCACATTCAGATACACAATCCCATCTGGGAAAGTGGCACGTGGTGTTATGAACATCAGGTATGAGGAATTTACAGCAATAGAGATCGGTGCTGTCATAGACACCATTTATTGGGCAATCGCTTTACTTATAAACTGTTATTCTAAAGGTATACTTGGAATGCTTTTCCTTTTCCCACAGCTTTGGCAGCCCATATCAATCATCCATCACTTTATAGTAGCATGAAACTTCTTTCGTCCATGCAGTTGAATAGGAAACCATGGAGCTTGGGGTAATTTGAATCGGTAAATGAAAAAGAGTGGCATGATAATGTACATGTCTCCTTACTCAAATCCTTTACCAAAAATTTGAATCTAAGTGAATGTTGGATTTGTGTAGCACTCCCAAAAACAGTGAATCAAGGGTTTGCTGTTGCATGTATACTGATTGATCAGGAGAATTGATTAATGATATTCATAAAATTTGGGAAGTTAGTTTGACCATGCAACAAGTCCAAAAAGGTGATAAGTCCTGGGGATTTACTAACACTGTTTCTTGGCTCACTTCTTGGTTTCCTAATTTAGCTACATGGGTAAAGAAGGCACTTGTGATTCTTTTCTTCGTGATAGTAATTGTAGTTTGCTTATTTGTAATTTTACAATGTATTGCTGGATGTTTTTCTATGCTATTAAGTAAATGTAAGTTGGCAGATTGGAAATATAGATAATTTGTAGTTGCAGGGATGCAACAAAAACAAAAGGAGGGAATATTATGGAAAATAAATGAGCTATAGAATTTAGAAATCAATAGGCATTATAGAGTAAAGATTAATGATAGCATTAGATAGACTATATACAGCTGTGTAACTACAGGTGTTTAAACAATGTGAGTATTCACTACATCCCCTGTATAGTCCCTACCAAGGTTGGTCTATTGAGTGAATCAGTAGGAAAAGATGAACATAAAATTAGCAAGATAGTTAAGTGAGCTGATAATGATGATCTTAACTGATAAGACAAAGAACTAGACAGACAGAGAAATAGAGTAAACATATATGATTAAAAGGTTAATTTCTAAGAATTTGAAATTTCTTGAATAGAACACTTAGAATACCTAGAATTAGAATAGACTAAACAGTAATCTTGAAATAAATGACTATTGTGACCTTGAAATGGACCAATGGACTTCGCCATCAAAAGCGGGATGGAGACGGAATCAAAAGAACCTGCTTACCAATGGAAATTAATGGACTTTTTGACTGATCAAGAAGAATGAAGAACTAAGAAGACAGTGGAAAATTTCGGTGGACTTTGGTGGTTATGTAATGCGTATGAAGGTTATATATATCTGGAAGATTGTGACAACCAGTTGCCATTCACTGAGGTGGTGGCCCAACTCTGAGCTGTGTTGTATAATAAAAAGCAAACCCAGTGTACCCGATCTCCCTGCTGTTATTTTGCTTTAACACATATCCCCTGGGTTGTGCCCAGCGCACCATGTTCTGACATGCAGGTAGTGCCCTGGAGATCAGGCACTCAGCTGGGTACAGACATTGCCTTGCTTGGAAAACAGGCAGAGGGAAATTCAGAGTTTTCTGTGTACTCAGCTTCTCTCCGTAGCAGTCCCCTCAAAAGGCCAAGCAATCCTCCCCCCCCCCAGCGCAAAGGACCCCTTGGAGCAGGGCACCTCCATGCAGTGCTGCAGAAGTTGTGTGCTCCCTGTCAGTGCTGGTGGGTTTTACTTCATTACCCCATCAAACGGGGAACACGTGCAAACCAGAGCACATCGTGCCCTGGTGATGGGGTGGTGGTCGGTGCAGATGGGATCCTGGCTGAGGGCAGGCAGCTGGTGGGGCTACGCAGGATGGGTGCTCAGGCCCACCAGGATCCAGGGAGGGCTTGGAGCCATTGGCTCACTCCCCAGCTTTGCTGGCCACAAGGCAAAAACTTACCTGGAGCAGAGCAGGTGATGATTAAAAAAGTATGGAAGGAGGCAGCATAGTGTGGAAATCCTGGGAATGGCCTGGATTTTGGGGGGGATGGGGTGCCAGGTCTTTCATCTACCCCCACAGGAGGACTCCCAGGCTGCTGTGGTATATACATCACTCTGTGTTTTAGGGAGGACGTGCTCATGGACGAGTCATGGAAATGGGATCAGCTGCCCCCTCTGGCTGTGGCAGCTTTTCCTTACATAACCTACATGGCTTCGCTGGGCCTCATATTCCTCACCAGAAAAATTCATATTTCTGTTTACTGACCATATATTGGTGCTTCAAGGTTTCTGTAATTTATATCTGCAGTGAGCTATGAAACACTATGAGGGCAATTGCTACACTAGGGTAGTTGTTTTGTCTACTTGTCCATCTATGCCAGATTTTCCTGCACAGTTCTCTGCTGTTGCTTACTGTGCATCTGCATGGCTGCCAGCACTTGCAGACAGTCTGTGCGTAAATGCTACTATTCCACTTGTTAAAGAATAACAGACTTTTGTAGAACTTTGTTAGCCCTGATTTTCCACCATTTTAAGGATTTCATTGTGATACAGCTGGCTTTTTTCATTAAATATACTTAATGAAGCACTTTGCAAGATAAAAAGGAAAAATTTGCTAGTCAGATCTTGTTACCATTGCTTGATGACTGGAACAAGCTGATGCTATTTAGGGAGACTTCTCTATTCAAGGGCTTGAACACTGCTTCAGGTATCCTGGAGTTTTCAGGAGAGGCTGGAAGAATGAGAAACTTCTGCAGTATCACCTGTCACAAACATGCCAGGCACAAAGTAAATGCATTTGTGCACAAGGTGGCAATGTTCTCCACAAAAAGGACCTTGCATTCTTTGCCACAGTCTGCCTGTGTACTTTTAGACATAATGCTGGTTTCAGTGAAATATCTATGGCAGCGCTTGAGACGCTTAGTTCTGCTGTGTGCGGGATTGAAGTCTCTGTGAATATATACAGTGAGATATGCACGCCAGCTGTATGTTCAAATACATCTCACTGCAGGCATGTGTAAATCTGTCCCACAGGTTTCTAACAGCTTTAGCTAACGCACCAGACAGCAGCTTGTTTTTTCTGCGTTCTGAACCTGACTATTACTGCACATAAACATGGTGTCTATAGCATTAACTTTGCAAGACTGTTTTTCAGGAAGAATAAATCTGTCACCATGTTGGTCACAATAGCTGGCCAGACACACTTCTGATTCACACATCACCACAGATCCAGGCGTCTTGTCCACAAAAACATCACATCTAAATCAGTCTCCAGAAGGAGCATGGTTCCAATCCCAGTAAAGGCTGAGGAATGGGCTCAGCCTGTCTGGAGCAGAGCAGTCCCATCCCAGTGCATGAGATATGTGAAAGTTTTCACAAGACTGAAGTGGGCCAGTTCCTTGTTGTTGACCCTGTCTGAGGTAAGAGCATTCCCGTGGCTTTCTCTAGGATGGTCTGCTTCTCTTTTGGAGAAATGCCTACATAAATAGATGTCTTTTACTGGGTGAGCTACATGGGCTAAGCATTAGGACTCTCCTGATGTAGAGAGTAGAGATCACTCCAGACCAGGAGCAGACACCTCTAGACTGAAAAAACTGTATTGAGTGAAGAAGCTGAGGGCTAATATCTGTCAGTGGTGTTAAAAAAGACCCAGAAACTTAAAAACCCCCAAAGTTTGTATTGAATACGGTATTGGTTTGAAAGAAGACTCTTGATGAAATAGTAAGCCAAATTGATTATGCAAATATGTGAGAGTCCCTTCACAGATCTTCAATTTTCTGATCAGCCTCAGGAAATTCCCTGGCTTGGCATTGCAGGTACTAGTCCGGGTGGGTGGCTGCCACTCCAGCAGCCAGCCAGCCTTGCAAGAGGCATGAGAGCCTCTTCCCGGTCCCTGCGGACATCCAACCCCTCGGCAGCCGCTACTGCAGAGCAGCGGCACTCGCTCAGCCTCCTCGTAGCTGACACACCTGCGAGGATGTTGCGGCACAGCTGCCACCGCTGCCTCTGCCCGCTGCCGCTCTGCTCCCTTGTTTAGCTGTGCCGAGGCACCGGGGAGGGCTCTTCAGGAGAGCAGCAGAACTTGCCATCTCCACTAGGAAAAACTAATTTCTAGACTTGGTGAGGGCACATCTAGGCACAGTCCTGTGTGTTGCTCAGTAACTGAGAGTCAAGCATCCCCCACCTGAACGAACAGTGGTGCCTAATCAGTTGAGGAGCTTTTCAGTGTCTTATCACTCATTGAGCAGACTAGGAGGGATTTTAGCCTTAATGTGATACTTCTTCGAAGGCTCCTGTCTCAAGTCTCTGCTACAGGTGGTGATCCAGCTCATCTTCATGGGTTCACCTTCCTCTGTCCTTCCTGAAGACATATTTGTGCATGACAGTATTGCTTTAGTACTTTGTTTACAGAGGAAGAAACTATCCAGGTTGACCCCTAGATTTTTATGGCCAACATCCCTGCAGCCTCACCATCAGGTACGATGATGATGAGGAAAGCAATATCAGTCTGGACAGTTTACAAATCAGAGCTGGACTCTGGATGCACCCACTGAGAAGCAGCTAAAGAGGACCTGCCTGGAACTACTGGAGCACACAGCATCCAATATGCCTGTGAATAATGAGAGTGGCAGGGTGGACATCTCTCCTTACATTCAAGGAGGATGTGTGGTCTCTCAAGTCTTAGGATCTAATGCTGTGCTTTGCAAAGCTGTAATGCTGTTCTACGACATTTCAGGATCCTGTGTCTTGGTGGTCTGCTTATTGCTTGGAACGTGGATAGTCACTCAGAACAGAACAAAAAAATATTTTGCCGAGCAGTAAGTGAAGTTCCTTGAGATGGACTGGCTACTGGGCAGTTTGCCCTCTCCTTCAGAGCCCTGCCCAGGTGGGATTCTGCAGTTTAATTTCCTAAGCTTAGTTTTCTAATCTACAGTAGGCACAATCCACAATTTATGTTTTTCACTTGGAGCAGAAGGGCTCTCCAAGGGCATGTTCACAGCACGATTGTGCACGATGGGCCAGGAAATTTCTGGGTTCAGGTACATGCAGTGCCCGTATGAACTTACTGCTTGTGCCTGCGGGCAGAGCACCCTGTACATCTCTATTCCTGTGCATGACTGACTTTCTCTTATTAGAACCTCCACAGAGCTTTTCAAACCTTAAATAACCCAGCCTCATAATCACTCTGGGAGGTAATTAAGCCACCCGGTTATCAACAGTGGAACTGAAATGTGGAGTTGGGATCTAGGTTTTGCAAGAGGTAGCCTTTTCTTTTGCAGGCCAGGTCACGAAACATTAATACAAGTGGTGTGGACCAGGACTTCTGCTTCTGTCATGGCTCAGCATTGAAACTTGAGTTAGATGTTTAGGAAGTTCCAATTTCCTGGCCCTGTTCTCAAAACATCTTCCTGTAAGAATCACAATGTGTCTTGTTAGAAAAATGAACAAAACGGGATGTTTTTTAAAAAAATCTAAACTGTACCTAGATCATGGTAATTTGGAGAACATCACAGGTATGTTTCTGTGTCTCAATGCAATGCTGGTGTCTCTCTGTATCAGGTTTTAGCCTAATCTGTGATGGACTGAACTTTTTTTTTTTTCTTCTTTTTACCATGGCAACCTCACTATGGTGATTTCAGGGCTAGGGAGCTTTATATTTATCTTGACCAGCATGAAGAAGTCTGAGCCTCATTAACTGAGGAAGGTGGATGGATAGCATATGGAACACAGTGCACAAGAGACGGCACTTCCCTTCCCAGGGCAACTGGGTCATTGTATTATCTACACGAGCTGCAAGTTTCCTTTTGGAAATACCGAGTCGCTAACTGTTCTCTCTGTCCCAAGGGAAGAAAATCCAGACAGATGGCTTCAGAGAAACCTTGCATCTTTAAGGGAAGATATCCTCCTGGAACAATAATTAGTGCTGGTGGGATATTTTTTTTTTTTTAATTTTTTTTTGAGAAACTTGGAAAGAATTCAGTATCACCAGAGGGCATTAACACAGAGCCTAGCAGAGGACAGAGAAAGATAAAGAGGGGAAAAAATAGCTATCACAAAACAGTGATCCTATTAAAATGACATTGAAGAATTCTATTAGTGCTCTTTGCCCTCTCGCCTGCCTGCCTTCGAAGATTCGAGGCGAAACACAAGCGCTTGTCAGTCAGACAAAGCCTACTAATAATCTCTGCTAAAAGGTGACATTGACACGTTGCAGAGGGACACATGGCTCTGGGCTGACCACGTTGGGAGTCTGCCGGCCAAAAAGCTGCATCTGGCTGTGGGTGCCAGCACTGCACGCTGCAGGGAAGGGGATGGTGGGGCAGGCGTGGGCTTGGGCCGCTCACCCACCTGGAGGTTCAGCAGCTCTGCCTGTACGAGTGGGACTGAGCTACAGGAAGAGCAGCAGCGATACGACGGCAGTGTTGCCTCCACGGGAAAGGAGGCTGGTGTTTTGCAGGCTTTATGTGAGGACCCTTGAGCACTGGGCAAGTGGGGTGGACTTCATCCACACTACGCCCCAGGTGAAAGGCCTTGCTAGGCTGCTATCCAAGGGTCTCCGGTAAAACCTCATCCATGTTTGAATACCATTGTTCGAGCTTTGGATTTGTTGACTCTTATTGTTGGTGAGGATCATTAGCAGCACACAAGTATAGGGGAAGAAAAATTAGATCCTAGCTAGCCTTTTCCAAAAAAACCTAACTACTACCTTGGGTGTGCTGCTTAGTTTGGTATTGCGTGCTATATCCCAGGGTTCCCCAAAACAGTGGTGATTTTGGGAGCAGCAAAAACTGAGACTGACGATTGCTCTCTACTCAAGATCACTGGCAAAATGCAAGTCCTCTTTCCCCACTAGCAGCTAAACCTTCTTATTTTCACTTCCTGAACTTGTTCTGCCAGTACTTTTCAGCAAATGTCTGTTTATGCAGGAGTATCTAGTGCACTGTGCACAGGATTAAGAATGTATTCTTCTCTTAGACACATTCAAAATAAGTTTTGAATTCTATTAGTTTCTCTCTCTCTCTCAATTTTTTTAGTAAGAAAACGCATTTGAATCAGGATCAAAGGGATAGTTTATTGCTTTTTGTAGAAAAGCAGATCCTTTTACCCTTGGAAATTACTAAATGTAACACAGAAAACTCATACACCATCTTGTCTGCTTTACTCAGCAGAGATAATGTCTCAGCTGGAGTGCTTTGTGTAGCGTTGGGTGCTGCATTCCCAGAAAGATATGGACCAACTGGAGTGAGTCCAGAAGGGAGCTGCAGGAAGGATCAGAGGGCTGGAAATCACAACTTACCAGGAAGAATGACTGCATTGGGGTTGCTTTGCTTAAAGGAAAGAAGATTAAGGATGGGGGAAGGGAGAATGATAATATTCCTCAAATATGCAAAAGACTGCTGCTGAGAGAAGAGGAAAAATTTCTTCTCCCTGGTGGAAAGCAAAAGAAATAATGGGTTCAAATTGCAGCAAGGATAACTTAAGTTAGGCATTATGAAAAAGCTTTCTAACAGGAAGAAAAATGAAGCACTGGACAGGATTGTCTGAAGAGACATGTTACAGACCCCATTGGGAGTCTTTAAAACCAAATTAAGCAACTGTTCCTCTTGGGCAAAGGAAAGGAACAGATGACCTTGGGAGTTAAAGGTATTATTATGACATTTTAGAGGAAAGTAATTCACCTGGAAATTCAGCTACTGGTGAAGAGGCAAGTTAAAAAAAAAAAAAAGAATAAAGTTTTTAGTAACACTTTTCTACATCTTATAAACTTTTAAAATCATCCTTTCAAGCCTCCTAAGATTTACTAGGTATGTCAGTATTAAAACATTAAAAGGTGACACAAAAATAATAAAATGTTAAGGTGAGATGTTTATAGGTTTCAGGACTGGACTGCACTTGGCAGCTCTGAGCCACTGACTTTACCCAGGGGCGCTTGGAGCAGTATTGCTCTCTGGAAAGCTCATCTCTTTCCAGATCATTCAAGTGAGGAAGACGGATTTCCCTCCTGCCTTCTTCAGGCAGCCTGGCGCTGCCAAAAGTGGTTCAGAGAGTATTATCGTGGCAATCCAGGAAGGAGAATTACACCTGCTCTAAATGGTGGCTGAGAACCGACCTGGGTACATAAGAGGATGGAAATGGGAAGAGACGATAAGAAGACTGCCAGATTGGCCACTGCAGCTGAAAACACACTGGCAAGCTTCCTCCCCTGCCTCTCTGCTGCGACCGCTCCGTCACCCTTGGTACAGCCCTTGTGATGCTCTGCCAAATAGGCTTACACTCCGGCAGAGGGAGAATTTACACATTCCATAGGACTTGATGAAATAGCAATTGATAAGGACACGCCACAGTATTAACTGGAAAAAATCCATATATATTAGGGGCAGGGGAGGTGGCTGGGTGGGAAAAGGAGAGTTACACCCCCTGTTTGGTTGGTTTTAAGCCCAAGCAACCTTTGCCTGTGTGCAGGGAGTCCTCTTGCAAGCCTTGTGCTTGTTAGAATTTAATTGCTAGCTGATCATGCTGCTGGCGAACTGGTGCAAATAGAGATGATCCTTCATTAATGCAGAAGCTTACATGAAACCAGCTCCAAGGAATAATTTCAATAGTGTCTAAATACTCTCTGGACCAAATTTCCTTGCACCAGCATGCCATTTTATTAACATATCTGACAGAAAAAAATCAGCAAGAATTCTGTCTGGGAACTGTCTCCTCACCCTCCAGATATTTTTAAAAGTAGGTCTGTCTTAGAGGGTATTTGTGGCCTGGAACTGCGTGGGAATGCATTTGGAGACACATCACCAGTTGAGAGGTCAGAGGGCCAACAGCCACTATTAACTGCCTTGCAGCTAGGCAGGAGCCAAAACGCTACCCTTCAGCCTCGCTCAGACGGAGCTGAGGCACATAGCACAGCTATGCATAGCACAGCTGTAAACAGCTGTAAAGAGCTCTCAGGAGAAAGCTACACCTACCTTTTGCTTTTTGCCTTGCATGGAAAAAAAAATTAGGAAATGAAAAAATCAATTCACAGGAAGCCACACACGGATTACTTCTCTTCCTCTTCTAGAGCCAAAGACATCAGTCTTCTCTTGCACAAGACGTGAGTTGCATGTTGAGACACCTTGTGATTATAAACTCTCCTCAGCAAAATTACTGAGGGTAAAAGAATCTGGGGACAAACAGGATGATCTGATTGGCAGGACAATTAGGTACGGGCTGTGTTCTTTCATTTCTGCTGGAAACCTGGTGTAATTACAGCTCCCGTCTCTGGCCTGTGCGATGCCGTAGGTCAGATGAGGAGATCAGGATACTCCCTCTGGCCGTAAAAATCCATTAACCTCGCTTTACACCACGCATGGCTCAGGCGCACAGAAATTCAATACCTGTCCACCATCTGAAAGCTCTCTTGTCAAGGAGGAAGAAATAGAAGTACCGAGGTGAGCAAGGTTTCTCTCCAATTTTTCCATCGAAATTGCTGGAGAGAAGCTCCCAGGCGAAGGGTTCAGCTTCGAGGTGCAGGTGAGCTGGGAGCCTTGGGAGGAGTGGGCCCCACAGCTGGGGTGCACTGCAGAGCTGCTCAGCAAGTGATGGACAGCCGTGGGAGAGCAGGCCACAGGGATTCCCATGCTCACTGGAGGTGCTGCTTGCCTTATTTAAAGGGGATGCAAAAGGAAAATCTGGTGGAGGCTTGCTACCCTTTCTTATAAAAGGAAAGCTCTTGAGCACGGGAAATTAGGCTGCCCCAGAAACGGGCCAGAAAATCACTGTACTCCAGAGACTGTAATCTTTATTTTCGCACATATAGGGCAGAAGGATTTTTTGAGTGAGGATCCTACTTATTTATCAGCTTTCTTAGGGGTTAGTTTTTGGAGAAAGGGGCTAGTGAGAGCTTCTAGTTAATTTGGTAATCTGCCTTACTGAGTGGGAAATCCATCTGCCTTAAGTTGGGTATCTAAAGGTAAAAATGTCTAAGCCCGAGGCAGCCAAACTTTTACTCCCTTTGTAAAAGGGAGGAAAAACAGAAGAGATGGTGAAGGCAGATGGGACTACTCAGCCTCTGGAGATGCCTGTTTCCCTGCATCATCTATACAAGGAGTCTCGGGTGACCACTTCAGGCTTTAACACCTGACTTACAGGAACCCAAAGTTAGGTGAGATTCCCAGCAGCCATCAGAGTAAAACTGCAATGCTTTTCACAGATGATGTAAATGGCATTAGAGAAGAAAAAAAGCCACCTAATAATCAATCATTAGCTTAATTAGCTCCAAGCTATGAAGTCAGACAGTTCCAACTGGAGGCCAAATTCAGCCTGTGGGCTGAGTCCATCTGGCTTAGCTCTGCTTCTGCCGTGGCTACGTGGTGGGACGGGAGGCAATGGGGAGCAGCTGTTAGCACTCTGGGTGAAGTCCAGCAGTTCCTAATGCCTCCTACCATGCTTGCGCACAGCCAAAACCCTCAGCCTGGGGAGGTGCTGTGTCCACATGGCTCACGAGGGGAGTCTCCAAACGGGCATCTGGGCTCCAGGAACACAAAACAAAGCTTGGACCACCCCGTGAATTAAGTCATTCTTCTTGGCCCGAAAGAGACTTAGGAAAGTAAACATCTTGAAGCTTGTATTGCACAGCCCTGCTTTTGAAAGCCCAAATTAAGTGCTTGGATGTGCAGCCTGTGCTAAGAGGTAGTGTGTGTCTAGTTGGGGTTCATGCAATTCCCTTTGGAGGAATTTTCACAAAGAAAACAGGACTTTGTGTTTTCTGACATTTGCTTTAACTAAAAGGCATTGTGAGGACTTTTACAGAATACCAATTAGACTCACAGGTTAGCAAGCGAGAGCTATGTACTTCATGTTGGCCGAGGTCACTGCACAGCAGAAAAAAAAATCAGAGCTATTCACAAACAGCCTATCCCAGAGCTGCAAATCTGATTTCTCCACTTTAGCCAGATGAGGGTTGTTAGCAGAAGTAACATCTTTCTTTACACCAGCTGATCCAGTTAGGAAAGAGTAGACTAGGTGTTGGGCTGTGAGCAAAGTCTGAAACAGAATCTGGCAACCAGAGGAAGGGCTTCTGCTCCTAGGGGCTCATCTGGGCTTTTCTTTCAGTTCCATCAGCCAGTCTGGGAAGAAATATCACTGAACTACAAATCATGATTTACTTCTATCTCCAACAATCACAGCTACTGCAATGTTGTTCTTAACTGCTATCACTATTCAACAATTGCATAGCTTAGGTCCCTCTTAAAATATCCTTATGAAGTTCTGTGCTTTTTTGTTTGTAAACAGCTTTGTTTAAGTTTTACAGGTGCCGCCTGTTAGCATTAGGGCCACTGGTGCCATGGGATGGGTTGTGCTCTCGGGTCACCAGGGAAAGCCCAGCTGCCCTGTGCTGGGCCCAGGGAGAGCTGGGCGCTCCAGCAGGTCCTGCCATGGCCCGTAGATGATGTATTATGGAGGCAAAGCAATCCTATATCCCAGAGAAACCTTTCCCTATTATTCCTCTGTCTTGAGAAAGCTGTAGACCAAAGCGTACTCCATGTGCTGAAGCTCCTTTCCTCCATGGCTACCACACAGCAAACACACCTGCCTGCGGGGGATTGACACTCACAGCATGAAGCGGGAGGACAACAGCAATTCCCTGAGGCAGAGCCAGGACTCACTGGACTCCACCACTTGGAGCTACAGGAGGGACAGACCATCCCCTAATGTTCCTGTTCCTGCTTCTATACAGCTTCTCCATCACCTAACTGCTCGAAAGGCCACCTCTTTCTGGCCAAATGCAAGGTTAATCGTCTGGAGCAGAAAGCTTGCTTGGGCTACCTAGTCTCAGAGCATCAAGGTGGGAGGAGAGAGATAAGTGAGTGGTAGACTGCTGTTGTTTCCCTTGAAGCATAGCGGGAGTTCTCTCGTGAGCAGCCCCAGAGGCATGTCCTCCTAGCGTCTTACGATTATTTTCAGAGTGGGCCACAGAAAACATGCATGAGGAGGAGCACATTATAATGTTATAGCACATCTTCCCAGTGGCATGGAGCACGAAAAACCTACTTTTCATCTGGCAGTAATGCGCAGTGTTTAACAAAAATATATAAAGTAAAGCCAAGGTAAATTGGAACTATTTACCCTCAATTTTTACTCATGTTATCTCTAATTCAGCAGACAGGTTTACTTGCTGTCTCTCTCTGGTATAAAACAAAGGTAATATGTCTAATAGTGATACAGCCACACACAACAGAATTTAGCCACCTACACAGCTTTAATCAGAACATCTTTCACTGCTCATAAGGGGAATTTATCCAAGTAACAGCTTTTAAATTGACCACACTAGTGTTTCTGGGATAAGATCTCCATCGTTTCTCAGCATTTGTCTCCATCTGTCACATTAACCTCCCTCTGATCTGTCTCTTCTAACTGCCAGCTAACCAGGGTCATGGGCAGCCACAACGTGGCCAGGAGGGCCTTGAGGTAGTGCAGCTCTTTCCTCATTACCTGGCTTGGCCCATGTGCATCAGGCAGCGCTTATGTGGCAGCTGAGACTGAAGCCCCTGAGAGTCCCCCAATTAATCTGCCCCTTGAACAGAAGAACAGTGAAAAATGTCATTCTTCTTGATGGACGTAGTCCTCTCACAGCCGATCTAAGTCCCTGTCCTATAACACCCCACCAGTGCGTATCATTACTCTCTTTAACATTTCTATTGCTCTACACCATAATCATGTAGGCAATGTCCGTGCTGCAGACAAAAGAGGATTAGGTACCAATGCCTGACCCTAAAGTCAAGTGGCTCACTGGGTACAGCTCCTATACAAATATACAGTTCCCATGCTGAAAGTCTACTTACCTTCAGTTCACACAAGCTGAAGGAGAGGGTAGCTGCTGTCTTTTCTAAATTATAGGCCACGTGGTCCTTAGCCTAAGTAAATTGTTTGAAGAAATAGTTGCTCTACTCAGGTTGATATGAGGCATAGTGTATAGGTGTAACATACAGTATCAAACTTCTCATTGAACTCATTATTAAAAGAACAGCTTTCAATGCTAGGAAGAGTTCATCATCGATTAATGGTAGTGTTGTCTCAAAACAATATTTGGAAAGTACATACAGGCATGTGCATGTGCATGCACACCCCACCTGGTTCATGACCCGCTCTTTTTTAAGTTCTCCGGGCACTATACGTAAAGTGGAATCCTTATTTCTTTAAATAACTAATTTCTTCCTCTTTCAATGAACTTAACTCATGCTCTTTGAACTTCAAGGTAGAAAAATCAAAGGCAGTCACTGTGTCTCTTAGGAGTTCTTGACCTACTTTGTGCTGATCAGTTCTCATCTACAGAAATGTGGAAACTGTGTCAGAAGGATTTACACAATAAGCTGTCAAGAATGTTTCTTCTTTTAACTTTATGCATTTCAAGGAAAGGAACCTGAAAGGAATACGCACAAAATTTAGGTACAATTGTAGGAAAAGTGTCTGTGCCAACACATACTGTAAAAGATACCTCTGTGAGCTCAAGAGGCTACTTGAATGAATTGTCAAGTATAATTCAGAAAAGTGTCTCTAAATTCTTTCATGTTGGCAGTAAAATCAGAACTATCACAGAGTGATTTTGTTGGCAGAGATATGGGAAATCTGAAAACTTGGGGGAGAGGGCGAAAAGAAAAATATTTTCCCACTTGAAGAAAAAATTCCACTAATAAGTCACTGCTCAATGGCATCAGATAAAGGCTCACAATAAAACGTAATTATACATTATGAACATAGGACTTCATATTTTTAAAATTTTGGCAAATAGTCAGAGGTCTGGTTAGGTATCGGCTAGATCACCCCTCAATCCTGCAAATGCCCATTAAATCAGCAGTCCAGGACACTGCTATGCAGAGATAGGGACAAATCAGGTTTCTTTGTGAGATAGCCTTTGAATTCTCCCCCAAACAATGAAGGAAAACTAGTTACCTTTACAGCCTTGTTCTGTCCCCCCTCCTCATGCTGCTCCCTGGGACTTCCTTACCAGTGGGGATTTCTCCCTCCTGGCAGGATCTGAGGCCACATCTAGGAATGCAACAAGATATGAAATGACAGTCTTACAGCTTGGGCACGGTGAATAAACAACCTTCTGAAGAAGTGGCACTTTGCAAGAATAAGAAAGGGTTTTGCTCAGTGTCACTAGGGCTCAACCTCATAGCTGTCACTGTGCACCCAGACACAGGCTGGTCACATCAGGCAGTGCTGGTCGCTCCTGTAAGGCTTGCACCATTCTGTGCTAAAACGTGTTACAAACAACATGCAGTGCATTTGTTGCTTGGAAATGCCCTTGTTTCTGGTAGCAAGCACCTCTCTAGTGCATAATGGTGTAAGTGTTGAACACCACTAGCTTTTTTGAATACAAAGAATTTCATTTTTGCCATGGCCATTAAGAGGTTTAGTATCTTTTTGCACCAGTATCTCTGTGGGGTGTGTATGTGTATTCATATATGCACACGCACGTGTCTGCTTTTTCACAAGCAGTGACAATTGACTTAAAGCTACAGCGGCATTGTCAGACGAGCGAGTGGCACCAAATGCAACACCAATCTCACATTGCTCCTTTAAAAGAAGAGCGACCCGTCCTGAGCACAGAGGGATTTAATTGCTCTGTGTTCCCTGCACTGCATGGCAATTTGTCAGTGGGTTCTCTGAACAGCTTGGTTTAGCACCACTGTACAGTGGTTGCCCCGTGAGATAGCATGGGTTTGCTGTGCCCAAAGTGTGGAGCACCTTTGCTCTGGGCCACCTTCTCATGCTCTCCTCAGCCCCACACATCCTGCCCCCACAGCCACTACTGGGGCTCAGTTTGGATCTTGCTCCTTTCTGCAACATTTTCCTCCAATTTGGAGGTGATGTGCAGGGATGAGAGGACTATGCCGTGCCTCCCGAGGCTGTTTGCCATGAGCTCCTTCGGACTGTTGGAGCTGGACCCCATGCTAGGAAAGAAGGTGTGCGACCCAGGCTAACCCTCCTCCCAGTTGGCGCTACGCCCTCTCCTCCCCTGCAGCCAGTCTGCTCCCCTGCCTCCTGGAAAGACCACAAGTTGCTTCTCTGGAAGAAAAATGGATGTGATAGGTGACTTCCGTTTAAAGCCTGCTTGTGGGAATGCTTCTCATCAGCGTGATGTTGTAAATACAGGCGGACATGTTCCCATGCATGCAGATGAATGCATCACACCGCTGCGTTGTTCTGAGCACAGCTATTAAAATAAGGGGAGTTTGATAAATATTCACCACCGTACATTAAACCTAAGGCCCGCTAGAGCCATCTCCTCTCCATTTTGTGCATGTACCAGCAGTAACCAGGTAACAGGAAACTGATTTACATTCTGGGGCGATTATCCACAGTGATGCACTCCATTAAATGGGCGGACGGTGGCTTACTTTTCATAATCCATGGTGACATACTGGAAATGAAAGTGACAAAAATTATAGATAGCTCTTTGGCTGAAGATGTGAAAGAAAAGGCATGGAGAAAAGAGAGGGGCCCAGGGGCTTGCTCCTGCAAAATGCCAAGCGAGGCTGCAATGTGCGGAGTACCCCCATTTACACTCAAGGGCTGTGAAAGGAGGGTACTGAGCCCCTCAGAGGAGCGCAGGATGGAGCTCCCATTTGGGAAGTAAACATTCATTTCTTTGCAAATATTTTCTGCAGTTCAAAGAACACTAAACCAAGTGCAACCTTTGAATTTGCTACTTTTCAAGAACTTTTCTATTTTTTATGAAGCAACATCTAAGAATGTGTGTATGCCAGTGTGTATTTGAGGATTTAGCTCAACACAGTTTGAAAAACAAGCCATTACTGACCCAAAGAACATGAAGGCAAGCAATGAAGACTGAGATGGATGGAACGAATAGAAATTGCTGAAAAGAATCTCAGATGCCTGAAATTTGTATTAGGCTGTGATTTTTTTAAGACATAGGACACTTGAATAAACACTCAAAGTGGGTCAGCTCACAAGCATTCAACAATTCCACATCTTTCCTCGACGACTGCTTGTGGGGTCACAGAGTCTAATGCTGCACAGTTGAATAAATAAATCAGTCAGGCCATCATTTGTGTCTCCATCTTGTGGAGGTCAATTGTGGGCACTCTGGGGCCTTTGGGGTTTCTGGAAGAGCTGTGGTTGAATCCAGGGATACCTGAAAAATTGTTTTACTCAACACTAGCACCCTAAGAAAGGCTTAAATCAGTCACATGTCAAGACAGCCTTTAAAATCAGAAACATAAAAATAAACCCCTACAGACTTGCCTTAAAAGATACCTCCAAACACAACAGTTCTGAATTCTAATCAATGCAATATAAACATCTTTTGAGCAAAACATACTGCTGAAAAGAAGGTTTATTGTGTTACAAAAATCAATGTAATCTCCAGGGACTGAATCAAATAGCTGTACAGTCTAACCTGTGATTCATTTTGCTTTCATGAGTAAGGTATGTTAGGATGAAATGGAATATATATGTAGCTGGAATGGTTGGAATATACACGGTGAGAAAATATAATCACTTTTTTTTTAGCTTGGAATCTGACAGTGACATATGTTTTTCATTGCTTTCATTAATATATCAAAATGTTTCTGTCACGTGGTGAAAACCACTAATTCATGAAAATGCAGATTAGATGCCACAACCTCTAAACTGAGAACCTTTCATTTAGGTATAAATCTGAAATACTACTATCAGCCAGTCTTTTCCTGGCATGCAGGATTTGCTATCATCATTCACCCATACATTTTTGTGTGAGTTAGACTCATGGCTCATATTTTCAAAATATTTGTGTCAGTCTCAGGGATCCTTTCCTTTAAATTAAATGTATAACTGCATGAAAAAGATTGACAATGTCACCAGCAGCATCTCTTTAAAGTGGAGATAAGTCAATCAGAAATTAAATTATAATCAAGTAATACCTATCTTACCTGCAGCTATCAGCCCCTTACTTGCCAGGACTGTGGTAGATAACTACTTTTTTTCAGTGTTTTGAATGTTAATTGTCTGAGCTTATAATATGGGAAATGAGCTCCCTGTGTTTTGCAAGGCCAGTCTATACTCCTGCTAAGGATATGTCTATAATAGGAGAAAGCAAGCAAGTCCTGATCATGCTCTGAGCATCCTTGGAGCTGCTTAATTCAATATATCCAAAGACACAGTGAGCTGCAGGGTTCATACTTGGTGCCAGACTGGCTGTGGCCACTCCAATTTTGATTCACAACACCACACATCTGGTTGCTTTAGAGCATGGGCAAAGCAAGACTGCTTCTGCCTACAAAGCGCTGCGGGCGTATCCTGGTCAACATCTCCCAGCTCTTAAACAAATAAACTGCACATGCGTGGAGATGAGGGGATGGGAAGGTAATGGTCATGGCGCTGGACTGAATCTGCATTTTTGTGTGCAGCCTTGGGCGAGTCATTCCTTTTACTCTCATCTTAACTCCTCATCTGGAAAACTGGGATAAAGGTACTAGCTTTTATATAGTACAAGGATGACCTTCTAAACAGTCATGATGGGTTTGAGTACTAGGGTGGTGAGGGGCCATAAAGTAACAAGCCAGAGGGAGCAAACCAGAAAGGTTGAAATGTTAAATAATATATTGCAATAACAGTGGGTTTTATTTATTTTTTCTAACTAGTAGAATTTCTAAAAGGACAGTAAAGCGACAGCAATCAGCTTGTCTCATCACAGCCCATCACAGCCCTCCTTCTCTCCTGCGCTGTCACTGTGCATCCACTGAATGAATAGGCAAACCCAACCTCATTTCGGCTTGGGACACGGGCTGTCAGTCACTTCTGACAACAAGCATTTGGTGCCCATTTTTAGCAGGATTTTAACAGATCAGTCTTTATCTGGTGGTTCAAAGAAGCAGTTCCATCTGCATGCAGCTTGGTACTTGCAAACGCTGCGCTTGATCTTTAAACGTATCATTGTTCTGAGTCACCGGCTGCTTCTGTTTTAATGTAGGTGATCTGATTCACCAAAATGAGTTAATAATATAACTGGGGAAAATTAAGTTCCTATTTCTATGAAAGCATAAATGTTATTTGAGACGGTGACATTTACAATTCACTGAAAAATATGATTTGTTTTATATGCAGTTGTTGAGCTGCCAAGGAGCTTTTTTTATTTCTAGCAATTTAAAGTTCTCTGTAAAGTAGATGATTTAAGACAGGCAGAAGATGCTTTTTCCTCACTGATCCATTATGTCTGCCTTTTCCCTTTACTCTTGGTCTGCAGCAGGCAAAGAAGTAGCACTGGTTAGAAATCACTGGATAAATGTACACAGCTCATTTTTCTTTGTAATATGAGGGAGGGAGAAGAAAACCTTATAAAACACAGAGCCGTTGCAAAAAAAAAAAAAAAGAAACAGACAATTCTATCATGATGGATAACACTTACACAATTAAATAAAAATACACTTGCAATACCAAAGAGCAGAGCACATTTCATTTTTATCTGCAGTGTCACTCTCCTAATGGTTTCTGTCACAAAATCTAAACAAAACAAATCTGTGAAGCAGACAAAGTCTCGGGTTTCAGGGATGCAGAGTTCTTCCAGGTGGATCAGAAAAGTAGGTCAGTGGGTCATTAATGCAAACCTGATGGGAAATAAACCCCGACCCGCTGAAAAGGAAGAGGTTTAGCACATTTGTCCATTCAACACACTCTGTGCATAAGATTTCCTCTAAATAGGCATTGGCAGTTCAAGCACTGCAAGCCAAAATGCAGATCTGAGGACATCTCAGAGACTGAAATACCTTCATTCTCTCATATTGTGTGGACCTCACAAATCGTGTTACATAGATGGTGGGGTTTTCACTCTCGAAGAGCAACATATATTACAATTTCTGTGTGCCTAAGTACACTGCAAATCATTTTAAGAAACCTATGCAGCCTTATTTTTATTGCTGACCAAGTCACTTAACCCCTAAAATGTTTGTCATCTTTCTATGTCCTCCTAAAAGCTCAAAGTATTTTTGACATTTCGTTTTCCAAGAAGACGTGATAGATGCAACGTTGGGAATTTCCACCTGCAGCCTCGTACCTTTAGCTGCTTTGCAGCTTTCCCCTCATACCCAGAGAGGGACACTTGGCAGGGAGGGAAAACGAGTCCCGTTCCCCTGGGCATGGGGGCAAGGATGCCATCCCGAGCTCCCCGGAGCCCCACAGGCACATCTTGCAGCATCATCCCCTCTGCAGTCCTGCATCACAGCCCGCTGCTCGGCGGGTCCCCTCCGCTCTCACACCTGCCTCATCCAGGCCATCCCAACGGAGAGTCGCCAGCAGCAACCTTCGCCTTCTGGCTTTCTGAATCTTTCTCTTTTTGCTTAGCTGACCTCTCCTGGCATAGACTAAGTCAAGCAAATCTGTTTTTTTTTTTTTTAACACATTTTGTCTTCTGATCAAGGAATCAAGCACTTGGGTGGGGTTTTTTTTCCCCATTGTTAACTGTTTCTTGTTTTATACTGTTTCAGTTTGGCACTAAGTTGTTCCATCTCTTTTATTTTTTTGGCATCAGAGTTTTGGATTCCTTGCCCTCCCGAAAAGCCCCTTTCAGGAAATCCAGAGCCAGTGGTTAAGAAATCTGCTGCAGCTTGGAAATCCTTCATGATACATTAGTTCTAGGAAACATCTGACAAACAAAATAGTCCTTTGGTGGATAGAGGCATTAAAAAAATATATGTAAGCAAGCACAGAAATTTGGAGTTAAGATTTCTTATTTCTCTTCCACACAATAATTTCCTTGCACTTGTTCGACTTTTCTTTTGGCTAGTATTAGATCTTTTCTGGGCCGCTCGGAAAACCTGAATGCAGACATGGCATCATAAAAAACCCACAAGACAGACATATACCATCATGGTTGGTTTAGCTCAAACTTTTCTGAAATGACAAGTGAGATAATCAACCAAATGGTAAGTGCAGCAAGAGCAGATAATGGTGTACATTAAAGCAGTGTAGCACATCTCTACTCAATACCAAGGTGGTTCTGGGTGCCTACTAAGATCATGGACCCGAATGGCTTGTCCTGGCCAGGACAGCTTGTGATCCTTTGACGGATTAAATAATTCACCTGGCACAGACAGGGGATCCACAGCAGGAGGGGGAACGGACCCCAAGCCTCCTGGTTCCCATGCACGGTCCTCACCGCTGGATTGCATAGGGGGTAATTGGTTTTGTGTGTCTTGAAAGAGGTGTATAATAAACTAGTGGATACCTACAGGTTGCAGGTACTGATTTAAATCAAAGTGATTTAAGCAGTTGTTTCTAATTATGATTTCAATCATTAACAGAGAATGGCTAAGCCTCGTTTGCTGCTTGTTTTAAATTTGTACTTCTGAATATTTCCCCACACAAAGGCCAGTGCTCAATAATTGATGTGAATTTCTATTTATTTTTGCAAGACTAGAACGTAAACAAAATCCACATGAGTTTATCTGCAAAGTCATGGTTTACAAACATTTATACAGATCCTTAATTTGTAAGTTACTTAATTTTGAAATGCCAGACAAAACATCTCTTATTTATTAGATGATGCTTCCTTCTTACTTGCAATTTGAATGAAAAGGGAATTAATTAAAATATGTGTAATAACACTTTGTTATTGTTTGAATTATCTCAGTAATGCTAACTTAAATGAGGTATATGCATGGGACAAAATGAATGTGCCATAGCACTTTAAGCAACTAAATAGTTTTATTAAACAGAGGAGGCAACATTTCCGTTTGTCTAATTAAATTGTTTATTTACGGTCCCCTGTCTTTTGATTATCTTAGAACTAGTAGTTTTCATCCTCTCACATTATTTTTTACTCACTCTTTTTTTTTATTTTGAAGAAAGTACTTGGCTTTCAATTTAAACGATCTAGTCCTTGATCAGAGCTTCATGAAAAAAATGTAAAGCAGAAAATGCTCCATTTGTACTTACAGTAGAAGTTACCTTTGGTTAAAAAAATGGTTTGTCAGTGTAGCAAACCCTGCTTCCAAGTATTTACTAAATAACGTCCCCTAGTTGTAGGATGACTTTCTTTAAAACTGTGGCTGCAAAAATATACTGTTTGTTACTTCTAATGTAATTTATATTATTCTAATACATGTCAGTAAATTTAGACCTTCCCTTATGCTCTCATATTTTACATTTTAGTTTTAAACATTGTTTTAAAGAGAAAAATAAGATTCAATTTCAACTGTAATATCCAGATTTTTAATGAAAAGATTAACAGACTTTCCTCAGTAGAGCAAGGTGATTACACCAACAAAACAAATTTAGCAGCATTACTGTTGCCATATATGTCAACTTATTCTATGCAGTAATAACTTGAAAGCATAATTTTATTAATTACCTCTCTAGCAGTTGAAAGTGCTTCAGACATATTTTGTTGATGAAGGGACATACTACAAGTGCAGTCTAATTTCTACTCAAATCCTGTGTTTAAGTCCTTGTGGAAATGTAATAAAATGAAGCATTTGCTGAGTGTTTTGTTAAATTGAGAGCCAGAAGAGGAATGTCCACCAATTGAAAGAGATTAAGGATCACTCCAGAAAGTCTAAGTATTTATTTGACATCTCCAAGTAACGTGAAAATACAAGTTGGAGGAGCAGTCACACAAAAATTAAGCTTCATTTTAACTAATGGTTCACGATGCAAAGTAATAGTGACGCAAGAGTTATTTGCACTGAGGTGCTGCTATTGAAGTTGTCATTTTGGCTTTACAGGCCATCCTGGACTGCAGATGCCAATCCACTCTTTCAGTGCCAGGCACAGATAGGCAGGGGCTGTGAGGGATTTTTCCAGTAGCCAAGTTCCAGGGTGTCATCCTGCCCCCAGGTACCCACCCAGAGACCACGTCCTCTGTTGCTCCCCATCTGGGGACTCTTGAGGACAGATCCTTATGGGGTGAAAATGGCCCAGTCCTGATGGAGTCAACAGTGATTGACACCAGCTGAGAACCTGTCCCTTAACTTGGCGCATACTCTACTGGGGAGCCAGCAAGTGTGGGTTATACAGGGGGAATTATCTTTGAAATGGATTTCTAAAACAATGCGTTTAACATATGAAAGCCTGGGAATCTGAAATGAAAGTTTTTACATACTTGGCATTCATTTGTAAGTTGGCAGTGACAGCTTTCATCCTACAGAAAACATTTTTTATCTCATGAAAGTTGAAAATAGCTTTGTGCAATACTCGTGCCTCTCGCTAAGATGGGGCTTTTCATCCGTGACCTACTTTGCTTTCTGCACAATATACCTAATGAGTAATAATGACTTCGGAAAGGGCAGCGCTAGAGAAGAAGTCGAAGCAATGCCTTAAGATGCTGTCTGTGAAAACATCAAACGGAATATTTTTCATCAGGCTGAATAAAAGAATCTGGTTAAAGTACACATAAGTTTAAGAATTAAACAATGCTCGGCTGACGGGTGAAGGCTCTTCACACAAAGTGGCTGTCACGGTGTGGGGCCGGTGGTCGTGCTGCGACAGCATGGCGATGGTGCTGTCAGGCACCCCGGGGGGGCCATGCAGCACACAAGCATCCCTGCGAGCACCCGCTGCTGGAGCAGCATGGGAACCTGCCACCGCTGATGTGCCTCAGTGGCAAGCGGGGCAGCCGTGAGACTCTGCATCCCGCAGCCCTTAGGGTGGGGGAGAGACTTGGAGGGAGCGAGGACCGGGGCTGAACATGTGGCAGAAGGAGCTGGGAGCCACAGAACATAGGGGTACAAAGCTCCATCCCCACTTGCAGAGCTGCTCTGGCTTTTGCTTGCCAGTCACTCATCAGCATGCCCCAGACCCTCACCTAAATTGGCCCATCTGCTCCGCTGCAGCCCTCCTTTACCCTCCAGCTGAGAGCCAGAGCTGTGTGACACCCACCTTCCTCTTTCCTCAGCAGTGGAGCTGATGCGCAAGTCCCGCTTCTCCAGCCCTTGTCGGGTCCCTGGGTCTCCTTCCCTTCTCAAAGCCCCAGCCCACAACCCACTCCCTCCCACTCATGGAGGGTAAAGCTCTGCCCCTTCTCACCCATTTGTCCTCCAGCACCCTAGGTAATGTTTAGTTTAGGTTTTGCAGAAATCTTGGTTAGACAGAAAATGTAAAAGTTTACTTTTATTTTTATTGCTATTATCATTCTCCTTGTCTTTTTAGACTGGAGTACTTTGATTTTGCTGGAGTGGAAAAGATATGTTTTTTTCTTCTTGGGCAAATGAAACTTTGTTAGATCGCAAAGGTAATTTATTTTGTTCTTCTCAGGTGAGCTGAGAGTATTCCTTGTGAAACTGTCTAGAAGGAAAAGGATTTTCTATATACAAAAAAATGCATGCAAGTCTCCATTTCAAAAAACCATGCAAGGCACAACATTGCATCATTTTCTTTCTTTCTGTCAGCAGATGCCTATGAGTTTTCACAGCAGGCCAACTTTGAATTGTATTTTGCTTCTTTGCCCATGGAGCATAATCAGAAACCTGGGGAGATTTCATGAAAAGCACAAAATGCCTCCCTGAACAACGAGGAGTAAATAAAGCAGGCCAAATGCCAGGCAGCTGAGAGGAGAGATGAGCTGCAGAAGGCAGATGAGTTGTGAGTTAGCTGTTGGCAGGTGAGGAGAGGACATGTAGGGGAGTTGTGACCTCCTCAGCCTCTGACCCTGCCTTCAAAAAAGAGCTTCTTGCTTCAGGCGCAGCTCAAGGCGATGGTGGATCTGGAGGATTCAACATACAGGTGATCAGCAGGTGCAGACTTGAGAATAAATTCAATTCCATACCAATTAGTATAAATGAGTCCTGAGGAAAACTGAAAGCCATGTGAAGCAGAGAACAACAGGTGACTTGCCTCACAATACATCTAGTAGTATAAAGGAGTATTAAGATACTGATATTCTCAATGTTCACAGTAGCTGCAAGGCCCCTTTATAATACTGACATGATCTGAAGGGTTGTTTGTTTAAGAGAAAACCATATCCAGTGTTTTAAGTAGGTCAAGTTCAAAGCCTAGTCAATATTTGAAAAATCTGTGCAAGTTAAAGAGGCAATGAGAAAAATTAGCATGTGAGCCCACTAGAGCTTTTCTTCCCAACTGCACTTTGCATGGGGAAAATGAGGACAGTACACAATGAATTGGTATTTGCGCCTCAAATACCCAACTTCTTCTCTGATTTTCCATAGGAAAAAAAAAAAAGAATTCAGAAACTCTTTTTCTGAGCTCTTACTTGATCGTCCTTTTTTCTAAATTGGGAAATGGAAACTTTGATTTCCCATCATAACTTAGCCAGAAAAATCAAGAGCTAAAAGTGAGTTTTATTTAACTTAATTCCCCAACTTTTTACCGTACATCCTAATTACAGTATGTCGCTGTGATTTGGAAAAGCTGGATACCAGATATATGCACCACAAAGTATAGACTATGGATGACAGCAGAAGCCTTTCAAACCAATAACTAAAACTTTTTCTTCATTCACAAAATCTGACATGGAAGAATGATCTAAGTGATGTGGGGGATGCCAGGGCAGGGAGGAAGGGAAGACAGGAAGGGCACCTCATGCCAGCTCGGGCCGGTGACATTTAGGCATAGTTTCCCTTACATTCCTCTTTAGCCAGTGGACTTCCAGAGACCAGCTCAGAGCAGATGCTGTGAGTCATTTTTTGGCAGAACCTCAGAATGAGCTACATTGGTATTTGAGTTCAGATCCGGAGTGTACTTTAGGAGGGATTATCCTGATTGTCCCCACTTACAACACTGGTTGTCACAGCAGAGCAGCTCTTGGCTTCCTTCCAGATGAAACTAAGCTGGAGGAGGCATGCAAGGGGGGCACCCAAAGTGCTACAGCCATGAGAGCACGCATGCTTGGCATGCAGGACTGACCAGGCCTAGTCTGAGATAAAATGTGTATAATGTGGAGATGTGGGCCTCAACACTGACTGTTTTGCTCTGTAGACCCACCTACATTTTACCATAGGCACAGCTTCTCTTCTGGACACAGGGAGAGCCTAAGGAGCACCTGGCTCAAGCAGTTGAATTCAATACCCAAAGGTAGCTGGCATAAACATCCCTCCATGCAACTTCCAGCTGCAGGTGCTCTAAAAGCCAACACCATCCCTGTGACGCCCGCCAGTCTCAGAAGAACATGCTGCTGCAGGGAGATGTCCCAGCATGCAAACTGAGACTGTGTGTGAGCTCTGCCATGTTCAAGAGGGGCATCAGGAGCCACAAACACTTTCACACCTTGGTCACCATTTAAACTTTGATTTCATGTACAGTCACAGCTGCAGACTGTCTTTAAGACAATTGTCTGGAAATTAATTCATGGAGTCAGTGCAAGAACTTGTGGGTTAGTCTCCTGATCATAGCCAAACGTGTTTCCATGATTCATCCAGGTGCAAAACCCTTGCTGAGAGGGAGTAACCAAGGGCCTTTGGTCAGGAAGGGTTTCTGAAGCAGGTTCATGATTTTCAGACCAGCTGATGGAGAGGAAGATGGTAAGGAAGCAAGATACCACGTGGAAAGACAGCACAATTATTGACTAGGTATTGTCTTGCAAAGCTACATGAAATCTGGATTCTGTGAGGCTAAATGACAAAACTGCCACTGATGTTAGTGGGGCCAGAATCCGATCCTTGTGAGACTGGGATTGTTAGCCTGGAGCTTTTCATCAGTATTTGATCCAAGTAAACCAGTGGGCTGAAAACTGAAACCTGACTGCAGTAGAATTCTACATTTCTGCAAGCAATGAATGTAAAACTCAAAGAATATTTATTTATTTCAGATTTTCTTCATTTTATTCTTATAAGAACATAATAGGTGTTGGCTATGCATTTCTGTGTTCATTTGTAATTCTACCTGTGATACCAAATTCATACCTGAGTTTAGCCAAGGAAATGAACTAACCACAAATTGGAAGAGCAGTTTTAAGCTAATGCTATTGGTTATGTTTCTAAAAATACTTCGGATATGAGACAAGTTAAACAGCATTTTCTTAAGTTAAACACTTGCAACTCTAAAGAAAGAGAAATACAGAGGCATACATTAGTGTTCTTATATTTTATATTAACTTGAGAGACATAAGGATTTTGTCAGTGCCACAGCACAAACAATGAGTTATAGTAAAAGCAGGGACAAGGGTGACAGTCTTTATATAAGTTTGAGACACATTTCCTTCTTTCAAAAGAAAAACATGGTGTCAGCACAGTTAAATAATTGCACTGTTTTGAAAAGTTCACTGTGGTTTTCCATACACAAATACACACAAGTTCTGTAAGAGAAGAAGTGAATACTAACAAATTGTCTTAGCTGCCTCATACAAATTCCTAGGCAACACTGATGTGCTTCAGTTTTACACTTCACTAAGGATAAACAATGTGGCAAAACATTAAAAGCTATGCAAACATGGTTTCAGGATCTCATCTATGAGATCCTTTTGAAAACAGTATTTTTTTTCTTACCTAATGCCCTCACAAGAGTAAATTTCCCATTACATTTCTGCCAACTGGAGAATTCCAGTCAAGTGAGAAGAAATAATGAGCAACATTACAGTGACCAGAGAAAAGAATATATGAGAAATGCAAAGTATTTCCTGCTACCCCTGCTGCATAAATATACACCTTCCAGGGAGAAGAGAGAAAAGGTAGCAAGGATATTATTCTGCACACACTTCCCTGACCCCACAGGCAAGATGTAAAGACTTGTTTATATATACAGCTGCCTGTTGCTTGTAAGCCACTCTGCGATGATGATGGTAACATCATGTCTCTTCACTGCTTCTTAAATGAGAAAAAGGGACTGAAGACAATGAGAATCCTTTGGCCTCATGAGAACATGAGTGCTTGAGTGGTCTGTCTCCTTCTCTGGAGGCAGTAGCGTTCTGCGAGCTATCCTTATCTTTGGAGGACCGATAAACCAGTCCGAAACACCTCAGAGCCATAGAGCGCAAGCAGGGTATCACCTCTTATGCTATTGTCCCTAGCAGGTAAAAATTCTGCATTTATTTTTGTGCTTGAAAGTCTACAGATCACTTTGTCTTTCCCATGCCATAGAAAATGAGTATCCTACCTGCCTTCACAGATACACTGCCAGTGCCCCAGTCTGAAACACTTCTATGACTGATCCAATTAGGCTCCAAAACTTTGGGTGAATGCTGAATCAGAAGTGAATTTGACACTGTTGAAGATGTTTAAGTTATCCATACAGTATAAGCAGTGTGTACCTTTCATTGCAAAATTCCTTGATTCTTAGTGTCATTACTAAATATGAATATTTGTCCTAGGTTTACTAAACCAGCCCTTGCATCTGGAGAAACTGTCACATTTGTCTGAGTTTTATCCTCAGGCCAAAATGTATTATCTCAGGTAGTTTTTACTAAAGAATGACCCAAGAAACTAGTCAGATCATGACTCTGCTGAGATTTGAACAGTTCAGAAAAGGACATACAAGACGGGGAGTCTGAAAGGCACGTTAAGCAGTATCAGTTGGACTCAGATTGGCAAAGTCAGGTCAAATTCAACTGTTGCTGTAAGATTTTGGCTTCAAAACTCAGATGTGGGAAAAAAGGACATTAAAATGGAGTTGAATAGTCACATAAAAACCCAAATCAGGAATTTTTTTTTCACTTAGCAGGTGTTTTTTTTTCCACAAGACTTCTTGCAGCCAGTTTGACAGTGTACCAGTGCAGAACTAACACTGTCAGAGCCAACTACGTGTACTGCAGCATACAACAAAGTAAGGCACTACTGTAAGAAAGTTTGCCTCAAGGCTGTATTTCTATTAGACATTAAGGCTATAAGATGGAAACAAAAAAATATGAAACAACCATTAAAGAGATGCATTCACACAAGGAAAAAAATTAAACTGAGGGCAACATTTTCAGTGCAAGCAAGGGAGAACACCAAATATACGGCACTGAATCAAGTTTCTGGTGATCATTAGCTTTAGCTACTAGTCTGCATTAGCTCTGAAATCTTTCTGTGAGTTCATTTTTCTAAAGCCACCCTTCTTTTCCCTCCCCATTGCAGGGCAGAGCTAAGAGCTTCTTGATTTGCTCTTCCCTCCCTTCCCTTCTCACCCTTCCCCACATGTCCATAGAAGAGCAGGCTTCATCACTTTAGCTGCTTGCAGAATGGATAGTTGATGGTAGTGACATTATGCTTTTCGGGACACAGGATGAAGTCACTGCCCCAGGGAGCTGCCAGCGTGTGGAAACATGATGTGGGTAATCGCTGGAGAGAGAAGGAAAGCCATGTGAATGTGCGCAAAGGGGAAGGGAGAAGAGGAAAGCTCCCCAGGGCCCAGCTAATAGGGCTGTATATTGGTAAGACAGATGTTTATTTCTTTCCTCTTCTCTTCTTTCTCTCACATGCACACAAACACACTCATTTAATGATTGCAGGCAAACACAAGCATAGTCTTTCTTGTAGGACCAAATAGAAAGAAGCAGCTGATTATGAGGATGCTATTGCTATACCTTCGGCTACAGCAAAGGGAATACTGAAAGCTTCTGGAAAAATAAATTGCTTTTTTGCATCAAAGTTCCCTTATCTTAAAAATGTCCCACTGTGTGAATTCCTCTGTGGAAAAAAAAGCAAAAAGGACTGAGGTTGGAATTAGCTCTGGTAAACTGTAAAGAATGGAGGCTTTCCAGAATTCAAGTGCTGAGGTGGATGGCAGAGTGAGAAGGATTACATTTTTAAAAAAAAAAAAAAGCAAAGAAACCCACTTTCAATCTAACACATTTCAATTACTGGAATTATTTAATATTGGACCTTAATTTATTTAAGCTTCTTACTTTGACAAGAAGTTACTGCACACGAAAGATTTACAGTGTATAGTGTTCCTCCTGCAATGACTTTGTGTTCATTGGTATGTAATACGCGGAGCTTTCCGTGCTCCCTTATCACTGGGAAATCCACTGGAAAAGAATCATTTTTCACACCTAACCCTCCACAGCAGAAGTGAGATCAGACCCTACGTACATATTTTGAGGCTGTAGTTAATGAGCAGAATTAATTGCATTAGTCTTGTAAAGGCCTCATCTTTCCCAACCTTGAATTCACACTTTAATGATGTTTTATGATGTGAAGTCTTCTGATCTTGAATAGCATCATCATTAAAAAAAAAAAATCCTCCTATTATCACTCTAGCTGTCAGAGAATAACTAGATGCTAGTTTCACTGAGGAGAAAAAATTGGGGAAGTGATGACAGCAATAAATTATCTGTATGGGTGTCACTTTGCCTTCTCAGTTAGGTCCCTGTAATGAAAGAGATGTTGGGATTCTGTGCTCATACAAACTCAGGCAACTTAACGCTTCCTTAGGAAGCAGAGCTGAATATCAAGGGTCAGGATAAACTGCATGGGTTCAAGACACGAGCCAGATAAGAAGACTACTCATCCGTGGCTGGGTCCCCAGCTGTGAGGAGTTTCCCTGTGGAGGTGGGCTGGGGCCAAGCATCAGGCTGATATCCGACTGGAGGGACCCCCCCTTTGCGTGAGCCTCCGCTCAGCCCTTTCCCTCATCCTGCTTACAAGCAGACAACAAAACCACCATGCTCTGTGTAAACAACCAGCAAGGCAGATCCAGATTGATTGCTCCCAGATTTCTGCCTAAGAGGAAGATGTTTTCTATTATCATACAATAATTCAGTCTTTTGAAATTCCAGTTCTTGGAGGGTAAAGTGCTTCCAGCTCAGACCCTTCCTCTGTGGCCATTTTTGGAGGTTGCCTGTCTAAGGAGCTCTGTCAGGCTGGATGGCTATTAGATGCCAGTTCAGTTCAGTATTTTTAAAATTCAGCATGTGTATGGCTCTATGTGTGTAAGTGCTTCACTAAATCAGTGTACCTTTGCACGGCTTTCACATTCAAGGCAAGCTGAGCCCCAGAACTCCAGGCAAAGCCCCAGAAGGAAAAGGCACTGGTGACAAAGCAGGGCTCCCTGTTTTCCCTGGTGACCTTGCAGGACTACTAAACACCTTTTTTCCAAGGAAACAGTGTGCAGCCTTTTTAGCCAGCTGGCGATTCTTTAGATGATGGCTGCATGTGGCAGCCCTCCACCCCACACCATGAGGAGGGGGAAGAAGGTGCAGGGCAGTCATTCCGCCCACACCCAGCTGAAGGACAGGAGAAGATGGCCACAGAGAGCAGACTGCCACTGCTGCCCCAGTATGATGCCAGGTCACCTGCAAGCCACCTAGGAAGGAGATACGTGTAGATGGGTGTGCCAGCTGGGTCCTGCCCTCATGGCTGCCTAGTGCTCTGCACAGCTTAGCAGGTCTCATCAGCCATCTGTAGGCTGAAGATGGGAGGATCCCCTTATCCTTTTGCTTATTAGCCGCTACTTTGCTTCTGTAAAGGGATATTTCAGGCTTGGGCTACAGTCAAGACAAAACCCAGTTTGCTGGACATCATGATTTAAGATTGAGAATACCCAGAGCATAGAAGAACAGACGATGGTCAGGGATGTAGTGAAAGAGGAACATGGGCAGGGAGAGAGGAGGAGAGTCCAACTGCAGCTTGGGCAAAAGCAAAAAGAAAAAGCACAGCAGGCTGCTGCCGTCCAGGCCTGCAGAGCTCCCACTTCATGCAGAGCCAGCAAGGAGAAGAGCGTGTTTCACAACTGTGAAAAACCATGAGTGTCTTCTGTCTGGAAATATCAGTGCATCTCCTGGCTGCAGCACAGAGATTGCTTTCAGAGAGATATCCCAACACCTCACAGTATCAAGGCTCATTTTGTTGGGGTTTTTTTTTGCTTTTTATGGATTATTGGAGCAATGAAGAGCTTCACGTGAGCTCAAAACTATCTCGAAATAGAGAAAAAAACCAAGCAACGTTCCAGCTGCATTTTATTCTGTATCTGCAAGCAAAGTGTTCCAAGGAAAATGAAGATGTGCGGAAAGCTCATCTCACTATTGACAGTGGAAGCCTCTGAGGCATTTCAGGTGCTTTATAGCTTTCAGTTAACTCAAGCAGGAAAAGTTAACAATAAAACTGTAGCATGGAATGGTAAAAGTGCCAAACTCCACACAAAAATGAACAGGAGAGGAACCAACACAGCAGGGCATACAGGGAGGGACATGTTTGCTGTATCTGCTGCAATGCTTGTTCTAACCAAATGAAGAGACACAAGCATTCCTTGAAACTGTGAACTGGAGAGGTGAAATTTATTCATAACTTAGTTGCTTAAATCAGTAATCTTTGTAAAGATGTCCCAGAGCACAGAGCATGTTGTTAAAAACAATTCAAGATACCAAAGGTGTCAATGACAGCGTTGGCTGCTCTGAGGTAGCAATGAGAGCAAAGCTGGGAATTCTCAGGGCTGGGCTGTGGCCGCACTCCTGTGCATCAGCATGGTGCAGGCTGGAGCATGACTTCGCAGTGAGCAGGGGCTGAGATGCCAGCACATACTGCTGTATGCCCCGGCTCCTTCGGTCACAGGGACAGTGATGAAGTGGTAAGGTGTCTTTCAGCTCAATCTGTGCCATTTCTCAGGGAAAGCAGTGAAGGTGGTGATTTGGTGAATACACAGCTTACAGTCCACCAGGGCACCAAGGAAAGGGAGATCTTTGGTCTCTGTAGGCACCTACGTCTCTCTGCTGACTTGATAGCGCACTTGTGTAGTTCAGGAGTGCTTCACTAGGCATATAAAATAAAGCAGTGGGTGAGGTGCCTCTGACAGGTGGGTCAAACTCTTCCCTGAAAGACAATACATTCAGTTTAGGAAGGAGGAATAGGGGTACAAAACAATTCCTGCCTGTACTTATGGGACAAGTTAGCTGAAAATGGGTACAGGCCTTTAATGGATACCATGCAAAAACAGGTCCAGAAAGCAGAGAATATTTTTTCCAGCACAAACACAGGATTTGGAAATTGAATTCAAACCTGGAAGAAACAGGATAGCTGCAAATATGCTCTCTAGAACAGTGTTCTTCATACTTTTTGGTGTGCTGCGTACAAATTTGTACATTGCCTTTCCTGCCCACCTAGAAACAACCATGGAGAACCTCGAAGGAACACCTTGCCCCAGTCCAGGGACAACAGTTATAGAGCATTTGATGAAGTTGCTATAGAACAGAGTCCAGGATTAGAACTTGCAAATGTGAAAAATAACCTGAGAAGTCTCAGAAAAGCCACAGGCCAACACTATTTTAATGAAGCATAAAGTGATAAAGTACTTGCCCATCCTGCCAGGAAAACAGGTGTCTGTGGAATTCCTCTGCCATCCGCAAGAGAGCTCTCAGCTCTAGACAGAGCTTTGCTTGGAGACACCAGGATGCTACCCCCCCTAGGTAACACAGGAAATTATGTTTAAAAAAATGGTAGGAGCTAATATGGAGACTTAAAAATCTAAGATAAGGGTCCTGTGGATATTAACACTTATGAAATCCACTGCTCCCTTGAAAAAAAAAAAGCATAGATTATTATTTTTTTTAATTGTCTGGGAAAAGCACATAGTTATTCTAAGCTATTTTATTCGTTCCCTTGAGGTAATTTTACTTGCGGATATTAGAGTCCAAAAGACTTGTGTTCATGTCAAGTTCATTATCAGTTGATGCGTCTGATATATTGTTTAACAATTTAATGGCATGAGTTCAAGTGGTTTGCAGCAAAGCAGGGGTTCGAACATGAAACCTGTGGTCTGGATCACATCAACCCAGGGGACTGGTGAAAATAGAGTAAGAATAAAGCACCAAGTAAAACAAGGCACACTCAAACACGGATCCATATTTTATGTAGTAGAATTAGAGGATGTTGCCAGCAAAGCACACATGACCACAAGCTGATTGTTTATTTAACAGAAAACTGAGGATCCAAATGCCTGCAGTGTCAGAAATTCATGTCAGAGGAAGTGGGATGTAATAGCATATAAAGAAGCAGATAAGGCCAATCAAGGGAAATAGTGATTNGGGGCAACAGCGCAGGTGCAACTGGTGGCAGAAACTAATGCTTGCAAAGAGAGATGTGGCTGTTTGGAGAACTGGCACAGCCTCCTGGGACATACAGCAATGGACAAGACATCTCCTGGAGAGGATCTCTTCAGAGGGCATTGGGTCTGCTGCTCTACCCGAAGGCTCACACGAGCCCTGTTGGGTCAGGATAAGTGCAGGGTGCTGGATTGACTGACTTCAGCCCCTCATGTCTGAAGGGAGACCCAAAGGTTCAGGCAGCTATGGAAAGCACCTCAAAGGTTAATCAAATGCTGTCAGTGAACTTGGTGAGTAGCCTGTCTCTGAGAGCTTGGCAGGAGGTGGGGTACAGCACATATGGTGTTGGGAACAGTAACTCCAGGGGACACAATCTGGAGATGAGAAGGGAAGGGCACGAGATGCCTGGTAGATGCATCCACCATAGCACCCTCAGCACAGCCATGGTGCAGTGGGGCTGGGGGGTCCCCATGGGGCTCAGGGCAGGGCCTGGTGGCCCGTCCTACCCCCAGCCAGGAGCAGGGCATCTGGGGTGGCACTGGGACAGCCCCAGACCCGGGCATCAGGCACCTCCCTGGGGACAGGGCCAGGCTGAGGCTGGGCCAAGCCATGGGCCTGTGGGTGGGCCTGGCTCAGTGGGGCCCACGGCTGGGCAGGGCAGGGCTGTGGGGAGCTGTGGCATTGCTGCACAGGCTGATGGCCCTGAGGGGCTGACATGGGGTCCTGGGCCATGGGCAGGGTAGGGGCAGCCCTGCAGAGGTGGGCAGGACCAAGAAGGGCTGGTGGTGCCCACAGGGGCTGGCACAGTGTGGTTCAAAAGACCTCTTCAGTGGAGCACCTAAGCGACTCCGTTTCTTCTTCCCATGCAACACTATGCTGCTGTATGTAACATTATGCTAGAGAAGGCGCAGTCTAGAGGAATTTTTATTTACTCTTTATCTGGCATGGGAGCAGATGGGTTGAACAAAATCTGGAGGGGATCCCAAGGTTCCTGGTCCCTCTTCTCCCCAGGACTGGTGTCGCCAGCACCACTGTTCCAGACGTACTAGCACAATTCAGAAGCCTGTTTGTGGTTTCAGACCCTTAAAATCTTTACAACAGTATTCGTTTCTTGTGGGTTTCCCAATAAGATAAAATACCAAGGACAAGTCAAACAGCAAAGCATGAACTATTTTATTACTCCCCACTTTCTATTACTAAAAGAGCATGAGAAGCACTTGAGGGCAGTTTGCAGAGTGCATCTACCATCCAATATGACAAGTAGGTTAATTGGAATGAAGGAAAATGTGACCCTTGACTACAACTGCCCCTTAAGGGTATTGAGTTTAATGCTGTTGTTATTGTGTTCTGCAACATCGCGAGGCAAAACACAGCAACGGGCTCTTCTCAGCACAGGAGCTGTTCTCAACAAATGGAGCTGCACCGAGTGACTTGGATTAAATTTGACTAAATCTCGCCCCAGGAAATCTTTCCCTAGAAAATCCTGTAGCACTCACAAATATTTTAGGAGTGACAATGCTGGGTGTCCAGCTCAGCGGAAAAGCACACGGGCTATAAGGGAGCAATATGATATGCATCTTACAGGCAGGAGAATCTGCAGATCACCTGCCATTTCTGTTGCTGGTTGTGCATGCAAAGGAATCAGCTTGGTGACTTTGTGTGAATGTTGAGGGGGGAAATAGTAATCTTTTTTTTTTCAAAGAGGGAGAAGGCATTGCAAGAAAATGTGTGCAAATTAATGTTAAAGAATGGTGATTTTTAGTCTAATTCACTTGAATGTTCTGCTCTGTTGAATGCAAGACAGTCTCTATGGAAATTCAGACAGTAAAAGTCAGGGCTACACACATTCAAATTTGGGTTGACCTCATTACAGCTCAGTGTTAAAAGCTGTTACTAACATGGCTAGAGCTTATTCTTGTAAATTGGCCCTTCAGTTTCCGTGGGACTGCTCCATGGAATCAGGTTTTGAAGAAGGAAACAAGTTGTACTCCCAGCACTGGGATTTCCTCCATGCCTAACTGGGAAGCATAGGGAGATGCCAGCAAGCACCAGGCAGATTTTACTCCCTGGCTGGTGTCCTTGCAGGCTGATGCCTCCTTCCCTCCCTCTTGCTCCCATGCAGCACCAACCAGAGGAGGGCTGCACTGGCAGAGGAGGATGGTGGGTGGTAGGATCCCACTACTGTTGCCCCAAGACCTGAGCGAGACCCACTTGGTTTTCTCACTGAGGCCTGTTCTTGGCTGTGCATTGAAGATGACTGGGAACCAGGTGCCAGCTCTGGCAGGAGCTCCTGCCTGGAAATGCCTTCCTGAGTCAAAGTGTCTGGGCGAGGGCACAGCTGTGGACAGAAAGGCCACATGCAAGGTCATAATACTCCCAGGAAAAGCCCAAACTGTGGGAAATGGTAAGAAAGGCAGTGTTAGCATGAGGAAGAGAGAAAAATGTGGTCTGAGGAGATCCTGAAATCAGCTTGGATATGTATACCAGCTAGATCTGGAAGTGCTAGCAGGATTTTTTTCTAGGCAAAGGCTATTTTTAGTTGGGGGATGTCAACAGTAGTAGGATATAAAAATAAAGAAATAAGGTCTCAAGAGCAAGCCGTGGGCAAAGCTGAAAAATCTATTTGTAAATAGAAATCAATCTACCTTACCTATGATTTTCTATATTGTACCTGCTATAGTAATCCTTAACTGAAACTGGAAAAAAGATTGCTCACATCTGCACAGGAGGTAACAGGAGAAAAACGCAGAAGGGAATTCCCTTCAAAATAACCATAAGGGAAACATTGTCCTTGTTCCCTGTCCTTGTCACAAAATAGGATTGACCCAAAATACAAGTTTTTATACAGCCATTTGCATATTAGCTGTATTATTTCACCTTATACAGAATCTGTTCCATAGGTTCGGTCACAGATGTGTCACTGGCTTCACTGGGAGCAGGACTGGTACCCTGCCTTGGACTATCTGAACAATAAGCAATAAAACCATAAGTGTTCCTTAGACCCAAATCTGTTCTCTGGCAGCAGAGAAAGGTTTCAAAAGTCTTCAAAAGGTGAATTATTAAATGAGATTAAAGTATTTTTCAAACTGTAGTAGAGGTTGACCTGTGACCTGGTGAATGGTGATTTGAATGTTTTGAATTATCTGAATATTATTTACATCTTTGGGATTTTGGGGGGATTCATAAACCACTTTGCTGAAGGGTGCAATTGCTGGGTAATATTAGCAAAATACTTACTGCCTCCTGAAATCTATGGAAGATGTCTGCCTTACATCAATGCAGGCCTTAGGGAAACAGACCACTGGTGGTCATTTCTGACACCTCCATAGAGGACAGTGAGTTTACAAGCACAGTCTCATAAGCTGTTCCTGTTGCTGGTGTGTGTTACCTGCTCTGCCCTGCTGCAGCTGTTAGTTACTCCTTTACTCTCCTGGCCGCTGGTGAGCCCTGAGGAGCACAGCCTCAGCAATGCTGGTGTGGCTTTGCCTGGTCACTCTCTGCGCAAGTCATTTGTTGAATGATCCCTTTTGTCTTTATCAAAAACAAAACAAACAAACAAAAAAAACCCCCAAACCCTTTATAGTAGGAGTGGGCTTTTAAACCTGAGGGTTAATGACATTAGAGGAATGATTAAACCAGAACTAATTTGGCAGCAATATCGGATGGTGATTAGAGTAAAATAATGACTGAACTCAGATCATCAGTACTCCACTCAGTTTGTCTGTCTGGGATCCTACATATTGTGGATATTACTGGTGAACTAGTTCTTGAACCAGTTTCTGCATGTGCCTTAGCATCGGTTTGTGAATACATCTCTGGGAGCTTTCGTACCTTGCTGTTCCAAGAAGCACTTTTTTTTGGTTTGATATTTGCGGCATACAGAGTGACTGGACAAAACAGAGCAAAATAAACTGACTTTTTGCTGGTACATGAAGAAAGCAGAAAGGAAAGAAATGTTATTGTTCTTAGATAGACCTGAAAGTAATAGCATTGTACAGATAAATAAATATTTGGAAACACATTCACACTGTGCTATTCCATCTGGGACATGGAAATAACTTGTCTTGTTGGTGCTCGTTCTCAGACAACAGAAATGAAATCATGTCTCCAGCATGGAAAGGTCAGCCAACAAGATTTTGCTAAATTCATCAAACTGTGCTCCCCACTGAGTAGCTATCACTGGTGTGTGCTAAAGTAACATAGGGGCTGATGGTGTTTTCACCCAAACAGCACAATGTGGCCAGAATAGAAGCTGAAAAAAAATGCATTGATCTTTTCATTTCCTGTGTACTGAGAAGTAGGATTCCCAAGATGAAACTTAGCACATATCTTTCTTTCCTCCCCCATCTTTTAACTGGCAAAAAACCACTTAATGGCTTTAGAGAAAAAACCCTGTTCCAGCCAGCATCACCTGGCAGTAACAAGATGCAACAAAGTTCTCCAAGACTTCAGTTCAATATTTTTATTGAGCAATAAAATGTAAGTCCAACCTGACTCTTCTCCTGAAACCAAGAGAAAAAAATTGTTCGGTACAAAACTGTGTAAGGAGATCCTCGCACATTTTGAAACTGGTTCAAAGCTACAACCATAATTGTCACAGCATCCACAGATTAGATGACATTTACAACAGTTTTTAATTAAATTTACTTAATTTAGATATTTATCAGCCAGAATCCATTGGCACACTTTCTTCCAGCTTTTTTAAAGGTTAAATGAGCAATATGTGTAATGAGGTCTTTAAGGGAATACAAATTGTGTCAGCCTCGAATTATCCCGAAACCCAGTACTGTGCTGGGGGGGTTGCAGAGCGCTGGCAGAGGGGAAGGTGCCTTCTGCTCACTCAGCTGACACCAGAGTGCAGTGTCCGACCTTCCCACTGGCTGCTCCTGCCCAGGTCGGAGCCTGTGGTGTGATCACAGCACAGACTTATCTGGCTCCAGGATAATAATATGTTCACAGCTGCAGCTTCTCAGGAACGCTGCTCATACCGTTGCTTCCAGGGGTCTTGAAGATGCCGTGAGGTAGTTGCTGAGGAAGATTTTGTTAAAGACTTCTCAGGAGGCACCAAGCTGGGACAAGACCTTCTGAGGTGTGGCGGAGTGGCAGTAGCGAAAGAGTAGTGCAAGCCCAGCTAGCTGAGGAGATCCTTTGAATCTCTGGAATAGTTGAAATGCTTTGCTGAAGTCAGGTTCAGGGGGAGGAGAGCAAGGAAAGTAATGTGCTCTTTTAATCCCTAAGCTGAACACCAATCCTCTTCTTCCTTTACATCACGGGTGCACTCTGCGTACGCATCGACTGTGCCATTCAGCATGGCACTACTGTGCCTTTTAAAAAGTATATAGTGAAGCGTGTTTTGGAAAGAACATTATCACAAGCCAGCACAAAGCAGAATGAAATGCATTACTCTGAAAAGGGCAATTACAGTGAAACTACATATGAGAGTTGCAGATGGACGCAATATGTAGTTGAATGACTAACAAGGAAACACAGTAGATGGCCTCCTAACAGCACATGGACCATATGGTACAGCAAAACTTGGGGAATCGTTCTCATCAACGTGGCAGTTTTATAAACGCCAAGGTAAAAAAACCACATAAGCTCTTTTGAAAATCCTACAGAGTATCTCATCTTGAGCTGACAGATCTGTTCAGAGCTAGCCTTACAAGTTCAGATATTACAGCACTGAATATAGTGAGAATAAGATAGGACAGAACAGAAGACTCCAGAGAAAGTCCACACAAGACAGTAGAACTCTACTAAATTCAGCATCACTGAATTCACTAAATCCAGCATCAGCACTGATTAGATGTTGGTCAAGTTATTTTTACCTTAGTTTTTACTTCTTCACACGATTAGGTGGTAATAAGTTGCATCTAGTAACACAGAATACTTAATTACCCTACATGCTAGAAATAAATAATCAGCCCGGATTCTTTCTGTCCAACTATGTACTGCAATTGTGCAGGAAGGCCTTCACCATAGGTAACTCACAGGTGTTTAAATGCACCAGTTGTTGAAAACAAATACTCAGATAAACTGTGCTGTCAGGTACTGGGGAAGAGAGAACTGACCATGGGGGAATTAGTGGCAAAGAATGACTGGGGAAAAGGGGCTCAGTGGTGAACTTCCTTTTGCATTACCCATCCACAGGTAAAAATAGCATTATTATTATTTCACTAAGTTTCTCAGAACTGGTGGTTGATCTGGGTTCTCCAGCAAAAAACATCCAAAGGGATGCTTGGTTGCCAGTCTGATTTAGATGCCTCTACTTGGGCATGCAAGCTAATTAATTCTGGTCCTGACCATATGTCTGCCACAGTCTTTAAGTGTTGCTGTCTGACAGTGGAGCTCTCAGGTTGTATTGGTAGCTTCTTGTCAAAAGCTGTGGCTAAAAGATAAAAACCATATCCTTGTGATGGGTTCACCAATGGTACCAGGCATTTAGTCTTCGCTAAGTTTGTCACTTGTCTTTGACAATGTCAAAACCACTGCTCTAAAGTCTGAGGTCCTGAACTCATTGTGCTTGTCTTATTTGATCCTGATTATCTTAAACAATCTGACAAGACACTGGGAAATGGAAACATGACATTTATTATTCTGCAGAATGAAGGATTTTATGTTCTAGCATATTTTTGGCAAAATGCAGTAAGAGAGTCACATTTAAGGATATAGCAGACAGCTCTTAAGCAATATGCTAACTTATTTCTTTCTGTCCAAACCGTAAGCTATATGACAGCTGCCTTTCTAATGAGAAAAATGCAGTAATCATTACTTGTATGTAGTGGTTGGCAACAGTTTTTTGAATTTCTGGTGAGCATAACTCTCTGATCTGTTTTTCTTGTGGTAGTTTACATACAGTTTCTAAAGTTTGCATTGTTAGTCATACCTATATTTAGAACTTTCATTAGTGATGACTCAAGACAAGCAGAAAAAATAGAGAAAAGATATGACTGTAAAACTCAGTAGTGGTGAAGAAAAAATTGGTATCCTGAATTTCACTCTGTGGCAGTGTGCGTCTTGAATTCAAATTGGAATTAATTTAAGCAGTCAAAAATGTTTTTAAAATAATTGACAGTGCAGAGAAACTAATTTATAAGCTGATTTTTATACACTGATTTTTGCTTTAATTGCTGTAAGTGCTTTCTTTCCCTGATTAAAAAGGAGCTGGTGTAGCTTAAGGCAAATGCATTCAGTTATTTACTTTAAGTAAAGAACTGTGATTTCATTTGCCAGGTAGAAGGGGCAGATGGGATGTTGATTCAACTTTTCATCAGAGAAGGGACAGTAAGTCAAGTCAGGAATTTGCTGAATTGTGGTTTTTTTAGACTATACAGCATACATATATAAAAACATGTATATTTTTCTCCCCTGTTCTCCTGAATGCTCCTGACAGTGGCCTTTTCATGTTGGCATAGGAAGACCAGGAAGCTTCATGCTGGCTGGGGCCTTTGCCATTGCAGTCCCAAATAGCACAGCAACATTCAATTTGAACGAGCCAATGCATATGGATTTCTACGGTGATGGTAAGGAAACTGCAGGCAGCATGGCATGGCCAGGTTTGGTTGGCCTAAGCCCTAGTTCATTGCCTGAAATCGAGTGCCCCTTCCAGAAAACTGCCTGTTCTCTTTTTTGCCTTCCCTTGCCTGGCTAGAACAGCACCCTGGTCCTCCAGCGTGATGGTCTTCCTGTGGTCGCACTGGCTCTCCTGTCGACAGCTGTGACCCTGCACAAATAAACAAAACACAGGTGGCTTAAGAAAAGGTTGCAATGATCTCTCTTACAGCCTCATAGTCTTTATGTAGCCACCTGGATCTTTCATATTCTGTGGTATTTCATATTAATAATAAAGTGTAGAGAGTGGGGTTTTTTACAGAAACAAACCAAGTTTGAAGAGAATAAAAAAATTACTGTGAAAAGAAGGGAACAGGCAAGGAGATGAAAGAAAGATACTGTGAAAAATAATACTGTGATTTCTTCATCTGTATCTTAAAAGCATCATGAATAAATTGTGGTTAGTATATGGATTATGTAAGGCATTGGCCTAATTCTGCCCTCATCTTTCTTCCAGTACTGCCCTTTGACTTACTCTGTGAAGGTGAAAATGCAAAGTTTCAGCCAATTTCCTAAAAAAGGAGTTCCCCAATTTCTGCATTATTTTGAGGGTGAGATGCTGCCCAGAATTAATTCAGTCTGTGGGATACTGCAAGGTCACTCCTAGACATACTTTACAGGAAGAGATTAATTTATAGTTGGTGTAAATTAGTGCAGCTTCAGTGAAGTCAATTGAATTACTCTTGCTCAGTTCAGGTCTTGTAGTCAGATTGCCTCTGGAATATGAAGTATATCTTGTCTACTATCACTGGAGAAGCTAATTTAATCTTTCCAGGTGATAAAGAAGGGGGGCCAAGCCTTCCTTTCAAAAGGTAAGAAAAATGAATGTGCATTTTAGAGGAACACTGAGGAACATTTAAATGAAAAAAATCCTGCAGAAAAATATCACGTCACTGATATAAGGAAAAAATGCAGCTACTCACAGAGTTGATACCCCAGGAGCAGATACGAGGGGCTGGAGCTGGTGGTCAGCTGTAGGGCAGCAATATCTGGCACTGGGCTGCACTCACAGAGAAGAGATACAACAGGGCGCATTGACTCCTTCTCTCTGGACAGAGAACTTCCAAGAGTGGGAAGAGGGAGCTCAGCCGATTACTGACATGATCACTAACGTGCTGGTGCACAATAGTGCAAGACCAAGTTGCCTTTTTTTGACCCAGGAAAGTGTTTTTAGAAGGACATGCTCTCAGCCTCATCGGTGATTTGTTCATGCAGCTAGTTCAGTTTTCAACCACTCTTCTTATAGCTGAGGACACTGAGGACTTGCAAAAACTCACAGTTTGTGTGAGGTGTTTGAAAATTAGCCTCTGCAGTTAAGTTTCTTTACTGAAATACCTCTGCAGCATATGTATCAAAGCACCTGGAGATAGGAGCAGTCATTATCCATCTACCCATCAGCAAATTCAGCATTAAAGAGGCACACGAATCCTGACATATGTGGATGGTGCATAGCTGGAAAATCACAGCTTTGGGTGTATTTTGCTATTTTAATAGAAAAATGATCATTCTGGGGCACATGAGTATACTTTTCAGAATATTTTCCTGATCAGCTCAGTTTTCCTGAGTGTTAGGCTTTAGTGTAATATCAGAGTTACTCACCAAGTGCTCTTTGGGAAGGCTGTGTGGCAGTAACATAGAAGGAAAATATTTTCCTTCACATTAAAAATAACAATGTTGTCTGGAGATTATGAATTACTTCTGATATTTTTATGTTTATTTCCCTGAGACAGATGAGTGGAAAATTAAATAGCCCCTCATTATAATTTAGTAAGTAACTTCAGGGAAAAAAAAAAGGAGCATTTGCCTGTATATTGAAAAAGCTTTAAGACTACCACAGTATGCTGCCTTTGCCAGGAAAGGGTACACAAAATAAAAAAACAAAGAGAAGAAGATGCTAGAAATTATTTCCTAACATCTAACCCATCTGCAGGAAACACAGAGTGGGCCAAAGTAGTGCTCTGGTTTTTTTCAGGAAGAAGAATCTTGCTATTGTGAATTAGATCCAAATGCCTGTGTTTTGATATGATACATTGCCATTTAACACAGGAAGGAGTTTTGTGAAATCTGCTCCCAAAGAAGTAATTCTGAACAGGAATTTAATGCAAATATCAAAGCTGCTTCAGAATGCTTCAGAATGGTCAGAAGTATTTATTTCTTGTGAAGCCACTGTAGGGTGTTGCCACTGTTGATGAATTTCAGATTTTGATTTTGAGATCCAAGCACTGACTAATAAAATAGATAACAGCTGTCCATGTAAGTATGCAGACTACCATTACCATTCATTTGTTTCTTCGAGGTGGAAGTATTTTCCCAGTAAGTTTCAAGAATCTCTTTAAAATACAGTTCTACAGAGAAAAAAAATTACCTTTGTGCTGATATTCTGGGGTTTCTGCCATCACAATGACAACTAGCTCAAATCTGTTCTGTTTACTGGCAGAAGAACAAGGTTTCTAACTGCCAGCCTGGACAGGAAGGAAGCTGGTGGCAGTGGGAGATTGCTTGGGTCACCCCTGGGGTCAATGGCACGTGTGACAGCTGTAAAGTGTACTTTTGCCCCAGCAAAAAGCAAGAAGAAAAATTTCTCTGTTCATTTTTTTAGCAACTTCTCTGACTCCTGCCCTTGTATTTCTGTTTTATGCAGTTTCCATGCGACATAGGACTCAACAACCTAGAAAGATGTTGCTATCGAAATGCCAGACCCTTTTTCTGCAAAGCCACTGGGTCAAGGTCTTTTGCTCAGCTAGTGGTGACTGGCTATGTTTTTTCACAGACATTAAGAAGGAGATCTTTCTTTTGAAGGATCTCCTTCTACTGAGCTGCTTCTCATTTAGTGATGTATTTTAAAAACTTTCTTCATGTTTACCCCTATTTCCAAGTCACATCATCCAGTTTAACCACACTCCATGTGCAAAAATGTCACCTTGCATGGCTCTGCTAAAAAAAAAAAGAGGGTGAAAACCCAAACCTACCCTCTGCTGAGAGTGTCTGCGTGTATCCTTCCCTATAACAGGGAGAAGATCCCCAACAAAGTAAATCATGCAAAATACCAGCAGTGCTACCCCTGCTAGACCTACAGAGTCCATTTAGTCTCCAGCTGACCAGATCATCTCAGAGTACATACCAATATGTGCCAGGATACCAAAAATAGACTTAAAAGCCAGAAGACTAAAGTGCCCCTCAAAAAAAAAAGAAAGGCACAAAAATAGTCTCCCAAGAGACAGAAATACCCATCACACCTCAAGAGATATTAAATGTTTAAAGACGCTGTGTCAACCTGTGCAGGCTCCTGAGTCCACCCAGTGCTGCCTGACCCTCCTGAGGATGCCTCTAGGACTGGAGCTTCTTTTCTCTTTTTTTTTGAAAAATAAGAAATTAAAATCTGACTTGGCTACCAAGTCGAAGCACGGGATGCCTTGGCATGACTCCTGCCCCTCATGTGTTGCCCGCGGCCCTGGTACGCACCCTCACCTGCAGCACTGCGCTGGGTGCTGGGTGCCAGGCAGGGCAGTGAGGTGGGCTGGGAGTCCTGGAGGGTTAGCAGCAGCCAGGGCCACCACGCAAGGCTACACAATGGGTGTGCTGGCTCGCAGGGCCTTGCCTGCCAGACACCTCAGCAGACAGGTGCTCCCCAGTGGTGCCTTTGCACTGTGAACCACCGCGTGACATGACCCAATGTAGAAACACGAGCCCCCTCTCCTGCCACCAAGAGTGTGATTTCGTAGCGCAATGCAGGAGGGAAGTGTGAGAGTTAGGCACTGGGGCCATGAAGGCATGCACAAACCTCAGCCTCCTTTTCCCAGCTTGATTCTAGCACATCCCGTCAACTGGGAAGTTGTGAGGTGGGAGACCCAGAAACAGTGCCGCTGGGCACCATTACAGTAGCTCTACAGCTGCTTTCCATTAACCACGTTGGATATAAGTTGGCAAGCAGGGGGATGAGAAATTGGGACTTATATGTTAGCCAGCTCCGGCATGTAGCTACCCTGTGTTGCAATTAGCCTTTCTCTTTAAAATCCTTCCAGGCTCTGCTGGGGCAGCAGGCAAGCCACTGTGCTGCAGCATGCAGCTGCTGGGGCGGTTTTGGCGTGTATCATGTCCCAGAGATGAAGTTTGTGGGAAACTCTGTCAAAAATCCTGTGGGTTTTAACACAACAGAGCTGAGATTTCAAACCATGAAAGAAAGGCTCTGCTGTCATTGCTCATGCACTGCCGCGACCCTGCTCAGTGCAGTTAGGACGGCATTCTTCACTTGCACTACAAGACAGGGTGCCCGTCTGCAAGTGCATAATCTTTACTCAGTGCCTGAGTATTCAGTACAGCTGAATCAAACTGCAATCATGTCTTCCCACTGTGTCTCCACAGGTTGGTAGCCACAGACCTTGATTTCTAATGCAACGAGGCATTGCTAATTAGGATGACTTTCTTCTCTTTAGCTTAATAAAAATATGCTCCATCCACAAATGGGACTGACAGAAGCCCAATTCAAGGGAGGAGGAGGGAATCCCCAAATTCAGTAGAACAAAAAAAAACCAACAAAAAAATAATATAAACCCCAGGTGATTAAAAATTTCAAATTAAAATATTTTGAAGGGTGTTCATTTCTTATGGATTTGAAACCCCTATAGTAAACCAAGAGGATAATATCTCCCATTATTCCAAACTTCTCTCCATTTGGCGTGTGTCACCACAGACCCAGGAATGGGCTAATTAAAATTGTTTTGTTGCTAATGACAGTGCATCTTCTTTCACTAAAGAGTTCAAACTACAGCCTTCCTCTTGATCTGCTGTGAGATTTTTTAATCTCTAAATTAGAAGAAAAGCATATGCCCTTTTAATGCCTATAAGAACTTGAGCTTGTTAATGCCAAAAAAAAAAAAAAGTAGGATTTCCATTATAGCTGTTCTTTAATTATGGAACAGCATGTGCAAGAAGACTCTTTACTCATAACTGTGTCCTCGATTCTATTACACATTTTAGCGGAGAATGCATGTAATAGAAAAACAGCAATAGACTGTGGAAATTGTCCAGAGCCCTGCTCTCCTAGAGAAAAGATGCCAGTGGTATTTTTGTACTGCTACTCCTCAGCAGTCTCTTTGCACTTTCCTCCGGGTTACTTGCACAGCATGACTCATTGCCTGATGGTTTCATTGAAACAGAAAAACACAGACACAGTAATGATTGCATTCAATCATAAACTACAATCAATACAGCAGAGTTTAAACGTTCTGTGCCCTAGCAAACCACTACAGGGTTCCCCCCCATCCCACCCCATGTTATTCCCTGAAGAAATGATTTTTCATTTCTAAAGGATAACAGTTGTTCCAAGTGTTCTAGCAGATGTAGTTGAGTCTCTCAGAATGAAATATGTAGGTCAGAGCAGGAGGCATGCATTGTTTTCTTTGATATACCTTCATGTCATCCCTTCTTTGGATGGAAAAGCCACTTCACAATACTTACTGACTGCCTCGAGGGAGTCTCACTGGAGGGACCTTACATCAGCCCCCACCCCACAAAGTTCATCTGGGGGTATCGGGTGGGCAGGGATATTTGTGTTCAAATCACAGAGTCTGTGGCCTTTTTTTATGGACACCAGGATATAAATCTCAACCTAGTCCTCAAGCAAAGACAATTATCTCGATTAAATCTTTCTTTGTGTGCATCACAACACCATTGCAGAGTTTGGCAAACTCAGAGGCTCTGATGAGAAATGGCTCCCAGGAGACCCAGGCGAGACTGAAAGTAGGATGGCGCGGGAGAAGGATGAGGGGAACATAGACAGGTCAGGATGCAGGGAGCCTCTCCAGGAAAAATAATAAACATGACTTTTGGCCTTTAGAGGCACCATGTGTCCCTGTGCCAATCACAATTCCCTGAGGGAAACAGCTTCTCTTCAATGCCAGTAAAAAATCTGGTTTGGTGTTAAGTATTACTTGCTCTTTTGCAGTATCTTCAAAGGAGAGGTGTCCATAGGAATCACTTCTGCCCCACAGTTCTGATGCTCTAACAGAAACCACCACTGTGGTATCTCCTTCCCATCACAGGTCAGGAGACACCCCAGCAAACTCAAATTCCCACCGTGCACTAGGAGCTAACAAAAAAAAAAGGTTTTCCCTTTTCCTCTTAGCAGTGGTAACTGCCTAAAGATCAAAAATAACTCCCAGAAGGCCAGTATAAAACAAAATCACGCCAACAAACCCTAAATAAAGGTTGCAATTCCAACATGTCCTCTGTTACGCTTGGGATGTGCAGTAAGTGACAGTTGAATAGATCAAACCCCTGGAGTTCCATCTAGCCATCAGGTTAAAAGTGTTATTATCTCATTTTAGCTAAAAGTTCTGATTCATACTTTTTTTCCCCCTCAAATCTGGGAGATCTTGTATTGTATGCCACTCACATTAGAGCTGAAAAAGGAGTAGTGTAACTGTCTAAAACACAGACTCTTTTTTTTTGGTCATAAATCAGTGTTCCTAGTTTCATTCGGCTGCCTGTCTCCCTTTCTTCCTCTCCCCCTGTTTCCTCCTCCCACTCGTTAGTCTGTTCAGCACCTTCGGTGAGTCACACAGAGCAGGCTGACAAGTGAAGTCAAGTTCGACTTCATGTAAAGTTCCTGCAGAGCCCTTCTGCTGTGCGGTTTGCTGGGTGCCACTCCGGCTCCTTCTCCCTCCTCCAAACCCGGGCTGGGACGGACCTTCGCTTCTGAGGATGCGCACTGGGATCCAGGAGTCCTCAGCTGCACCTGGAAATCTCAGTTGTAGGCATTTCTGCCAATCAAACAGTTCACAGAGGAGACTGTAGGTGAAAATCTGGAATTTACACCCCTTGCAAACAGGCTGCCAGCCTGAACCTTGAATTATGTCATGCTAATTTAAGCCTAAGGGAAGGAAGGAATAGTCCCAATATTGGCTAACTGTCTCCTGTCTCTCCCTGCCACTGAATATGTCACCCTTAAAATTTCTGAAATTGATCTTGCCTTATCACATGAAGTGTCAGCAGAGGCCACAATATTTAGGTCATAATAGCTTACTGTTCAACAGCTTCTGAAGGAAGGACTAAGAGCTGTATTCTCTGATCCCATTTCAGCAAGGTCTATAAGCATGTGTCTAACCTTAAACACACAGTGATCCCTGAAAACCCCCAAAAGGCTGTTCTAATCAATGCGCTAACAGGGATAAGGTTTATGGCAGTTTTGCTAGTTCAATAGCACTTTCCTGAACCAGATTTTAGTGCATGATGCAGACTAGACTCTCTACTTTAACTGGCTGAGATTTTTGTCTCAGCAGTAGTTGCCTGGGCCCAGGAGAGGCACCCAGACTGCCCAGTTCGGTAACGAAGCACTCCATTCTGTCAGTGGGGAGCGTAACTGGAGCAGAAGGGTGCTCCAGAAATCTTCTCTGTTGAGGACAGAGTTGCTGAGACACCAGAGATGATCTAAGGACCCCTCCTCTATAGCTTGGGGGCCTGATTCTGGACCGATAGCCAGCCCCCTTGGCCTTGCAGGACCCAGACCATTCCGTCCCCTCTTACCTGAAAGGCACTGATGAGCACTGGTGTTGTCATGTGCCTCTGAGCAGTGCAGTGGTGAGTTTGTGCTTATGAGAAACCTGGGACTTTATGCCTGTTCCAGCCTGAGGAACTGGTGGGGTGCGCTAAACAGGTAGACAGGGATTGGGCTTTGCAGGCACAGCCACTCTCCCTCATTGTGCATCTTCTAGGAGCTGGGGAGGTGCAATTGGGTTCTCAGGAGGGAGGTTCTTGCTCTTTGCACCCTTCATGCTTTTGTCATGCACCAGTTTCCAGGGAAAATCACAAACAGTCTTGGGAGTGAGTCTGGGACCTCCTTTCTGTCTCCTTTTAATGTAGCAGCCCTTACACAAGAGTCACCCAGCACAGCATTTTCCTCCTGTGTGTGCTCTGTTTCCTCTTTAGCCTGGTGGTAAGCCCGTGTAGCTGGAGTTGGTGGATGCAAACCTTTATCCGGAGGCAGATCTGTTACCTGGGATTTTCACTTAGTGTTTATGCAGATGGTGTCTGTCTGCTGCAGCTTTTCATGCTGAACTTTGTACATGTGCCTTGGGCTCTGATGCCAGTTGGACACACGTGGGTACCAGTTGCTACCCTATCTACAGCAACAAAGCTGGGTCACAGCAGCAGGCATTAGGTGTCCAGAAAGGTCCTAGGCCAGCTAGGAGGTGCCTGCTGCGATTTTGGGGCTTTCTGAACAGGTGCCTGAATGGTGCCTCAGTCCCAACACAGATGGTAAGGAAGTGGTCTGGGTCTTGCCATTAGTGCTCAAGCTTTAAACAAATCTAACTCTTTTCCTGCTGTTGCCAAAATGGCAGTAAATCCTCATTTCACTTGTACAAGTCCTGTAGATGCAGCTATTAACTAGGCTTAGAGAACTCTTAAATATAGTCCTTTTCCCAAAGCCTGGGAAAAGCATGGTTTGTTACAAGCAAAAGAATTTTTTAAGTCTGGGATTGATTACTGCTTGCTCTTTTATGTACATTTACGTATTAGGTCAGTTCTGAAAGATGCACAAATTACTGAAACTAAACTGTTGAGTTAATAAGAATGACATTTTCAAACTCTTATGGTTCCATTTTAAGTTCCCATGGTATTAATGCCATCAGAATAACTTAGTGCAACTGAAATGCACCACATTCACGGCTAAATTATGCTAAAATAGGTCAAGCAGCAGTGAAGGCAGTTATTTTGACTGAACTAGGGTTAACAAGATGCATGTAACAAATGCCTCAGGAGAACAATCACATGCACTCGCTGCACATGATACCACAGCAGGATACCCATAGCTTCAGGTTCCAGCTAAATGGCATCATGGTGTGCTCTTTCGGGCAAGAAAATAGTTTTACAATTGTTTGAATATGATCCCCTCAGTTTATGTGATGTAACCTGACAGTTTAAAGGGTCCCATAAGTACATTTTCACTGAAGCCTATGCAACTTCTACATACTCAACTAGGCTGTTTTTAACATAAAGCAGAGGGAGTGCAAAGAAGTAATTAATGAAAGAGCCGATACCTTCTGAGACTCCTGGCATGACAGCATGCCCAGCTGCCTTTCCACTTGTTTCTGAATAAAGAAAGAAGTCGGGAGGCAGAAATTAGCCTGAGGTATTAAAATTGGACTCAAGCTGAAGTAGAGCATCTGAACATCCTTGGACTTTATGATAAAAGAGATGAAATGCACTTCTAGCATTAGTCATCTTTGTAACGACAAAAAAACCCATAAGGAGTTTTTCCCTCAATTTCTTTGATTTTTCAGCAGTTCCATACATCACATATGGAAAAATATGCAATATTTATTAATGTTGCCTTGCCTTGCCTTGCCNTTCTCCCTTCCCTTCCCTTCCCTTCCCTTCCCTTCCCTTCCCTTCCCTTCCCTCTTTTTAATTTCTCCTTTTTCCTTTCTTTTCAAAAAGCCTCTACTATGAATTGCTGCACTTGCCTTTTGAATGCTTTCATCACATCTGTATGTTAGGGAACAAATACCTTACATTGGAAAAATGAAGCAGAGGAAAACACATAGACATATTGATTGAGACTGCTCTCTCCAAGCACCTGGACCCAAATACTTAAACGTATACACTTTGTGGATAAACAAATTCTGCATCTGATATGCCAGAGCCACATAATTTTTCAGAAATTTCATATATATACAGAATTAAATTTAGGAACATTTATGAATTTGCGTTGGGTTTTGCTTATCCAAGAGCACAGGACATTATTCTGTAAAGCTACTTGATGACACTGAGTGCTAAAATGTTATAAAATTTCCAGTCATTACAGCTATGTACATTTTTATGAGAGGTTTTGAATTTATTATTTACCCGAGCAGGGAGAAAAAGGAGACAGAGAGGGAACAAACACATACTCTAGTAAAACTACTTAAAGAAAATGATTATATAAAGAAATAAGGTTTCTACTGAAACCAAAACACCATTTTAGTCGATTTTCTTCACTGAAAGTTTCTATAGCATTTTCATATCTGGCTGAGCTACTTTTAATACAATGTAGAGAGAGTGCAAAGTCATTGATGAACAGTCATCCCACCTCCAACTTCAGGTGATATAAACATCTTCTAAAATACAGCACAACTGTTTTCCAAAAGGAAATGCTGATTTAACAAAACCAATAATGTTCTCTAGGGTTGTATTAATTTACCAAACCTGATTAGGGATGATAGCTAATTTATATTTTTCCCTCAATCATACAGGAAGTTCAATTTCAGTACTAATATTTTGAATTTTATTTCAGAACAGGACACATTGAAATGCTTTGGTTATTTGTAATATACCAGATTATGTGTTACAATGACTCATTGTCAATGTTTTAATCTTGTCCTAACCGAAGGTTAAATCTAAGTGGAGTAGATGGTTAAATTTGCAAGAAAACATCCTGTATTATTGTCCTGCACAAAAAATCAGGAGATTCCCATTTTCCCTTGAGTTCTGAGGTATGTGGACTTTTCAGCACTTCAGACAAGAGGGGAACTCCAGGTTTTGGACAATGGAAATTCAGGGGGTTTACTGTCGGTCACAGCTTTGTTTAATTTTATTGCTGAAATTAGTTTGGAATGAACGTTTCAATATTGTCTTCTCATTTCAGTGATTGGGTCTAGCAAAAGACCTTTTTCTTTCTGTTGAGAAGCTATTTTAGTCTGCCTTTGACAAACCAAACTGGATTCACCTACCTTGAGACACATTTCCCTTTACCATAAATGAAATGTGCAAATTATCTATGATAATTAGGTTTGACCCAGTTACTGGATTTGGGAACATCCTTCTATCTTGCCTGGAGCTGAATATGCCTACAGAAAGCAAATCTCACGGTTAAGACAGGGTATAATCAGGGTTAAAAACCTTTCATCAGAGACACGAAAAAAGATGTAACTGAACTAGCACTATTCTGTTGCCTGACATTGTCTGTTATTTTTTCTGCGCAGTGAATTATTCATTACTAATGATTCAGAGTTCTCTGGCTTATCTACATGATGACAGCTCCTCTCTCCTCCTGCCATGTACACACCCCACCACAACAAGAACACTTATGACAAATAGTGATGTCACATCCTTAAACTTATTTAATAAGTATCAACTATGAATCAAATGGCTCAACTAATCCTTCCTCATCCATCTTACAACTTCAATAAGTTGCAGGGTATCAATGGCTGAGTATTACCACCTTTGCTTGGAGATAAGCCCTATATACACAGCAGTGTAATAATGCCTGATGGGAAACACATGCCCAAGAAAACCCCCATAGCAAGATTGTATTGTGCTAAGAAATTCCGTTTGTTGGCTGCCTGGCTCCAGAAATGTTATTTATCCCTTTTGAGCTCCCAAGTTAAAATGCAGGGGCTTATCTGCTTGGAGCATAATCTTGCACCAAACCAGCAAGACATTTAGATTCTGTTGAACTCTCCATGAGTTGCCATCATGTTCTTAGCACAGACTTTGGGATTAGCTGACATCTGCTCCCTGAACTTGCATTTTTGGCCGGTTTCTGGTCAATAGAGGAAAGAAGTAAAATATTTCTGTGCAACAAGAGAAGTGTGTGTGGGGGGTTTCCTAAGAAAACACTGAATAAGTAATAAAATGCATTTTCTTTCATTGATGTATTCTCCGGGAGTTGCAGCAAAATAAGAGGATTCTGTCCAAAGCTTGCAACAGTAATGGACATTGGTATAAAATCCTGGTTAGGGACATCCTTGTGATAAAATATAAATATCAGTAAAACTCCTACTCAATCTACAGCTCTCGGCTAAAAATGTGTTTTTTTCAACATAGTTTATACCAAGTGTCAGTACACTGACATACCCATCCTAGCAAACCCTCTGGTGTGGACTAGACCTGACCCCAGAACAGACTGAAGCAAGTAGGTGTTTACCCACTTATATGACTTTACAATCAGAATGATAAAGTAAAATAACTCGTCTGAATTGGAAATGTAGTGGTTAGCCTGAAGGAGGGAAAAAAGAGGCATGTGGTGAAGCAGCTCCTCCCAGCTGGGGAGGAGGAGATGGGTGCTGGGAAGCTGAGACCATCCCATTTGTTCAGCCACTTTTTACACCAGAAGCTTTGCGTTTATATACTCTCAAAAGCACCTTTTCAGGCTAAAACTCCATTCTGAGGCTGTTGAAGTAAATAAGCCTTTCAAAACCTTTGTGTTTATGATTTATGAGGGCAGTTAAGCCCTTGTACAAAATTAAAGGCTGAATGAGAGAATCTGGAAAGAAGCAGGACCAATGAACTAAGTTTGCGATTAAGTGCCAGAAACCTCCTGAAGCCCAATTCCACTTCTGAATTAATGTGCCACTTGACCTTGGGCAAGCTTTTTACCTTATTAAAGTTTCTTTCATCTGCTGATAAAATTTGTAATACTAAATATGCCAGGGAGTGAGGACACATTCACATCTGGGTTTAAAATATTTTGAAAATCAAGACCACTTTCTATGTATATCATGTAAATACTTCAGTTCTTTATATAGTATTTGAAGAATCATAGATTTAATGTGACTTAACCAGTCACGGTACCACACTATAATGAATTAGACGAAGACAGCAGCTTGGAACTCCTTTTTGGTTACCTGACATCTTCACAATCAAACAAAAATACCACAAACTGATTCATTTACCAGCTGGAAGAATTAATGTAGGAACAGAGATGTCTTTATGCATTAAATCAGATTGGAGTTTGTAGGGTCTGAAAACTCTGTGGTCACTGCTTCCATTCCTGGTTTTAGGTAGCTGGAAAAATTGAGGTTAATTAACCACACTTTTCCCTTTGAAACTTCCTTTGAGGAGAGATTCTTGGAAATTAACTAAATGGCAAAATATTGCTGGAGATGTGTGTTTTTTCCATGAGCAATTAAACTGTAAGCCACACATGAAGCTGACTCTCCAGCTAGCCAGGACTTGTCTTTGGGACTCCTGTTTTTCCCTAGTCTCCCAGAGCAGAAACCAGCCCATACGGGTGACATGCTATGCCACCCGGGTGCTGATTAGTAGCGTTAGATTCAGCACTAGCTCACTTCTAGTCAGCTGCCTGAAATGCTTGGGCTGTTCTGCTGAACTGCAGCTGGTGCGAGAGATAACCCAGGCCCCAGGATTAAGCAATAGCCCAAGCCCCTCTCTCACTGTATACCTTTATGTCATGAATGCGATAGCTTGGACTTTCCAGCTTCTGGGTTTTCCCTTCACTGAAGTAATCAGAGCACCTCAACATTCTTAATACTGGTGGTGTTTTGTAGTTATTCCCCCAAATGTTTTGAACACCTTGAAGAAGATACTTCCCTGGGACAGGGAGGGCACGAGGCTCCCAGGAAAAGACCAGTCAGCAGAAATACTACTGTGCGCCTTGCAGGGCTGGATCCTTACTCTGTCCCTCCTGCAAGGCTCAGCTCCTGCCGTAACCCTTCCTGCAATCCCTCTTCCCCCCTCTCCTCCTCACAAGGGGCATTTAGCAGTGTACTCCTCCGTCTTTGAGACCTTTTTGGTGAGCTCTCACTCCACTGACTGTCCAGGAATGATAAAAAATGGGACCTGCTTAAAACAAAGAGAAGAAAAATATTAAACAAAAGATTATTTACATTTTTCATTCAAAGTGATTTTTTTAAAAACCTCATAGAAAACATCCAGCAGTCAATTGCATCAAAGCAGTTGTCCTTGTATCTTTTTTTAAAACCCATGACCAACAAAACCCTCTTTGGTCTTAAAGTCTTAGTACTGGCAGGAGGAAAATGATTGGTTATATAATTTATATGCTACTATTTAACAGATACTAAATATAGTTCAGTTACTCAGAACACTACAAAACATCACAATATGAGAAACAGCGCTGAAAAGGAGAATGCTGCTGTTCTAGAGAGACGCATTTTTAGTATTATGTTCCTCAGGAAGAGCACCAAATATTTTTCTGAGTGACCTAATTTTCTTTGTCTGATCAAATGTGCCAGATGCTTCCTTATTCAGAGTTGCCACTCTAAGTGAAAAACTGTTTTCTGGCAGCCGCTTGAAATCTCGTCTTCAGTTTTCTGTTAGGGATTATTATACAATCATTGGCTGGGCAGACTGAAAGCATATGGTAACTGGGCTGACATTAGCTCTGCTATTTCAAAGTTCCCCAAGGTTGTGTGGGCACAGTTACAGTCTCAGGTATAAGCCAGCCTCCCAGGTGCATTCAAAATGCCACCCAATCTCGGCAGTGACCAAGCAAACTGGGGATGAAGAGCTTGGCATCCTGGTTTCCATCTTCCTCTCAGGGGTGGGAGGTTTTTTCCTTTCGTAGCTACTTCCATCACTTGATCAGGAGAAAATTATAACGATGGCTTGGTGCCTTTTAATGTGCAGTTTCCAGCTAAAATTTTATCCTTTGCAACCTGGCTGAAGCTTGAAAGGCTATCTTTATATCCGTCCAGTTTCTTACATACTTTATTTAGTTCCTGCTGTACTGACTAACTTTTCATGTCTACTTTCTTGGGCACTGGGAAGATGATAAAGATTGATTTAGCCTTTCCCAGTATTCCTGTTACTAGTGACAGGGAATCAATATTTGTAGGAATAAACAGCCAAAACGCTGTGAGTGAATCCCATGCATCCCAGCCCATGCTTGCACGTTTTCCTGGCGCCTAAGGTGATACCTGGAGCATGGTGACTTCCAGGGTGCTGTGGACCTTCTGAGACCTTCTGGAACTGACAGGGGGTGTCTGCACAGCTAAACAAGGGGGACAGGGACTGAGTGCAGGCACTGAACCCCTTCCTGACTGTGCAGGCTGCATCGGTGCTAGCTCGTTTCCCTCGATCTGTGTTGTACCTCGCTAACCCTGCAAGGCAATGTGCGACCAAGGGGGCTATCTCTGAGCCCGGGGGGGAGAGTCAAGCTCTACCACTTGGTTCAGAGGCCAGGGGTGACTCTCTGCACATTCTGTTTTCTAGCACAAATTTTTTCCCCTGTTTGTTCATTTGCTTTCATTGCTGTCAATAAGTAGTTCCTATTATAAGAAATGCTTTTGCTAGTAAGTGGTAGGCAACAGACATCGACTAAACAGGGCAATTAAGCACTCAATGTAGATGCTCAGCAAATATCATCAGATTGTTGCTGACCAACTGGAAGACATTAATGCATGTGCCTGAATGAACCTGCACATGCCTATCCATCAAAAGTTAGAAGGGAATTTTGATTTTATTGTTATTGTCATTATTTATTTTGTGTTACCTTTCCCCTGGAGGTCCCAGTCCCCCGTTGCTCAAGAGACAGCCATGAAGGGAAGGCTATGTCTCTACTTCTGACCAAGAAAGAGCCAAGGGCAATGGGCAGTAGGATGAGGCATGCAGGAGCCCCAGGGAGGTCTAGGTAGGGTAGAGGGATCAAAACCTGATGCTTTCTTATTCGTCCTGCTTTTGGGGAGCAGTCCGGGGGCTAACCTGTCCCCCCGTTGCAACAACTCAGCACCAGGCCAGGGAGCAAGCTAGAAATCAAGCAGTGTCCATGACTGGGGGTCCAGTGCCCAGCTCAGTCCCTGGCTCTCTTTTAGTTATCAGCACACAAAGCCCCAAACCTACCTCCCTGCACTTGCCACTGAGAGGCACTTACCTCCATACATCTTTGGGGTAGTTTAACTAAAGGTGTCAGTTTAAACCAGTATACGTGAATGAGTAGAAATGTGGATGTTCAATAAACACTTAAACACTTAAGCCTACTTTATTTCTGCTAGGCTAAGCTGATTAGAAATTGATTTAAGATAAAAGAAAATGACTTGCTTTTAAATTGTAGTACCTACATAGCCAATACACTCCTGTAAGAAAATCAGTAACGGGTTGTACATTGACAAAGCCGTCATGGAAATGGAAATTAGGTTTCCAAACCATTTAGATTTTAGTTTCTTTAACTTATTCTGAAGTATCAACTATTAGTAGTATCTACTGTCTCAACAAAACTAAGTGGATCAAAATCCTATCTCATTTTGCAAATTCTATGCCCAAATATAATTCAACTTATGTATTTTTTTCCTTTCTAATTTAAATTAGCGCCTATATACAGCTCAGGGAGTCCTGCAGAATTTTAAACAGGCAGTATTAAAATAAATAAATCTGTGAGATAATGCATTTTGCAATATTCACAGCTGAGATTGCTCGTTTTCTTCTAGACAGTATGTAATTTTACTGTAACTTGATCATGACTCTAGTCTGTAGTATGATTTCTTAACACATTGCTATAGGCAAGTTGTCCTATTCATGCCCCAAATGAAGAGAAAAACTTTACTAAAATACCAACAACCTGGAGCAGATACACCAGCTCAGTCAGAATTGGCCAGGTCCTAGGAGGTGGACAGAGAAGGTACAGGAATAAACTGTAAAGCTAAGAAGCAGTGGTAGTGCTGGTTTCAGCAAACTCTATCCCGGGGCAGAAACACTGTAAGTGCTTTGATTTTAATTGCCTAGAAGCACACTAAAGGAGTTTTATTAATAACTCTTCCCAGCCTGCCAGATATAATAGGAAAACCCTAATAAATGCTTCCTAACTGTGAATTTGCCATTCTGCTATCCCAAATTCCTTGCTGGTGGAGGCAATTAGTTTCCACTTTGCCCCTCAAAGCCATCACCTACTCCTGGTACGTTGGAGCCCTGCCCGGTGCCTGAAGCACCCTTCTTCAGAAACAAGCAAGCAAATAAAAAGAAGCAAGCTACTCCCAAATGTCCTTGTTAAACATTGCTCCAGAACTTTACAAAGTCATTTTCTTTCAAATTATCAGTCATTAAAAAATGGCTGTCAAGGGTTATCCTGATTAGCCAGCTGTGCTGCAGAAGGCCTGCGCTATCCCAGCCCGCTCCCAGCTGCCTGTTACCCAAGATAACATTATCTACATGGAAGTCTTAGCCAGACTTTCTGTAATTGTTAGTGATTTACAATGTTACTCTCCATCCAGTGTTTATCTGTGCAGAGGATGACAAGGAGATCTTGGAAGCTTTTGTCCCCAGCAAGTCTTCTCAGATCATTTGTTTGTCCAGGTTCAAATACCTAGGCAGTAGCTTGGTGTGATTTTTTCCTTGGTGTGTAAGATACAATTTTAGAGAGGAAGCTAGGATATATATGGATTCTTCTCTCTTTGCTCACCCCAATTCTGTAGTCTTGAAAAGCTCATATCTTTATTGTCCTACCCACTAAGTTTTCTTTCATATTTGTTAGACCTCTGTAAAATCTAGTATCTCGTACCTCCTTTTTGCTATGTGCTGTGCCCTGCATTTCATCCCTACTACCTGCTCTTTCCAGCTCCCCTATCAGCTGTGAATCCTCTGTCATCAATAATCCACTACTTTAACTGGCTTAGAGTTTCCTTCTCTCTCTCTGTCCCGGTCAGATGCCAGATTAGACCCAGTAGAAGCTTGATACTATCCCTGTTGTATGTATTAATCTTCTTACAAGTATGGTCTGTTCTGTATTTAACCTCTCCTCCCTGCATAGCCAGGTGATACCAAGAGCTCCAGCAACATTATTTGCCTTTGCATGTTAATGAGTGAAGCACCCAATACTAACACACAACTGTAATTTTATAAAATAGGTTTATCTGAAATTGCTCAAGCCACTAATCCCAGGCGCTAGTTTGGTCTACCACGTAGTCTCTTCTTCTCCCAACAGGCATTGATGTTGTAGGGATTTGAGTTATTTGATATTGTGAAACCAAAATTCATCAGGTGAGCAATTCCTTTGGAATGAGTGTGTTACACTGCTTAACCAGGGCAGTAAGATTTCCCTCTGTGTCTGTGCTGCAGAGCTGTCTACAGCTGTGTTAGGAAGTGAGATAAATCTTTGATTTTGGATTTTCATCCCCATGTGGATTACACTGTACATCTAGGGATGTGCCTAGCTGGTAAGAGAACAAGAACAGAAGCTGGGAATCCTGTCTTCTATTCCTGGCTCAGCCCCAATTCACTGCGTGACTGTGGGCAAATCACTTAAGCTGTCTCTGGGATAATAATCGACACAGCAATTCCAGGAGGCTTAATTTTTAAAGTGTCAACTCATATATTTTCTCCGATGTGCCTCGGGAGATGTCCCCTTCCCTTCACTGGGAGCAGGAGCAGGGCCTTAGTACTGACAGCAAGATCTGCAACCCCTGACCCCCTCTCCCCTAATCTGCCATAACTACATGATACAAAATGTTTAATAATAATGCCAGAAATGCTGTCCCAGAGCTTTGAAAGCCTCTTATCAACTCCAATTCCTAAAGTACAGTGTACAGAATCCTGTGTAACGGTTTTCTTTTTGCTACTTTTAGCATTAGTTCTTCTTTCTTGTTATGCCAGCAAATGCATAAATCTGCTGCTGGTGCTTTTTGGCTTTGGTCTCACTGATTGCATGACTTAATTGTGGACCAAAAAAGTTGGATTTTTTTTTTTTGTAGTGTGCTTTTGTGTGCTTGAAATCGTAAGCTTTCAGAAGCACCTAATGATGGGCTGTAGCTTTGTTGGGATAACAGTTGAACTTTACATGTTCTTCGTTTGGGAAGAGCTATTACTGCATGTCCATCTTTTGAAAATCCACTGTCTCAAATTGGAAGTCCAGGAAAGACTAATCCATTACGAATATTCAGCACATGGGAGACTCCTCCCAAATATTTTCACAGGGTGAGACAAATTCAAAGCAAGATATGTAACAGACCATCCCCTCTCATAAGGACCGTATCTCCTTCTAGTCGCAATGACATCTGATTCCTGTGGCAACTACGATAAAGCCACTACTTTCATGGGTAAATAGTATTAGGAAAGTATTTGGTATGTTTCTTTTACTGCAATTTAGCAGCTGAAGGCAAGTGAGGGAGCGAGAGCATCTGCAGTACACAGCAATGACCTGGAGGAGCACTACTCAGAAGGTGCTCTTCCAAGCACCTGGAGCAGGATGGACATCAACAAAGTCAATGGAAAAGCAGTCATTCAGACCTCATCAAGGTTTGAGTCAGATCCCTAGCTTCAACGATGAAGACTTGTATTTATGTGGTTTGCTACATCACAATATGGGTGTCTCAAAATGTCTGCTACCACTCACTTTTAAAGCATATGCATAGTACATATAGTCTTGTCACAGCTGACACCTTTTTTGGATTTTCTTACATGAGAGTACTCTGTTGCTGATGAATCAAGCTGTTTTCAGGACCGGTTTACTTCTGAATATTTTGGAGGAGGAAAGCAAAGTAAAAAGTCAACTATTTTTCAATTAACTATCCCCATCCCTATCTTTTGAGCAATTCTTCTATCAGAGACTTTTTTTAAAATAGTCATTATAAATGTGATGTAACTAGCCACTCTTCTCAAGTCTTGTAGAGTAAAAAAAAAAAAAAAACTTTACAGCTAAAAACTTTGGCCCAGGAAAGCATCCTTCATTAGGATAACATTTAGCGCATGCCAGGTCCCAGCTCAAAGGCAGAAAAGATGCAATGATTCATCACACACTGAGTTGCAGTGAATGACAAGAGGCCATGGAGCCCATCTCCCCGCCCCAAGGCAGTCCCCGTGACACCTCTGACAATCCCGCCAGAACCAGGTCGAGTCCGTTGGTACGGACTCCAATATGCTTGTCTGCCGGAGACATGCCTTGTAGGCGATTCACTCCCCTTCTGCTAACAGAGGTGTGCGGGACTCGTCTGCAAAGACATGGGCTTTAGCGGTAGGACAAATTACAGTTTCAATTGTTATGAAAAGAGAAGGAAAATACCACAGGTTATCAAGGTGCTAAATAATTTAGGCATGCACTCTTCTCTTGTTGCACAGAAGTACTGTTAGCAGCAGTGAACGTAACATGCGCATCACAGAAAGAGAAGAGGCGTGCTAGGCCAAATTCTGCCCTCAGAGGCGTATGCACACAATTTCCAAGACATCCGTGGGAATGGGGCGTGCGGATTGAGGGCACAATCTGGCCTTTTATTTTCAGCTGCTCCATTATGATCATGACACGCTAATTTCTAATTCCTTTAGCAAAAATAACACAGGAAGGCTTAAATATTAATGTTGCCAAATGTCAGAAATACCTCTGCAGTATACTGTTGAGCAAATTCATGAAAACAGACTTCAGGAACTATGGGCATGCTCATTATTGGAACCTGACACCGCCAATCAGTTAAAATTCTCCTTATCTTCATTGGGGTTTTGCCAAGCTAAGAACTGAATAAAGGATGTTGGATTTAGCTCTGTGGTAGCTGATTTGGACATGGGTCTCCTGACAGCCATGGTCACAGCTTCCCACTTAGAGAGATGGATGCAAAAGCACAGATGTCATCTTGGGTTTGCTGGATGATAAACATCCAAGTAGTTCTACTATCTCCTCAAAAAAAGGTGAACAGAAGTCAACCAAATGCAAACCGATAGGTAGGAAGAAAAGTGGAGGTGGAGATTTACTAGAGGAAGGAGAAAAGCAGGAGATTAGTCCCTCACCAATCCAATCACCACACTCCTTGCCGCTGCTCATATTCGCAGTGAAATAAAGGAGGCACCAGAATCAGCTAAAAGGAAAGGTGAAAACCTCCACAGCTGCAAGCCTGTCATGTGGGCCTGCTTTTGGCAGGTAACCGGCTGTGGGTCAGAGCTCTGACACCTGCATCCTACCCCTGCCAGCATGGGGGGGTCAAATCCTTCCTAAGGAGATACTCAGCAGTGTGCGCCTGCCTGGGCCTCCAGCAGTAGAGTTTGTTGTGCTAAATGAGCTGCCTTTCCATGCCAGCTGCAGGTGGACACTCAGGTCTGTGGGAGGGGAGAGGGGAGAAAAGATGTGCCTGAACCTGACGCATTTCTGCAAGGAGTTACTCAGTCGGCACAAGTTCCCCATCACAGTGCAGGACTGGAGGAAAGACAGCAAAAAAGAAGCAGCATCTTCTTCCTAGGGAACCCAAGGCAGATTGCACAGGCTAACCCACGGTGTGGCAGCCAGATGGGGAGTTATCGTCTGCTCAACCTTCTGCTGATGGGAAGGGTTTCCATGACCCTTGGCCCTCTCTGCTGCTCCGGTTTGGGTATCACTGCAGGAACGTGCCCCTCTCCTCCGCCTTCTGCAGTCTTTGGCAGACCCTCCAGTCAGGCTCGCGGGACCTGGAGCTGTCAGGGAAGATGGAATAGAATAAAAATGAATAAATAACTTCATTATATTGAAAGTGCTGCTGTAGAGGCAGAAAACTCCGTGGAGTACAGCAGAGCCGGCTGCTTCGCGCACGGTGGAGAGAGGGCAATAAACCAGCAGCATTGGGGAAGCATGCGGGTGGTGAAAAAGAGAGAGAACCAGAAAAAAACTGGGGCAGCAGTATCTTGCTTCTGCACACTGCTCTGAGTCTCCTGAGTCCCACCTGTGAGCTGCCCTTTGCCGGGGAACTCACCAGGGCAGGGACAGTGCAGCCGGACAGCCATCGGCTGTGCCCTGCCCGTGTCCCTCAGCACCAGCGCTGGCTCCAGCGTGTCCTCGCTTTGCTCTCAATGTTTCGTTTCATAACGGCAGCGAGCTGCCGGTGGCAGAGCGTGTCCGGAGGCCAGCTGGGGCAGCAGGAGTCCTCTGCCTTCGGCATCGTGCCTGCGCAGGCACCCCGAGCCTGCCGTCGTCCTCCAGAAAAGCACAGCCTGTCACAACTCGTTGCTTAATGCTAAACTACCCGTTATAAATAAACACGCTCCTAATAATAGTTTGCCTGACCTGACTCACTGTAGGAAACAGCCCCAGAAATAAAAGAGGATGACTTTCAAACGCAAGAGTTATAATTTTACATAAATAAAAAATGAAAAGGGCAGCACAGGACAGGCTAGGGGAAAACTGTATTGCAGGGTTGCAATCCCAGAGTGTTAACGGGCTTGCTCGGCTGCTAAATCTGATGCTGTCTCCCCCTGTATGTTCGCTGGAGTTTGACGGATGGTTGTGGAGAAATATTACTTGAATTGTCAGATAACTGTTAGTCACCCAGATTAAAAACAAATACCATTGACATTGTGTCATACCTTGGGAGCCCAAAACAGATATTGATGTTTTCATCTTGTTGGAGGGAGGAGGGAGGTGGGAGTGGGTAAAGTAAGAAATCAAAATTGCCCAGATAGAGCAAGTCTTTTGGCTTTGTTTGAAAAATGACACCGCAGCACAGTGCACCTAGCTGAGTATGAGCGATAACACAATCCAGCCTATCTCTCTCACTCTCAAATGAAGGAGAGACAAAGACAGAATTATCATAAAACCCCAAAACTTCTAATGCCTGTACAGAATTGTAAGCACAAGTGTAGGAACCACATTCACCCAGTGAATGCCTCAAGATCCACCCCTCAGAAGGCCCTGATGCCAGTGGGATGTGTGGTGGGCTGAGCTCCCGACATCCAGGGGGCCACAAAGTGGTTTTGCTCACCTTTGGGGGATGAAGCGCAGGGGGATGCAAAGCCTGTGTATTGGCATGTGGAGCAGGAGGAGTAGGACAGTGTTGGACCTGCTCAGTCTGCAAGAGAGACAGCTTTGAGGGGACCTAAGAGCCTGCCAGCTTCTAGGAGAGGCCATCAAGGAGACAGAGCCAGGCTCTTCACTGCATCACATGGCAGGAGGGTGAGAAACAATCATGGAATTGTTTAGGTTGGAAAAGACCTTTAAGACCATTGAGTCCAACCATTAACCTAACACTGCCAAGTGCACCACTAAATTGTGTCCCTAAGCACCACATCTACATGTCTTTTAAATACCTCCAGGGATGGTGACTCAACCACTTCCCTGGGCAGCCTGCTCCAATGTCTGACAACCCTTGCAGTGAAGAATTTTTTCCTAATATGCAATCTAAACCTCCCCTGGCACAACTTGAGGCCATTTCCTCTTGTCCTGTCACTTGTTACTTGGTAGAGATGAGCACCCACTTCACTGCAACCTCCTTTCAGGTAGAGAGCAATAAGGTCTGCCCTCAGCCTCCTTTTCTCCAGACTGAACAACCCCAGTTCCCTCGGCTGCTCCTCATGAGACTTGTGCTCTAGAGCCTTCACCAGCTTCGTTTCTTGTTTTGGACACGCTCCAGCACCTCAATGTCTTTCCTGTAGTGATGGGCCAAAAACTGAACACAGTATTTGAGGTCCAGCCTCACCAGTGCCGAGTACAGGGGGACGATCGCTTCCCTAGTCCTGCTGGCCACACTATCTCTGATACAAGCCAGGATGCTATTGGCCTTCTTGGCCACCTGGGCACACTGCCAGCTCATACTCAGCTGGCTGTCGACCAACCCCCCCAGGTCCTTTTCCGCCAGGCAGCTTTCCAGCCACTCTTCCCCAAGCCTGTAGCGTTGCATGGAGTTGTTGTGACCCAAGTGCAGGACTCAGCACAAGTGGGTCAACAATGGGCATAAGTTGAAAAAAGAGAAGTTCAGGTTGGATATAAGGAGAAGATTTTGCCCATGAGGACAGCCAGGCAGTAGAGCTGGTGGCTCCAAGGGGCTGTGCTCTCTCTTTGCTTGGACGTTTTCAAAACTAAGCCCTGAGCAGCCTGGTCTGACCTCAGATCTGGCCCTGCTTTGAGCAGGAGGTTGGACTGGAGACAACCTAAAGTCCCTTCCAGCCTGAATTGTCCTATTATTCCTGTGATAAATTCACAAGCTGTTTCTTCTCTGTTGACCTCCATGGTGACTATGCTGATTTACATCGCTGAGGATCTGGTCTGAAGTTTGCATGTAACTGTCCCAGAATCAATGATAAAATGGGGTTGTGTTTTACATGAATTATTAGGGGATATAAGGCCTCTTTGTGGTATATTTGTACCAGTGATAAACCAAAAAAACATACTGTATACATCGTGAGGCAACAGAGAGATTTTAAAGGATCTTGTCTTTGGTCAGTGTTGTGTATGTACAGAGCTGACTATGTCTTTGGTACTAACTTTTGCTTGCTTGACACAGAACCTTACTAATATCCTTTTGTACAGCATCTGTAGGTGTGTGCTTTTAATTTCCCAAGTTTATAAAAAAGTCAAAAGAGGAAGACTGAAATTCCATCCTGGGACATCATATTGATTACAACATGGTTCATCGCCGCAGTTTGAACCGATACCCCACACGGATACTCATCATTTGAGATGACAGAGAAAAAGATAGCAGGAGTGACCTGTCATGCAAACCAGTCCCTCATTCACAGATTCACTATATCCTTGGGGAAAGAATGACTTGTTGTTATCCTGTTACCTGAAATCACACTTAACTCAAACCAGGTTAAGCTAAAAGGCAAATACAGTCATTTATTCATAGCATCCAAACAGGCAACACAGTTACAGGCGTATATAGAAGAAGCAATGGATGAAATGAAATAGGAAGGTATGTGGCTGTATTGGGTAGACGTCCCTCAGCCACCAGACTCGGCAAGTTCAGCCGGGGCTCCAGGCACTGTGCGTGACGCCATCAGGTGCATCTGCTGGGAGGCCCCCAGGGCTTTGCTCAGGGTGCACAGCTTCTCTGGGGGAACCCCAGAAGAGAGCAGTTCCAAGTGCCTGCCTTCCCCGTCTTCACCTCAGATCACCTCTCCTTCACAATCAGCTCACCTCTCTTTCACAATCACATCAGCTCTTCCAGGCTCTCATCTGTCATCCTGAAGATCACACTATTCCTTCCTTTACCAGGAGGCATTCTGGCTACTCTCTTAAGTAAAATAACAGGGTTTTTTCCCTTCTTAGATATGGAAATGCCTCTCTGTTGGTTGAGAATCACCTCCTGCATTTAAATGGCTAGTGAATAACTCTGCTTCAGCAGAGTCCCCCCTCCCTGGCTGGCCACTTGGCATTTCCCTGGCCCTTATATCCTAGACCACTGTACCAGGAGCACGCAACAAACCTCCAGACCAGATAACTGCATGCAGCTCACTCCAGGCTCTTGCCTGAGATCAGACACAAACAGTAGTTCATCTTTTTGGGACACTGACAGGTTTCTCCATGTTAGGCTGGGATGACTATGGCACGATGTGGGGTTTGATTCTCTTGCTAGGCTCTGCCAGTGCTGGGGAAGGGTGACAAGAATACACAAAGTCTTTCAGTTGAGAAAAGAACAGCAAAGGCTTTTCTTGAGGTGGAATTCAGGTGACTGCCTCATGCTATCAAGACAGCCAAAACCACAGAGGCTGGCAGGCAAGTCCAAACCAGAAAAATACAGTAGAATTGAAAATAGAATAACTTGTTAAATAATTGAATAGTTCTATTAAATTAGGTGGGAAAAAATGTTGTAAACATTTATCTTTCATGTTATCAAAGACAATAGTTCTCATTTCTGTTAGGGCACAAGGCAAATATCAGTGGAAGCACTATAACACCACGTACAACTTCGGCTATGATGTGAAGCCCAACAAATTCAAAACTGTTATGCGACTCAAATGTGTATACTTGAAATGCCTGCCTACACCATGACAACTGCTTTTTCAGGCTAACTCTCTGCCTCCTTTTTGTCTTGGCTTCTTGTTGGAACTCAGCTGAAAATAAAAAGGCAGGCAGCATACCTTGTCAGATAGCCTTAACTAATTAACACAGTGAACAGAGTAATTTTGCCTTGCTTGCTTCTCATAGTGAAACTGCAGCATCCCCATAAAGACTCTGCATTGCTGAAACTAATCAGACCTCAAGAAGTTTGGCATCCATTAGTCCCTTTGAAGTCTCACAGAGACCCAGGCAAATATCATACAATAAGTTTGGCAGGAGAAGTCACTCATGTACATCTGGTGCATGTCACATATGTCATCTTTTTTACAGGAACCAGCCTGAAACCTTCTACACTGCAAATGGACATGAGTATTCTGCCATCAACAGTATTAGGGAGATGTTTCTGTTTAAGCACAGTGTCATCACGCTTAACTTGGGCTGTCTGAAAGATCTAAGATGGAGCTAGTCGTTTGGGGCTTATTTTATAGTCACTGATGAGACACTGGCCCTCCCCCAGGGCAGCTGGTCTGACCTTGCATTAGACCTCAATGTGAGGATGAGATAAAGTGCCCACTGCAGGTGCTACCTTTGTCCTTTGATTATAAAGGGAGTTTGGGTGTCTAAGTCAAACTTAGATGTTTGACTTTCAGATGTCTGAGTTACAACAGATGTATCCTGCCTAGACAGGGTATGACTGGAGTGAAACATATAAAATATGTTGGAAGCTTAATAAAGTTTAATGCATTTCCAATTTTGGAGCTTAAAAAGCTGCAATGGTGTGTGTCTCCCTCCCCCGGTAGCAATTCATCTTGAGGTAATGCAACTCTTTCTTTTCCATGTTTACACACCTTGTCATTCTATATTCAGGGACAAACACATTTGGTTTCTTCCATAGTTAGAATAATTTATGAAAAATATGCAGATTTTTCCTTGTAGCTGAAGTAAAACAGACTTTTTGGAAACAAAATGCCTGACTGGAGGCAAATTCACCTTCTTTCCAGGAATTTCAAGGGTCATGTTCTATTTTAGATAGAGATTGTTTGGTCACTCAGGGAACAATGCAGTATATTCTTTACTGTACCATTGATATAAATATTAACTGTCACATCATACATTCTAAATACTGACTGTAATGATAAGTAAATATTGCCTGAGGAGCACAGGGGAGGCCTTGGGATATGATGAAATGTTCTAAATAAAAAACTGAGGACAAATATTAATAATCTCTAGATTACTATTATTTTTGTACCTCTGGCGATATGTTATCCAGCTGTAGCTGAAGAAACTAGCAATTTCTTTTTATTAAACTGCATGATTTTTAAATATGAGTGTTGTAAATCTTATTTGAAGGGTTCTCCAGAAGAAAAATTTTGAGCTGCTCTGGGGCATTTTTAAACTATGTCGTTTTTAAGCCAGGCAATAACATGGTTTTATAACAGGTCACATGAGCCTGGTTCAGCCGTGGGAGAAATGCAGGTGTGCAGTAGATGCGCAGGTGCTGACCACGGGCAACTTTAGGCAGGAACAAGGTTCAGCGTGTGGCAATGTGATGGGATGGAGAGAGGTGAAATTGCGCCTCACACATCCCATCACCAGCACCCTTCCCACCACCGAAAGCTGCCCCCTCCATGTCTGGCTGCACCTCCTGGCCTGCAAGGTCCTCTTCGCTGCTAAGGATGACTGGCGCTTGCATCTCTTCTGTGCATCCTTGGATTAGCAACATTAATAAACACCCCCCATAGCATTAACAAAATATGCACTTGGTGGTCCCTCGAAATAACAGTGGAGCTGCCAGAAAGAAGAATTCTAAGTGCTTCCAGGGCTTACAATCAGAGTTTGATGGAACAGAAGTTCTGTAACGACCAGCCAGAGAGGTAAGCATTCCCCACAACTGAGAAGTCATTAATTCAACCAAGAGTAAAGATAGCACCATCTTCCTTCATTATCCCCTAATTTAATTGTCATAGATTAAAGCCTGGCAAATCTGGGCACAGATTCCTGTTGTCAGACTTCAAAGAGAGCTCCTGAAGTCTTCTGCCAGAATCAATGATCATCGCTATATCCTTTTCTCACACAGCATCTGTATCTTCCTTAATGTTAATGAACATTATTTTTGCATGCTTCTAAGCAGACTAAAAAATACACTCTTGAATCACATTTCCCATGCGGGGGGAAAAAAGAACCCTTCTACATTTGTTATTCTCCTCTAACAAGGATTAAACCACGGTGTGGATACTAATGAGTGACTTGCAGTTGCCCGCCTCTCACTTTAGTTCAGGCCTCAGGAATACTGAAGATGAAATTTCTCGGTTGAAATCATAACACGCTCTATGGATTAAATGTTTCAGACCTGTTCTTATAACAAATAATCAAGCTGTCGAGATTGCTTGCTATGCAGACTTACAGACCTCTTGGGTCACTGTTGCCAAGGAGTAATTTTCTTTAAAGTAGACTCGCTTGTCCATTTTATGAAAGAGGAAAACAGAAATAGTAGGTTTCAAAGAACTTGGTGTGAATGATACACATTCATTTCACATCCATTTGCCTCCTCTATACGATTTTTTCAATATGCACTGTAATTGCTAATTATGAAGAGAATTAGGCTCCAGAGCTGAACTAAGGTAGAAAATACCTGGAAGAATTTCTGATGGAGCTATAACTAATGATAAGCTTGCTTCTTGAAGTATGTCCATTTTTGTTCTCATAACTACGCAATGGTGAAAAGTCAATTACTACCATATTATCATTGTCAAGCAGAAGTCACAGAGATGATTTTCCTGCGTGCATATGTGTGTGCGAATCAGTGTCAGGGAAGTACAAGATAAATTAATATCTTGACTCTTTACTGCCCTGTTGATATTCCCTTCAGTACTACAGCAAAGCTCATGCATCTTTATTCCTTCTCCAACCACTACAACTTTATTTATGGGGTGGCACATTTCCTACAGTGCAAAATGCTCAAGGCTGTCTGTAGGCAGATGCTACAAACTAAGAAATCTGGTGCATTAGGCAAGATGTTACATACCCCATCCAAATAACCAATTTCCAAACTAGCATTTGGCTAGTTGAAGGACCCAGTCATTCAACATGAATTAACTAAAAAGATCCATCGAATGCAGGTGACTCATTTCTCACCATTCTGCCCACAAAGTGGGGAGAACAGAATTATAACAATTAATACAGAGAAATATAACAGCTCGTGTCAGTTGTTCTCATTAGATTGCTGTCTTTTGGGGCTCCAAACACCAAGAAAACCAAATCTCACTTCAGCAATTAGCCAACAGAAGGTAGGAAAACTGTCCAGGAACATTTTAATTTTTTCAGGAGGACATCTATAGCAGCAACAGTGAAACTGGAGGAAATCAGCCACCATGTTCCCATCAGAACAGAGATCACTGGGCTTCTTTAAAGTCACGCTTTCTGGGAAAAATTGTTTCCCAGGAGGAAATCAGATCACAAGATCTGTTCTCTGGAGTCTGCCAGAGTAGGTTTGCCTTTGGATCATGGTCAAAGGACAACTGTGGTCAGATGTGGTGGGGGAGGCTTCCCTGGCAACTCTCTGGGAGGGACAGTTCTGGTATAAGGGCATGCCATTTCCCCTCAGAGCTTGCTGAAAGCTGGGAAGACCTCTGATATAAATGGTTTCAGGAGTTCCTTTTTTCTTATTTCAAACCCTTTGGTCCGTTTTGGAAGAAAGGACTTGGGACCAAACTGTAATTCAGGTTTCATTTGCTCTCCCCAGAAGGGTTATCTACCTGCTGGTTTATGACTTCTTAACAACTTGTTTGCAAGGCACAGGATGCTGTTAAAGGTCAGCTGACCCATGACTTTGTCATAACTTACAGAGATGCTGCCAGGGAGACAGGGCTGTTGGGGCGGAAGAATTCAGGTAAAGCCCGCCTGTAGAAGGGGAGACACCCTGGTTAAATAAGCATTAACTCGAGGACCCCAGTAGCACAGATGGCTGCAGGCACTGGGAGCCTAGCATGATGCAAAAAGAGCAGCAAATATAAACACGCATATTTCAAAAGGGATTTAAAGCACATATAGACAATGCGAATGTCTGCAGTGAAATTAGAAGTGTTGCTATACAAGGAACAGAAACCCTCAAAGTTTACCATATAAGAAAAACACCGATGCCCTGGAGTTAAAGAGAGTTTCCCTATAGTAGGTCTTTCCATAGTGGTCGACCATGTGGCTGCTTATACTGCTGATATTCAGTTTACCATCAGCATGATCCTCTGTCATTTTTACATAAGAACAAGCAATAACATACAGATTTCATACGCTCCCAACAAGAGTAGTCATTAAGCTCAGGATCCGTCTTTAGTTCTCATTCTTCCTCAGGTGTTTGTGGTTCTGCAAGAAATAGATTAAAATTAATAACAAACTTGTAATGATATTGCAAATGTAAATTAAAAATGCTTACAGCCGGACAGAGTATGGAAGTGTTAAAAAAAGCTGGATAATGGTAAGAAAAGAAACCAACTGGTCCTCCCCATGTCTCAGCTTCTAATGTCCATCTAACAATTTTTACCTTGACCTACATTTTCTACAAGTAAATATAGTCACTTGCATTTTATCACCAAAATAGACATATTCAGAGATGACAGGAAGCCTGAGTATGATTCAGTTAGATAAGGCAGTCAGTCAAAGCCATGGGAGGGAAACCAGATATTCACTAGAATTACTCATAAAACTGCTTGATAAGGTGGGAAGTACAAATAACCTACCCCTGGTAACCCATAGCAGCTGAACAGGATCTCTGCCCTCAGCTCAAAATTATCACAATTAAAATACTTGTTTGTAAGAAAAAATTGTGTTTTTTAAAATGAGGAGACTCCAGAGAGAGGATTCTTTCAGCAAATTCTGAAGGGAAAAAATGCAAGAAAAATTACAGACCCTTTTTTTCAAAAGCTTTCATGCTTTCCCACTGCAGTCTGTTGAGATTGTGTGAGACCAAGCAGCTGGCTACCTCAAACTCAGTATTCAGCCCTATGGAAGGGTACAATATCAGAGCTACCTCATTCCTTTCCTGAGTGCAGTTTATTGGCTAAGACTGTTTTCAAACACAGGTATGAACATTGCCCTTAGGGCTGAGTTGTGCTACAAGGTTCTTGGGGAAAATAAATTTAAAAAAAAAAAGGCTGGCACAGGACAGAGCCATTGCACGGGTTGTCTCAGGAAAGGAACTGTGTGTGCTCCAGGAGCTGTTTTCCCTCCATGCCTCCTTGGCTTTCCTCCCCAGTCATCTCCTTCATAGTTAACTGGCTCTTTCACAGCTCAGACCAGTGGATGTATTTCTGGGGATCATTCCCCACCCACTGATATTGGGATGTGCCTGACTTGATATCTGTTAGTTTATGCAGGTATAACAGGGAGGAAATAACCTAACCTAGTGCCATTGCAGGGAAAGATTAAGCCTTAAATATCAGTGGAAACAGTAAGTCATATGCTCCAGCATTGCTTAGTTATAGACTTAGTGGAAAGAGCAGAGGGCTCAGACCTTCATGATGCTGAAGGCCTCCTCTGAGAAGCTGAGGGCCCTTGACTTCCCCTGCTCGACTGCTCCCAGCTCATCAGCAGAGTGATCAGTGTAGCACTTGGCTGAGCTCTGAGCCATATTATGGGAACAGTTGCCAGGAAAAGTTTTCTGCTCCTGTGGCTATCGTAAGGCTGAGTATATCTTGCCAAGGGACAGAAGGGATTTATCTCCAGGCAATCAGAAATACTCATGTTGGACTATAGACTTCACCCACCAGGATTTATACATGCAGTGAGTGCTGCTCAGGGACCAGAGGCTGTGCCAATGCACAGAGTAAAGGCTCCCTGGGGTTGGCCTGGGACTGCCACCTCTGCTCTTGCAAATGCTTACAAGGAAGAGGCTGGCACAGAGCAAAGGACAGGCTCAGCAAAGACTCGCTGAGGACGGGGTAGAGGAGAAGAGGTGCATTTTGCCTGCTGTGCTGCATGTTCATGTGAGCTGACAGCAGGTAACATTCCTGCTCATCCTGCGATGGCTGGCTGGAGCAGAACGTGCATAGCGCAGCACTTCACTGAAGTATTTGTTGGTCACTGCGCTCTGTCTTGTCAATGAGGGCGTTTGCAATTAGGATTCTAGTGACATGATTTCAGTTTCAGGATCTGACCTGACTCCTCCTTCAGTTAATAATGCAATGTCCATTCACTTCAGTGGCTGCAATATCACACTCCCAATGATATAGTTATTACACAAAAAATCTTTGACCAGAAAGTAGACAGGTAACAACTTTCCTTTCTGGATGATCACTGCAGTTAGTAAGGAGATGAAAACCATTTTAGTAAACTTTTCTCTCTATACTAGTTTTTTTTCGTTTTCCTTTTTTGCAAGCACAAGTGGAATCTCCAGGTCATGGTGATCACTAAGGAAACAAACAACTTCCCTGAAAACAGAAGGTGCAGATTTACAGAACGAGTGTGGTTTGGCTTGTGGGCTAGCGCAGTGCCTGCCAGACCTACACTAGATGAGGTTGAAAACCTGCCTTCAATGTCTTTTCCAGAGTTCTTTAGGCAATCTTTGTAAGCGGTTTTACTTGTTATCTAGATCTGAGGCTCAACAAAGTCATGCATCGCAGCCCTAGGTGTTGCAGGGGGTCAGTCCTGCTCTCTGAGGACCGATTATCTCCTCTTTCCTACTCAGCACGGCCCACCACTCTAGGGGGAGTGACTAGAAGGCTATGAGGTGAGAGTAACATCCAATGCTGGCTGCTAAAACATATTGGAGAAGGAGGGAATTCATGTCATCAAAAAATTTTGCTCTCCTTTCCCCATGGCACGTCTTTGGAAAGGCTTGCATTTGGAAGTTGAATCAACTCAGTTGACTCAGAGCAGCTCATTGTGCAGAGCAAGAGCAGTCACGAGCACCAGAGAGCTAGAGTGGCCTTCTCTATTGAAAGAGTTCTTTCCGACCCAGAAAAAGGCGCAATTTCTGCTGCAGCATATCCCAATGAGCTCACTGTGCTTCCTTAAATCTGTTTTTCTGGGTAGAGTCCTGTGGGAAGAATATGCAAGTTCCACAGCCTCAGCTCTGCAGTTTTATTAAAGCTAAGTCAAAATGCTGTGGTGCCAATTCTCTTCCATTTTTGCTAATTGTTAAAGGAAGTATCTTAATTGTGTAGAAGAACGTGCAAGTGTAACATATGACTTATTATTGTGAACCCAATTTTTTTATGCACTGTAAAACTCCATCTGTCCCATCATCTGGAGTTGGCTACTACTCCTCTAACACACAAATGCAGATCAAGAATAATAAGTTTTAAATATCCAGTGTATTAACCAAAGCAGGGACTGATTTTATTTAACAGAAAGTATTGGAATAGCAGAGTCATTGCTGTGCTGTATTAATGAGGGTATTGTGTAGAAGTTTCTGTTCCTGACATCAGGTAACTTAATCCCCAAATTTGTGAAACTGTGGCCTGTTCTTATGGGTTGCATAAGGAACTAGGTCCATAGGACTTTTTACTACCTTTGCAGAGAAAATGGCTTGTTTTTTCCTATCCGCTGCTGATAACAAAGGGGTGTTAGCATGTAAGACTGCTCTGGCGTACATTGGCAGAAACTGTTTTCACCAGCTCAAGGTTTCTGACCTAATAAGCACTGTGACTTTATGGCACTTGGAAAGCGTGCTTTGCAAAGAGACAGCCTGTCCTCTGCTTGCTGGCAGGGCATTCCAGGTCTGCACAGCTCCTACCTCAGCACTTCTTGCTTCACGCAGCTGGAGCATGGACCTGGCCCATATTCTGGTGCATTAAAGACCATGTTGACTATCATTCTCAGTGACTTTTAATGTTACATTTTTAGCAACGTAAACTCATTTATTACACACAGATTTTGATCAGTCATTAAGGGTTAGAATGACTTAGATAAGCAAAGGAGCAAAGTGTATGTTGGATAATTTAGGCTTTGACTCAGCAAAAACGTGTAACTTTGCTCACTTCTGTTCACAGTTAAGTCCTGAAGACAAGCACGTGCTTAAGTGCTGCACTGAACAGCACTTCTTGGTCACGCACGTTGTATGGATTAGGCCTTTCTTAAGGAAAGGAAAGCAAAACACAGCATTGAAAACTTGACCTCTCCTGCTCTTTCCAGCAAACTTGTGGTGTGGTGATGAGTGTGAGATAAGAGTCAGTAGCATCTGCAGAAGACAAGCAGGATGATAACAGTGGCCCTTGAAGAAATACAACACATTTCACTTGTTAATTTTTTACATGTGATGTAAATCTCTAGAATGAAGAAATGGTGTTAAACAACAACGTTAATTCCTAGATCTGATCATCTCTTGATCAATAACTTTAGAAAAGAATTTAATTCAGAATTGGTTTAATGGATATTTTCCACTTATTTTACATGAAAGAGATTCAGCTCTGTGGTAATGAAACCAGCAATGGAGATCTCTGAGAAGACCTATGGGATAATAACAGGACTAAGTACAACTATGTACTTTATAAATCTTAGGGTTTTAGAAGTACTCTACATGGGCAGAGTAAAATGTACTTTGATGCTCCAATAGCAAAAAATAAAATAAAATAAAAACCCTCCTTATTTTTATTAGGACTACCACAAAAATGGACAAAATAGCGCGCCCTCGAGGGACTTCTGCTGGAGGAAGAGGCCAGGCCCAGATTTTCTACCAAATCCTGGTGGTTACAAGGGCTCTGCTCCTTTCCCCAGTTCCCTCCAGCCTGAGGAGTTTGAGGATGAGTCTCCCACCAGAGGCAGCCCAAGACTTTCTGTTGAGGCAAGAAAATCCACATCAGTTATGAATTCTGCTGTCTTGAGTGTTGAACAGCCTTATGCTGCAAGGAAAACAAGCGTGAGTGTCGGATCCAGTCCCTGAACTGTTCCCAGTGCATGGAAGACAGGACTGGGGCTACTTTAGGCCAGGCATAGGGGAGGGGGCAGAGGGGATCTCTTGTCTCTGGATCCTCCTAATGCCACCTGGCTTTCATGGCAGGTGGTGCTGGGGGGCTGAGAGGGGTAAAAATTACAGATGTAGGTGATCCAGTCAGCTTTATGTGTCCCTATATGAAAAAACTACATACAGAGCAACAAGCTGTCAGGACAGAAGTGATGTAGGTGGTATAAATATTTTTTCCTTGAAGACCAAATACAGAAAGATAAATATTCCAAAGCTGGCAGGGAGATTTGCACCCCTTTTCCCCCAAACGAAGTGAGGATGCATTGTGCACAAGGGGTGTGAATTCCCAGGCAGATCCAAAAGGAAAAAAGTATGATGTCCCAGCTACCATCCGGTAATTCACTTCAGTGCAGTTGTGCTGTTGTTTGAGACAGCTTCTCCACTCCTGGGAACTACCCTCGTGATCAGACATGCTGATCATGGTAGGGGTGCCCCACCTCTCATTTTGTTCCAGTTTGTACCAAAAGATGTAGGAAGGACCTTCTAAGGAAGGAGGAGAGGATAGAACCATCAACTTCCATTAGGATCCAAACACAGCAGCATCTGGCCCATCCACTGGCTCCTTGCCCTGTTGAGCTGTAGGGCTTCCCGGGGCAACCCTCGTCACCCGCTTGAATTTAAAAACATAAGAATGCAACTGCCTCAAGTTTAGCGGCAATGATATTCTTGCCACACAACGATATAGTGTGGATTTGCAGGGATAAAAGAAAGGCAAGGGGAACTCAGGAAGACTCTATAAATCACCGCCTGGGTGCAATGAAACCATGAATGCAGGCAGTTCCTGCTGCACCATTGGCCAAGTCAGTCGTGGCTGCCCCCGGGGTTAAGAGCAGCTGGGATCTGTAATCCAGTGTAACTCTCACAGTGTCTCCCTGTCGGGGTCAGCTGAGGACTGCAGCTGCTGGGGAATCACAAGAGGGATCACCAGGATAATTCCTCCTTCCTCCTCTCCTTGTTTGCTCTGGCTGGCGGTGCGCAGAGCAGGGGCAGGTCTGCATTCCTGCATGCTCCCAGCTCTGCTCAGCAGTGCATGTTTGGGGAAATTAGCCCGGGAATCGGAAGCGTGGAGAGAATGCAACTAAGATCTGAGCTGCTCCAGAAGTCCTTGCCTAGGTGGGAAAACAGTGACCTGCCGCAATCCCTTCCTTCTCCTGCTGTGAGCTTAGCAAGAGCAGGCTGTTCCCTCAGCTGAACTGACACCGTTCTGTCACGTTTGGGGCTGTCTGATCCTGTACACTAGTGCCCTTAGGATGTGCCTAAAGACTGCTCTTTACTTGTGACTCAGAGGAAAAAGTATGCATTTGAGGGACTATAATGTTCTTGGTATTAAATCTGGGTTATTTTTGATGGAGTGAAAAGCTTGCTATAAATTGGAGCAGAAACTGGATTTGACCAGTTGGTCCACACCACAAACAGATGTATGTGGAAATTCTCAAATGCATCACCATCCCTACAGAGGGAAATATAAGTAGCAAAGAAGCATTCACAGTGGATGGAAAAAACAAAATGCAGCTTCCTAATTTTAAGGTAAGCTCAGTGCTAGCCCTAATATAAGACTTGGCCACAGCAGGTTGGTTTTTTTTGCTCTTACTGAGAATAACCAGAGCACTGTAATGCCAAATCCCATCTTTCCCCCTAGAGGAACCAAGCAGCCCTTATAGGACTACCCTAATAGAGAGGGCAAGTGTGCAGTTCAAAATCTGCCTCGACTCATGTAATATGCTTTTACGTTTTCTTCTTTCTGCCAATACCGCTGTGCTGCACTGCGCAGAATGAAAGAGGTAATTTAATATGGCGTTAAGCCGTGCGCTGCCTGCGGAGCCTGTAGGGATGGTTTCATAGGGGTGCTTCTGTGGCGGTGAGCCAAAATTAAGGCAAAATTTTATGCTGCAGCACGGATCCTGCTTGGTACCCTGCCTCCAGCTGCCTCTCGCAGGGTGAATCTGCTGGAATTGCACAGGTGAGGGGGATGGAGCTTTCTCTGATGTGCTGGAATAAATTTTCAAGTGTTATTTCCCAGTCTGCCCTTTCTCCCTTCCAAAAGGAATCAGCAGGCACCAGAGCTGCAGCTTGCCGCAACTGTGCTCAGCTGTCAGGAGTGGTTTTCCTACGGGCTCGGGATTGCAGGCAGTGCTTTGGTTTTGAGAAAAACAGAGGTGCTTCGATTTTAGAGAGACCTTGGCACTGGCTGCGCAGCTCGACCCTTTGTGGAGAGATGATCCTGCTCTACTTGGAAAGAAAGAAAAGCACAAATGCTTCATCGATTTTGGGCCTGCTACATGCATTCCAATTTTGGTTCCCTCCCCACGGCTGTCCCAAGTCTCATCTTGGGTAGGTCTTTTTTTGCAAAAGGAAAAAGCATCAGGAATGACTGTCAAAACAAGGCAGAATTTTGCCTGCAGGAAGATGAGTGATGTTGCTGCAACCCACAGTCTGAATGCTATGTGAAATGCCAGTTAAAATAGAATTGTTTGCATAAAATATAGCATAAAGTTTTCCTAAAGCCTGATGTTATTTACAAATAAATATTCCCTGAATGATAAACCCTGGACACACAGAATTTGTAAAATGACGAAAAAGTCAAATGATCACACAAGCTTATTTTCTACAGCGGATTTTTGGCTTGTTCACTGTCCTGACTACTAAATAGCACCTCTGTGTTTCTGAATGTTATCAACAACTACTGTTTCCTTGACAAAACCATAAGAGAGAAATAAATCTCATAAAGAGATTGCTAGGCAGCTGTTCGCCAATGGCTAAATGCTTGCAAGAGTTACACAGTATTATCTCTGTGTTCGTGCAGCTCAGCACTTGACTAGGAATCAGGGGATCTCAGCTCAGCTTCTCCAGACCACCTGGCTGCCTAGCAAACTTTGGTGCATTTACCAGTGTTGAATCCCTTTCTAAATGAGTTACAGACCCCAAATCCTTCTGCATCAGTGCAGAAAAAGACCCAGGACCCTTAACTGTTAATATACAAGTGCTTTTCTGTGTAATAAATGAATACATTTTATTTGGTAGAAAACTCTGTATGCCTATCATGGAAAGCTGTTACAGAGTGTCTGCTGTTAGGAAGCAGATCTTCCCTCCTACTATCCAGCAAATGCATGGAAACAAGTAGAATAGGGCATCTGGGGGAGGGGGGCTGGTAGCGCTTAAGAAAAATGCCGGCAGAGTTTTGGCAATGCCAGCGGTCCTGCAGCCAGCTGAACTGGACAGCAGTGCAAGCGTAGATGCGCCCGTGCTGCCTGACTGTGGTGTCACACAAATGCAGGGACACAGCAGGGTGCTCAGCCCACCTTCAACGGCCACCAGCCAAGGTCGCGCTGCTGACACCAGGGATGCTAACAGCAGATCAGCCTCACCGAGTGGCATGGAGTAGAACCGTGTTGAAGGGGACGGCTAAGCTTTGGGTATGCTGGGCAGCCCCGCCAGCCGCGGCTGCAGTCCCGCTGTCACCTCGCTCAGCGTCACTGCCGACTTGTGTGAGTTGAATGCGTTTGTCAAACCGCAGCCAGAGAATACCAGATGACGGGCGATCGCCTGGGGCTCTGCTTTCCATCACTCCACGCTGACCCAAGCGGGTGCCGCTGCCGGTGGGGCCATGCATCCCTGTCCCGTCCCTCGCCTCAGGCAGCCGTCGGGGAACCCCCGTGCAGAAGCACACCCCACTCACTGTGCAGCTCCCCATCGCTGGTGAGGGGGCCTAGGAGGAGCACATGGCCAGCAAAAGCAGGATGGTTGCAGCACGGCTAAGTGGGGTCGTGAAATTGCCACTGCCAAACGAGAGCGGCAACTCTCATTGTAAATCCAATGATGGCTGTGAGAGGCCTGGATCTACAATGATAGATGGGGATGGTCTGCCCAGGGATGCTGTGAATCCCCATCTGCAGTGAATTTAAAGAGCAGACCCTACAACCCTCTATTAAAAAGGATTAGGATAGAGCTGACCCTGTCTTGGGACTAGAAGTGAGACTGGCTGTCTCTCCCAGCCACACCTTCTGCGCTGGAGTCCACCAAAATGTTAGTATAGACAGGGAATAAAATCACTGTACAAATAACTGCGGTGTGTTACTATTCCCTTAAAAGCAGAGCTGTAAGAGAAGACTTAAACAAAGCAGATTTGGGTTAATCAAGTGAAGCTATGCCAGTCTCATGCTTGACATATGCATGCACTCAGGCGTGACTCACCCTTCAAACAATGATTCATCATTAGTTTTTCTTGTGGGTTTGCATGTCTTTTGTCCATCCTTGTTACAGTTTCTTGCCATCATCTCACAAGTGCAGTGATGATTAAAACAACATTAAAATTAGACTTTTAATTGGGGCCTGCTCCATGGCACGCGTGGTGAAGGGCAGAGAGGTCGCATGCCTTTTGTTCTGATGAGAAACGGGGAAGCAGGCTGTAGGTGATGACTTTGAACGGGGGAAGGAGGGAAGGAAAGAGGCTGAGGCGACTGTAAAAGTGTTGATTCTGGAAGGGCAATGTTGCCAAGCAATGTGATCATACATTTGGTTACTGCATAAGGAGCTGCAGCAGTTTGGTGAGCTTGAGAGGAGTGATAAAAAACTGCACGACCTGCATAAAGGCACTCTACATTTTGCACTATATTTTCTTTGCATTAGCACGAGTTTGAAGAGTTGGGTTGTGCTGCTGACCTCCAGCCCCATGGCCCAGCACAGCACTCAGCAGGGATGACCCAGGCTGTTTTCCCAGGACATTTTCTGCAGGTCAGGGCAGGACACCGCTTAGACCATGGCCTTGGCTTCTCCTTTTGGGGTTGGCAACTCTCTCCTCAACAGGAGCAAAGGCTCTGCAGCCTCTGCTCAGCAGGACTATCACTGTCATGTGCCCTTGCCCATCTCTTGTAAATGTGTGTGTGTATGTGAGTAAGTCATGTCCTCTGCATGCACGGTGCTCAGGTGCATGCCGGGTAAGACACCATTGGGTAGCTTGAAGTGCTTGGCTTGTTCCTTCCCCTGTACAGCACAGCGTACAGCTCCTGCGCTGTGCATGCAAGGGAGGAGCAAGGAGCCTTCCATGAAGCTGGCTAGAAGCTGTGCTGGGAACAAGCAGCTCTTCCAGGCCACCTTATCACTTGAAAAAGAAACTACCCTCTGCCAAATTGTTCAGTAATCCTCCACATGCCATTCAGTGGTAGTAAACAGAACAGACTACTACATGTCCTAATAGTGGAGATAGTGAATAAAACTATTTTCTTTTTTGACAGACCCTGCAGCCCAGCGTTTTAACCATTTGTCCTTTGGGAAGTGAAATTTGGCCAAAGAGTGAGGGTCTCCATATGAAAAGGAAGAAAATAAAAGTATTTTCTGATTTCAAGCACCCAGGTCTGTTTGTGTAAGCAGAGGGTAAGAGTTTACAGTGGATTACAGGTCATCATTCGTAATGGCATTTGCTCTTAAACGGTTACCAGCTTTATTATCTGTACCCATTAAAAGCAGATTTGAAGGAAGGGATATTAACAGCAATGCCAGACTGTACATATGTTTCGTTTCATACTGTACCGTTCTAAAGAGAGAAATGAGCTCAGCAATAATTTTTTTTAAAATCCAACTTCTACATTTAATAATATTTTAAAACTGTGTTACATGCCCTGTTTTCTTTTGTTCCACCTGGTTCCTTTTTCCACTTCATTTTCTTTTGCTCTCTATTACAGTTTATGCCTCTGCTTTTGTGTGTCAAGATTGTAATGTATTTCTTTAACATGTTTCTTCAGATTCCAGTACTTTGCCCCCTTTGAATCAGCCTGCTCTAAGCCCTCTTTCTCTGCAAAGAAGTTTCCTTTTTCTGATTGTGGCTTTCTTTAGTTCCTTGTTCCCCATTTCTTTCCTATTTTATACATTGCGAAGACTTCCTTTTTCTTCCCTTTGTTACATGTCTCTCTTAAGGTACTGCTCCTCTTCTCTCTCCCATCTCCACTCACTCCCTCATTTAACTGCTCTTTCAAATACCCAGGGCTTCTCCCCTTTGTTCTCTGCTTTCCATCCCTTCCACTCCTCACCTCTCCTTGTTCTCTCCTCACTGCAGTCTCTCCTTTCCCTCTTCTCACCCTCCTCTTGTCTCTTCAGCATTGCACACACTTTTCTGCCCATTCCTCTACTTTTTTTTAATTAATCTTTAGCATATCGCACTGAAAGTGCCAGAAGGGATTGAAGAGCAGGAGTGGCAGAAGATGAAATGAGGCTGTGGAGAAGAGAGACAGCAGAGGAGATCAGAGGCGCAGGGCACCGGCAGAAGGGTCTCGTCGTACCCTGCGCTCCCTGCCAACTGCTGCCTAGGAGAGCATCCCTATTTAGCCAATGCATATAAGTAAAGGCTGAACAATTACCGCAGGACCAAGCCAAGTGTGCCATGAAATTTAATTAAGGTCAACAGGCTCTGGTGTCTGGTGGGGCCTGAAGAGAGCCCTTTCACTGCCTGTGCAAACCCGCCTCTCATTATCAGTGTCCTGGAGCAAACAGCCCATTAAAAGTCACTGGAAACGCTCCTGTCCCCTCGGTGGCTTTCTGTCAGGCCTAGTGTGAATATTACAAATTAAGCAGAAACATACAACAAGATTCCCTGAAGACTCTTAATTAGCCTTCACACGGTGGCATTGCTAATCCACAGATCTGCTAGTTGTGGCCGAAGAGCCCGTGAAGGGAGATGCCAAAGACGGCCTTTAGCCGGGATCCTCCGCTGGTGAGGTGGCACGGCTAGCAGCGAGCGGGGACCCCAAGAACCACCATGCTCTCCGCCTGCAGGCGACCGCGACACCGCTGCATGTCTTATGGCACCGCAGCAAGGTGCCGAAAGCACGACGGGCAGCGACAGGGCATCATCCCCACCTCCGAAATAACTTCAGCGCTGCCAGCTGGGAGCAGATCCCATGGCAGGGACAGGAATAGCATGGAGGACCGGGCTGCTCTGCACCTCCGACATCCTTTCTTCACAGAGAGAGCTGGAGTCACTGCTCCCGAAGCCATCAGTGCTGCCCGCGGAGGGGCAGGATCGGCTCCCTCGGCTCCCCCCTTCCCGTGCCCACCACCCCCATCCAGACCAGGAACGGTGGGCAGCCTGCAGCCGGTCCAGCGCACAGTACTGCAGAGGTGAGCAAACAGCAAGAGATATCAGACAGCTGAAGGAGAAAAGCCAGGCTCTTCAGAGTCTTTTTAACTTATAGGATCAATATTTGTGTAATATTCATGTCGTAGGACTAAATATTTGCTATAGGATTAAATATTTCTGTGCTGCTCTAGTGACTTCACTAGCCTCCAGTGCCTGGGGCTGCTGGTAATGAGCTGGAGTCACATACCAAACTGAATTATTATTACTAACACGTTTAGATGCAGTCTCATACCTGATGAATGACACCTGCTGTGAAAAATGAGTGATGCTATTTTTAGAAGGTATTTATCTGGTGTTCGGAGAGTAGCTTTAGACGCATGCAATTCAAATGCATTTCTTTAGGTAGGGTAACGATCCTTACATTATCATATTCAATGAAAGTATGTCTACAAGTACATGTTCTGTATGTGCTGTATGTGTGCAAAATGTGTATCCTAGATACCTAATGGCAATGGCAGATCCAAGCTGTAAATAAACTGATAGTCAAATGTGTATTACTGGGCCCAGATCACTAAGATCGGTAGGAGCTTAGTCTGGAAAGCAGTGCAAGGTTGGATCAACTGTAGTAAAGACAAACATTATTATTCCTTTTTGAAGATTAAAGAAATATTACGATTTAAAATTGGATGACATTTTGCACACCATTTGGAAAATCACATTACAGATTTGCCAAGGCACTTTCAGCTTAAAACTGCCTTATGGAAAAGTTCTTGATATTTCTTTTGAAAACTGCAGGTACATTCCCCCTCTCCTTCCCTCCTTCCCTCCTTCCTCCTTCTACTGCCCTTGCTCCTTCTAATCATGCTCCACAAGTAAAACACACTAAGCCAATAAAATACTTACAGACAATATTTACACCAGCAGGGTTTTTTTAATTGGTATTTTTTCACTTTTCCTGACATGCAGGTGAAAGTGGGAATTATTAGGGGGCACAAGTGTGTTTGCAGAGTTGTCTTGCTTGGTCCCTATTGATACACACATTACCCGGACAGTATTTAAGGTAGACAACCACCATTTCCAAATGGCCAACTTTGGGTTGTCCCAAGGTCTTGTGACAAGCACATACGTTGCTGTGGCTGGAAATGCCAACGACACTGCCGCCAGCAGCGTTCTGCTCAAGGACGGATCCAGGAAACGAATCAGACCTGCAGTATTCAATAGGCATTATCAGGACTGCTGGCTGGCAGGTCTATGAATTAAAGCTAGAGCAAAACCAAAGACTAGCCTGATTCCTAAACCTCCCTTGCATTTACCATTTTCTGTCTTTGTCCTGCTGTGGCTTAAAAGCAGGTTATTTCCCAGGCAGGTACCTGTGCCCTAAGCTCTCTCCTAGGAGCAGCCAGAGCCATGACAAGCCAGCTCTGGGTAAATTACTTGGGCTCCTCTGTCCCTCTGTCCCCAGGCACACCAGAGCCCCCGACACAGGGGACAGGAGGGAGGGACCCATGCCCCAGGTCAGGGCTGCACAAGAGCGGTTGCCTGCCTTTCCGACTGGAGCTGCCTGTTGGCTGCCGTCCCGAGAGCAGGCAGAGTCCTTTTGCCCACACTGCAGTGTACAGGTGCATGCTTAGATCATCTGCCTGAGCCCAAAGTGCTCGCGTCCTAATCAGAGCCTGTATTTCTATGCCTCACAAACCGTGGGTTTATTCCTGGTATCTTACTTGGTAGCCTACTTCATGTGAGTTAGAGTTGTTCACGAGCTGGCATTCATCAATGTGCAGTTTTGCAAATGTGGTTTCATTTTTTCCCTCCAAAAGACAGCTAGGCTCTTATTCCCAGTTTTTTTCATCAGCATAGCTCAAGACAATCACTTTCCTCTTCTTAATAAGCAAATTGCTTATCAGCAAAGCAAAAGTGATTTTATCCAATTTTATTTCACAGTTTCTTCTTCTTAGCTTCCACACTAAATACCTTGCTTCACAAAACTCTTTTGCACAGGACTGTAATGGTGTATTATGGGATTTCAGATTTCTCTAAACAGGCTTAGGTGCTTAACACATATATTCTTTAAACAGTGTAATTTTACTCCTCACAGTGGGAAGCAGGCATCATTCATAAAGCTGCCATTTCCTCAGGAGATCAGCACTGACTAATGCTCTGCACAATTAAGCATTTTAATTGTATATATGAGATGCTGAACCAGGAGCTTTTTCCAGATGGGGTCATGCTTTGAAAAACTGTAAGAAAGGCAGGTGCTTCAGTAAGCTAATTTCTTTAAAATGGTTCATTTCCCCATCCCACTCAAAATTTATCATATAATATAGCATGTCCCAAAAGAAAGGATTCAGTGAAAAGCTGTGATTCAGTGATAGACTGAACATACACACAGAGCCAGGAGTCATGTGGGAAAAGCAGGGCATTTACATCAGCACCCAGGATTCGAGATCCTGAGTCTTTCTTTAGGCATGGTAAAGACTCTGTGTTCTACAGGAAATTGAGTCATCTGTAATTTTGATGTGTTTATTGGTACTAATTTCTCATGCTCATCTATCAGTTTCCAATCCTTCTCTCAGTAATCTGCATTCAATTTTTCAGTCCATATTCCTGTTGACTGTTGAAGTTATCTCTCGTAAGTACTGCTCAGTAGATCTATTAATTACATTAAAAGTATTTACCGTAAAATTCACCTGAAATTCTTCTAGCTAATTTCCCGAGGTTGCATTAAATAATGTGTGAATAATAAAACAACAGAAATAGTGTATCTTCTCCTTATTTTATCACTGAATAGCACATTTACCTACCAAAATGACCTAAAATAAGTAGACCTTCCTCAGCATACAAACCAAGACATGTACACCCTCCATCTAGAATTGCAAGCTAATGACAATTAGGGTTGTGCATTTTATTATGGCTGTATTAAAACTTGCTGTAAAACATGATACCCTGTGATGACTGAAACTTGTTAAGGCGAATTATATACAAGCTTTATCTAAACGAGTGGTTTGCAATACCCATTTACAAATTTTTCTCATTTCCTCATTCCTTAAAAATGAAAGCTGAAGATACCACTAGTAATGCATTCAGCTTGAGGGGATTTTGTGAATGGGTAAGGATTTCATACCTTGGATTGCATGTGAGAACTAAAACAAATGGAGAAAGAGACTCCGTCTTGTTGTTTCACAGGAACCAACAACTCATGTACCAAAAATGTCTGCCCAAATCAAAGGACGTTGTTGGGGGAAAATCCAGTATTTAATCTCTGAAGGTAATTTTTTTTTTTTCCCTAGATATTTTATATTCATTAGGGTTGCCTTTCTACGGTAAGCTCTTGCTCCTGGAGCTGATTCTCATACAAACTAATGTCGCTTCAAACATTTGCAACTATTATAAGCAACATTTGTTCTGGCAGAGATAGACTACAATAGATGTCTATAAAACCTGAAAAGTGATGGAGAAGGTGAGTGGGGAATGACAATTTTCTATTTCACCAGATGCTAGAACAAGGGGGCACCTCTGAGAAACACATCTGAAGAAAACCAAGGGAATGCTGATTTCACACAGAGCATATTTAAATTGTGGAGCTTCCTGCCACAGCAGTAGGTCCTGAAGTTCTCATCCTGAAGAAATGCATGTCGAGGGGGTCCAAGATATGAAGAGATTCCAAAAGGGTTTGAATGACTTCGTGGAGGCGAGAGCCCATAGGGGCACTACACAGGGTTGCCTGGATGCATTCTCCAGCATACAAAGTGCCCAAACCTTGTGCCCAAAGTAGATTGCTGAGGGTGTGATGGCACAGAAGGGGAAGGATCGCTCCTTTTTGGGCTGTCTTCTGACTGTCTGCATTGAAAACCAGGCATGAGGTTGGATGGACCTTGACTTTGGTCTAATTCAGCCTTTATGGTAAGTGTCAGTGGCAATCAGTCCTTCTATTTAAAGATGACTATTTCAGGATCATATTCTTTGGACAGTGCATTCAGATATTCTTTCAGACGTTTAATTTTAGTTCTTAGGAATTTGAAAGTTCAGATACATTTCATCTATATAAAGCATATTCTGAAGCAATTTGTTCTGTTTTGAGACCTGTCACTTCAATGTTCAGTCTTGACAATATGAGACGTTCTGCACTGAAGTAATGCACACAGAAGGCCACACACCTGCCCAGATGAGTCTGACCTAAAAAGCCTTATAGAGAGGGATTTACCTGCTGATACGGATGCCTAAACTTAGTTGAATGCAGTATAGTTATCTGTATGTGAGCGAGGTGTCTAAGCTTCCATTGGAGTCAATAGAAATTTAGTCAATAAGGAATAGAGTTGAGAGATAATTCATAGTGTTTTAAGGTAAACTCCATCATTTGCTTAGCTGAACTAACCCTGGCTCCACTGGCTGCAGTCTTTAGCTCTCCAGTGACTATTGCAGAAGCTTAGACACCCATTTGACATGTAGACACCTAAATTTGGATGAACCGAATGGGCAGCTGGACTCATTCATAATTTCAGTTAAACCCTATAGAGTTATAAATAATTAATCCATGCTGGATGGACTTGGTATGTTCAGGAGTCTCAGATCTCCCCCACACCAGTTCATGGCTCTTCCTTCCATGAAAGGAATGATTGCTTCAGGAGAGCTCGGTTCTTTAAGATGTATACAGTTCACTGCATTTGCTTTGTAACATCAGCTAAGAGTTCAGGTTAACTAGCCCTTCTTGGTACAGAGGGGGACTGTACCTTGGCATCAGGAAGCCTGACTAGTAGTTGACAACCAAGTGAGTTCCTGAGGTTGCATGTAAATCTTTTTTTTTCCTGACTTTTTAGAAGATTATTTAAATAGTGGATACTGCCTCTCTGAAAGGAGATACACTATGGCTATGTCTACATAAACCAGCTTGCAATTTCCAGATGTATTGGAGTCATTGTCTGAAAGTCTCTAAAACTGATTAAAACTTGAGACATTAACATTGCATTAAAACATTGTTGATTAAAACATTGCATTGACATCTGGCTCTGAGGCGACATGGGTGCAGCACACAGGACTGGAGTGCTAGTTTGTGGGGCCATCTGAATGGAGAACATGGTCAGGACCCAAGGCTCAGACTGCAGCGCTTCCTCACCGTGCTGTGTTCATACGACACTCAGCCTTTGAAGCCAAGCATGTGTAAACAAACTAATCCACCAGCGCATGATAAGGCGCATCAGCACATACATGAGAACTGGAAACAAACTTGAGTAGATCCACAAGGACATAGCCTAGCTGATTTTGATTATTAAAGCAAAAAATAAACACAAAGCAGCACCAGCATGTGTTGCTCCCTGACTACTATTAAAGGAGCAGTTTAGCTTATTTGCTCTGAACCCTCACACAGGAAGGGTTTCTGAACGCCCCATCCTTCTTTAGCAGCCGAAGACCAAGAGATATGGGCTTTATGTAACTTGGCTGTCCTACATTTATCTCTACCTGGCAACGACTTTGTTGTGCTGGCTGCATGCTGCACGTTCTGTACCTCATCCCCAGCATCGCTCTCTCCGCATTTAGAGCTGAGAACATAATGATGCCAGATCTTCTGCTCAAGATCTAGCTGAAAGGAGCTAACGTTGTCTCATCCCTTTCCCCTAAACCACACAGAATCATCTCACTTTTCCACTCAGGCTCCGTGTCCTCATCTTTGAGGCCCAACACAATTTAACTTTGTCTTCCTACCTCTTGACAATTCATTGTTGATGCTCATTTGATGAGTAGGAAGAGATGGGGGGAAAATCTGAGATGTGGGGAGGTGAAGTGACTTGCCAGAGGCAATAAGGCAGCTCACTGAACTTCAGACTTAAGTTAAAGACTCCAGGGTCTCAGCAAAATGCTCACATCACTAAGTCACACCAAATCCCTGCAAATCTTAGTCCATACCTCCCACCAGACCTCTGTGCATCTCCTCCTGGCTTCTTGTCTTCTCCTTCTCTCAATGCCCCACACGTCTGCTGATGGCCTCTTCACCCTTGCTTCATGCCTTGCCAATGTATTGTCAATACCCTTCTCTCTACCTGCCTTTCCAAAAGCTTCCTTCTCTACCAAGCAGGAAGGAATGGCCCCATACCATCTTTCCATGTCTGTCTCGTATTGTTGCAGTTGTACAACACGCTCAGATTTCTGTTTGAATAGCAAACTGTTACTCAGCTTCCACTGTGAATAGTGGCTGCCTGGGGCAGGCGTGCTCACAGAAAAGATCTTTGCTTTCTATCTTTCTAAAAATAAATAATCAAAGAAAGGCAAAAGTCAAAAGCTCATCGTGCCCCAAAGAAATGTCTGCATCTCCATGGAAGACTTCCAAATATCTAATCCAAGATAGAGTGGTAGGGGTAGGAAATTTGCAGATCAAAGGTTTCACAATATGAAGTTCTGTTTGTGTGATGCAGACCAGAGCTGTTTGCTCTTCTCAGAAGTAATGAACAGGCCAGCACACTCCTGCCAATTCAGCGTTACCATCAGCTTTTGAAAGCTGAATGCCACTGCTGATTGTTGCAAGTAAAGCTAGAGCAGAGATTATTTTAATTGAAATGGAGCTTTCAGACCATTTGACTCACTGTCATAAAGCAGCTGGAGATACTTAGGCACAACTTTGGAGCCATGTTTTAAGACACAGCTTCAATATTTTTACCCCGTGGCACTTGGCTTGAGGTTGTCAGACTAATCCCGGCGTGGCAGCAGGGAGTACGGGCCACCATTGCAGGAGGAACCCATGAAAAACCTGAGGGCAGACGTCAGCTGGGGGCTCTGGTGGTTTGCTTGGTGGAGCCAAGTGGGAAATAAGTATCAGAGGAAACATCAGCCTGAAGCTTAGGTCATCACTGCTGGTTTTCTATAACACCATATCAGTCGTACTTAACAGTACCAGCACAGATTAGATTAGATTTGCAAGACGTAAAATAATACACCTAGCAAGAATTGCGAAACGAAAAAGGAACCGGGCAATTATGATATTTACAACAGTTTTCAAGTAATACAAACATCTGACTACATCTTTAAGGGCAGGGAGGATATTTTTAAATAAACATGCTTCCTTCCTGCAAGTAATAGATTGGAATAGCAACTGGCAGAAGGATTCATCTGTTATTTTAGTTGTTTTCATGGTTTCATGGGTTTTAACTCTAACAAAAATATTTAAAAGAAGGGAGTACATTCTATTGCAGGGAAATTGTCAAAGCATTTTTTTTATATTATTCTATTCTATCCTATCATACATTTATTTTCACAAGTTTAGAACATTTTGAAACATTTCCTTTTGCTGTTCAAGTTTTCTGTGGTTGATCCCCCTTCAGCATGGCTATTTTTTTGTGTACATAACTTAAATATAGCCCCTCCAGAAATCTTGGAATTTAAAATGAATACGAATACATTTTCTCCTTAGCAATATTCTAGCCATTCTTTTCTTTCAATAGAGCTAAATCTGTAGATAAGACAAATTACTATTATTTTGGGTTGCATTCAGCAGGGCTATTAAAAAAAAAAGTAAATGGAAAAAACTGTTCTTGAGTTTATGTAACTGAAATGTACTATGAATCTCAGACGATCTTAAAGACACAAGAGCCAGTGCACTGTGTTAGCAGCTATTAGGGAAGGAAAAGCAAGAACACCATCATGCACCTATACAGATTTAGGGTGTGCTCACTTGGATTGCCTGTTGAATACTATAAGCAGTGCTGGTCCTCACCTTAAAAGAAATATAATGGAAAATATTCAGAGAAGAGCCACAGGGATGATCAAAACCATGGAGCAGTTTCCATACCTCGGCTCTTCAGCGTGGAAAAGTGATGACTGAGAGGGGACATGGCACGTGTCTATTAAACCACGAGTAGCATAAAGAGGGTGGAGAGGGACCGATTGTTCCCCTTCTCTTCCAACACAAGAATGAAAGGGTGCCAAATAAAGCTAGCAGGTTCAAAATGAGCGAAACCAGATGGCTCTTCATAATGTATATAGTTAAGCTGTGGGGTTCCCTGCAGGAAGATGTTGCCCGTGGTGGTTACATGGGCATACGGGGAGCTCCTAAGCATAAACTACTGATGGCTGAGAGAGCACTCCAGGAAAATGCATGCTTGTGCTATTCTTATTCACTTCCTCAGACTTCTCTTTCTGGCCACAGTTAGAGGCAGCATACTTTGGTCTGGCCCTGCATTGCTGTTCTTATTTCCATAATTGCTTCCTGATAAAACTGAGTCCCTTTCTTTGCCCCAGCTACCCCCCCAAACTCAGGTAGCAATAGGGCTGTTATTGCAGATACGTCTGTTTGTAAAGAGATGCCGATGTCAATGATTTACTGAAATACACACAGCAAATCTAATCAGCAAACTGCTTTGGCATTAAGAAGAGGAAAAGATGATAAGAGTGTTAAGAACAAGGGAGTAATTCAGTTATTTTAGGGTCTTGCAACAACTGGCACTGCAACAACACAGCCTGTGAAACTCTTGTTTTTAAAAGAAAAGTGTTTTTCTATGTGAAGTTACAGCCATCGCAATACAGATGATGGACTGCTGTTGTCTTTAATCCATCCTGGCAGAAATATTTGCTTGATCAATGTTAGCATTAAGAAGGCTGAGACTCACTCCTCGTCCGAATCACAAAGGTGCAGACTTCCCCTCAGAGACATACTTCCCACACAGAGCCTATAAATAGCCCTTTGGAAAATATTTTGCTGTATTTCGCATTTTATTAGAAGCATTGTGTAAAACGAATTCTCCATTACTCTGTGCTGTTCATCTGCATGTAATACCAACGGTAATTGATTTTCTGATGGTGCATGAACTGCTAACGTAAAACCTCTGCAGAAGACTTAAAGGTGAAATCTATTTTCCCTGCCAAAAGCCTATATAACCTGGTTTTATACAGAAGTACATCTGAAAGGAACCGGAGGGGACTGCAGTTCCCGCATCCCAGTTACTGCTCCAACCTGTGGCGAGGTGGTAGGTCCCAGCCCAGCTTCCCCACACCCTCTGCAAAGGTGGCAACATCAGCCAGGCACTGGTGATAGTTTAAACACCTTTTATTCAGTATTATATTGCTAACGCAGTTTTGCACCAGCAGCTCCGTTAAATGCATAGTCTTCCACTTAGGCCGCGTGTTTGCATCCACACACGCCGCTGTGTTTTTGTCTCTGCGCCCACCGCTTCCACTCCCTGCAAACCTCCTGGCCGGACGCTGTTCCTGCTTCCAGTGGCGTGGAGAGGGAGAACATCGGCTGCTGCACTGGGCTCACGTCTGCGTGCAATTGGTGCGACCACGTCAGGATCAGGCCCTGCAGGCTGAATCAACTCTCTGCCTTCCCTGCAAATGCAGCTGAGGGCAAATATTGCCTACAGTATCTGCTGATGCTGGAACACTGCAATTACTTCTGAAATCTAACCTAATTACAGCTGCTGAAGAATTTTTCTCCATCCTCTCTGGCTCATTTACAGTTCTCCCCCATATTCCTTTATGTCTCCTTTCTTTGAGTCAATATTTACCTTTTTAACACTTTCTCTTCCTCTGCTTCCTTCCCTCCTGCAATGCTCTGTGCAAGTGGAATAGCACAGCCTCTGCTAGCAGCCGCGTCTGCACGCAGCCTGCCCTAATGACGGAGGCCAAATACACCTTCCAAGTTTTTACAGCCAAACCTCTGACTTTGCAAAAGCAACAGAACGCCTCACCTGATTTTGCATGAATGAAATTGTTTTCAAGGGGTTTGTTTGTATTTCAATGCTCCCCCGGGGTGCTCACAATGAAATCAGCACCGTGTTTGCATGAATATCAGGGAGAGGAGCTGACAGCCACAAAAAAGGAAGAGCAGTCTGTAAAGCAGCTCATTTTCATTTGCAACATGGAAAGGAAATAATCTAGCTCAAAGGAAAAATGTTTTCTGAACTTTTTTTTTTTTTAACCTGTATGACTATGCTCAAACTACGAGTTTAAAACAGCAAAAAGTAAATTGTTTTTAAATGCATGATTTAACTCAGTAGGGTTTTTTTTTTTTATTGCTACCAGGAATTTAGCACCTGTTCGGACAGGAGTGAGCACACTGCAGAACACTCCTAGTGCCTCATTGACATCTAGTGCCTACTGACTGCTGCAGTTCAGGCAACGCCAGTCAAAACATTGAAAGAGACAATGACGAGATCAACCTGATTTTGGACTTTTTTTAAGTCAAGATCAATGTCTTTTTAAAACACAACAATGAGGTACCTGACCAGATGCACTAAGAGGAAATTCTGTGTCCTGGATTTGTTCAGGAAGTCAGAATCAACGGTCCTAATAGTCTCTTCCCATATGTACAGGCTGTACAAGAGAAGATAATAAGAAAGATCCGAGCACGTATGCTGCAAACATCCTGGAACAAAACCTTCTGGGGTGGTTTTTTAAAATCAAGCAGCTAAGTTCAGACTTACACATGGTCTCAATATTGATAGTTGCTTACTGCTTTGAAAATCATAGATGGCAGAGCTGTATATGTGAGGGCAGATCCATATACCCCCAAGTTTGAAGATTTTTTTTATAGTTCTTCTGTTATTTACTTAACTTTCACATTTAAATTTTCCATAATTTTACTAACGTATCATTATTAATAATAACATAATGAGCTTAAGGTAGGTGCTGTGATCAAGAACGGTACTCGGGGGGAAAAAAAGAGGAGGGAGCAATTAGGAAAGAATTTGGAAAACTGTGAAGAATCCTGAAAGTGAGGATGAACTCCAGGCCTAACCCAGCTCCTGCTGAAGTCAGCAGAGGAGGGGATCAGGCTGCCTGTTTTAAGGAGAGAAGCAATGGTTCACTACGTCTTCCTGCTGCTCATCAAGAGCTTCTGGAAGAGGTAGGACGTCTCTCTGAAACCTGCCAGGAATTAAAATATTTGTACAGATCCACAGGGATTGTGCCTTGCCAAAAAAATACTACCACAGTCCAACATTAATGCAGTTGTTTTTCTTAGTCAAGGTAAGGCCAAAGATGCTGTGTGTGCATTCAGACTTCTCCCAGCCGTTCTTAATTCAGTTGTGGCACTACAACCCTTTATTATCTCCTGTTTCACCAGGACTTCCACAGAAAAAACAGCAGATCCTTTACTCCTGGGTTTGACTTGGAACTTCATTTACTTGAACTGCTCTCAAAGCTGAACAAGCTCCATCAGCCTGATTTCAGACCAGAGCCTTTCTCCCAGGTACGGCCACGCCATAATTCCTTATTTGTATTAACCAGCACAGTCCCACTGAAACCAGACTTTGCCATGAGATGTATTCCCGTCCTGCTGCGAGTGAATGAAAGGTCCTGTACGGGCCAAGAGGTGGACTGGGACAAAGGCCACTGTCAACCAGAGGATAAGTGGGTCATCTCTTTCCCGTATGAGAAGGAATCATTTCCACAGCCTTGAGTTTTGGCTCACCAGGCTGACACACACACACATACAATACTGTGGTGGGTTGACCCTGGCTGGATGCCAGGTGCCCACCAAAGCTGCTCCATCACTCCCCCTCCTCAAGTGGACAGGGGAGAGAAAATATAACGAAAGGCTCATGGGTTGAGAAAAGGGCAGGGAGACATCACTGACCAATTACCATTATGGGCAAAACAGACATGACTTGGGGAAATTAGTTTAATTTATTACCAATCAAATCAGAGCAAGTTAATGAGAAATAAAACCAAATCTCAAACCACCTTCCCCCCACCCCTCCCTTCTTCCCGGGCACGGCTTCACTCCCAAATTCTCTTCCTACCCTGCCCCCCAGCAGCGCAGGGGGACGGGGAACGGGGGTTATGATCAGGTCATCACACATTGTCTCTGCCACTTCGTCCTCCTCAGGGGCAGGACTCATCACACTCTTCCCCTGCTCCAGCGTGGGGTCCCTCCCACTGGAGACAGTCCTCCATGAACTTCTCCAACGTGAGTCCTTCCCACGGGCTGCAGTTCTTCACAAACTGCTCCAGCGTGGGTCCCCTGTAGGGTCACAAGTCCTGCCAGAAAACCTGCTCCAGGGTGGGCTGCTCTCTCCATGGGGCCACAGGTCTTGCCGGGAGCCTGCTCCAGTGTGGGCTTCCCATGGGGTCACAGCCTTCTTTGGGCATCCCCCCGCTCCGGCGTGGGGTCCTCCATGGGCTGCAGGGGAATCTCTGCTCCGGCGCCTGGAGCACCTCCTCCCCCTCCTTCTTCACTGACCTGGGTGTCTGCAGGGTTGGTTCTCTCACATGTTCTCACTCTCTCTCCAGCTGCAGTTTCTGTGCCGCAGCGACTTTTTTTTTTACCTTCTTAAATCTGTTATCCCAGAGGCACT